>JAVUNC010000019.1:18940015-19372515 GCA_032173965.1 Sitta carolinensis
AGTGTGTGGGGCACATAAATACCCATTATCTGTATTTACCAAGTTACAGGGAAAAATATACATGTGTAATCCTGCTGGAGAGAGCAGAGTTCCTGCAGCTGAGCACCTATTTTATTTGAAGGGTATAACTGTGGTAACTGGAGGGCACTGGCCATGGCAACCCAGCCTGCATCCCTCTTGTGTATTTCTTGGAAAAACCTGGCTAGACAGGACCCATGCAAGGTTAGTTCAAGGTACCTGCGATAAGATCTTTCTTTGTGTTTTCTTTTATGTCATGCAGTGCTTGTGAAATGCACTGGCTTTGACAGCAGCCAGGGCACACAGTTCCCCTCAGCAGCCACAAATGGGGACCCCAGTGGGGAGCCCCAGCCCTGGACCCTCGCAGGCAGGCTGGTGCTGCTGTGGCAGCCGTGCCAGCTGGGATGGGGTTCACGTGAGGTGGATGCTTCGGGCATGGCGCGCCGCTGTTCACACAGGTTATGGCAGGTGTTTGGTGGCAAGGACTTTACAGCGTGACAGGTCTCTAATGGGTTTGAACACGTGTCTGAGCACTGTGACAATGACCGCCTCGCACAGAGTGCAGTTTTCCCAGAATTGTCTCTTTGCTTACTAAGAAGCTGTGGGTTTGGAGAAAGTGCTTGTTCTTGCCCTTTGTTGCTGTAGCTGTGAGCACGCACCAGGCTCCTCCGTGCACCTTCGGGGCTGCCTGTCTGCTACTGTTCCTTGCTCTGACAGAGGGGGACATTTCAGGAATCACCCTTTGTCCTCTCCAGCAGCTGTCCTGAAGCCTCAGGCTCCGTCCCCAACCTCACGTTTTTATTGCCCACCTCAAACCCTCAAATCCTTCCTCTTACCAGCCTTCCTGTGCTCTGCCTTGCCTTTCTGATCTTTTCTTTGCTGAGAGACAGAATCTATCCAAGTTGTGGAGAGCTGCAAGCCAAGAGAGCTGTCTTACAGCAAGCTGAGGTGAACTCCTGGTTTCTGCCACGGTCCCCATGGCACAGCCAGGCGTGTGTCCAGCATGGGCTTTCTCTGTGCCCACCCATTCGCCCCTTTCAGCCCAGCATCTACCACAGTATGGAGCTATAAATACAACAGCCTGGGGCTCTTCTTGTTGACATCCCAATAGCTGGAACTTATCTCTCCTTAAAATCGGCTTCAGGAAACAGAAGTTTAAAAGGCAATATGCTGGGCCAGGAAATTGTAGTCTTTCTCCCTTGAACTCTGAAGTGCACCTAGTGAAAAAGGAGCCACTCCTGACTTTGATATTTCCTGCAGATTTGAACAAGGAGACAGATGGTTAAAATTCATGGTTCTATTTTGGAGTATATTAAGAAAGGAGTGGTTCCCAAGGCTGTTGTATTTCGGGGGTGTCTGTGTGTGTTCATTTATGTATATTACATAGGTACATATTTTTCTTTTATACCTAATTTTTGTTTGTTGTAAAATTATAAGTAACATTGGAACAATTTTTGACCAAATCCCTGATCACGTGGTTAATGGGAGGAGCAGCAATTGCTTCATAAACAGTGCTCTGCAAAGTTCATTTTATGCCAGAGCAGCTTTTCTAGAACCGGTTTTAAAGTTAATTATCAAAGGCAGGCATCTTCTCTCCAGCGCCGGTGGCCCCCCACTGGGTTTGTTGTTCAGCTTTCCTTGGGAAGGAGTTGCTCTACAGAAGATCATCTTCATGGTGTCACAGTCCAGGGAGCCCAACACGTCCAAGCTAATCAGCTTAGAACATCAGTACCATCTTAATGTGGGATTTGGGACCTTCTAGAGGCAGGGTGAGAAGCTGAACTAGTCTGCAAGCACATCACTTTATTCCTTTTGCTTTAAGCAAGAATAATTTGCCTTTTTTCCTCTCATCTTTCTTCCTTGTTGTTTTGCCCCTGAAAACTGTGCGGCAAAAGCAACCTCCAGGGTGGACACTAAATCTTCTGATGCAGGCAGAGCAGTGATAACATCTGAACTGAGGGTGCTTTTCCAGGGCATGCTTGACAGATGTAGCAGGGCCTTTTAGGATTTAGTACTGGAGCATATCTATTACCCGCGCTGCAGCACAGCTTGGCAGGAGCTGTGTGGTAATCTCCCATGAATTCTGTCTGACTTATCAGAGCATCTGAACAGGTTCCTGCAGGATGCAGAGTCACTGCACCAAGTTGGGGAGAAACAGACCATGCACTTCCAACTCCTTTAACTCCTGCTGGCCCAAAGCCTTTCCTCCTCTCTGGGAGGAATCGATGCCTTTCTGCCTCTCCTCCCTGCACTTCTCCTCACTTGCTCTTCACTTCCCCCAGCGCATGACTTCAAGGAGCAGAATCTAATTTCTATGTATCTAGGAGGGTAAGAGTAATTGCTTTAATGGTGTGGCAGCCTGCCTATTTCTTTGGCAGAACGTAGTAAATATGATACATGTGGTGGAATTTAAGCTTTCCCTGGTTGCAAGTCCAGGACTCTGTTACACACAGGAGTGTGGGCTTAACAGCTTTATTCCCTCCCTTCACTGTGTGTATTTTATCTCAGTCTTACTGCACAGAGTATTTAATGGTCGGTCTTCATCCGCGACAACAATTATCTGAGCGTTTTATATTTTTATATACACACACACACAGGCCCATGACACACACTCATATATATTAAAATCCACTCCACCAAGATTGATCACAAACACAAAATTGTTTAGATCACAGATTAAAGTTTAATTTTGGAGTTTTGCTTTAGGGTTAGAATTAGCTTCAGAGTGCGAGTTGCATAGGAGGCGCTGTAATTTGTTTTAAGGATAAGGCCTTCGGGCTGCTGTGCATAAAATGAGCATGATTCCTTATTCCCACGGTTGATTTTTGAATGGAAGTGCAATTAGAATTTTTTCACCCAGAAGCGCATACAGTACAGAGCAAAGATAATACCTTGAATGCTTATCAGCTTGGGGAACTTCTCCTGGAATTTTATTTATTGTTCACCTAGCACTAATTCAAAAAAGATCCATGCAAACCCTAACAATACACTTGCTCTTTAATTTGGAGTCTAGTGTGTTTGTAGAGACTCTTGCAGGGGCTTTATTATTACCAAGCGAGATTTCAATGGTGAATTTTAATGTCAGACACAGAAATGTGCAACCAGTTATTTCTGATAGAATGGGAGCTATTACAAACAAAACACTGATGTAGCTATGGCCTCTGTTAATCCTCAATTGCTGCAGATATTTTCCTGTCACACCAGGAAGCTGCACTGCCGACTGGTATTGAACAGCCACCATCTGCATATGTGAGGTATGTAGATGATATTTTTTCTGATTATCGATGCTGATCACATTCATCTTCCCTGGAAGAACTGAGCGATCGATACTCTCAGAATATTCATTTAACCTGTGAGAGAGAGGTGAAGTCCTGCATCCAATTTTTGGATGTCATGGTCACTAAAGAGCCAGATTCTGCCATTTCCACTGCATGATATCAAAAAGACATTGCCTCGGGTAGACACATGTTAGGCATCACCTCAGTCACCAGGAAAAGAAAGCAGGAATTGATATCATAGTTTGGGAAGTCAATGATCTTAATTTATTTTTTTTTTCCCCTTAGGAGAATTTTTCAGAATTTTATGTGTGTGTGTACCTGTGTGCACGAATATGGGAGAGAATCTAATAATGGCCTGGGTAGGCTGGATTTGGGCTATTTATACCACATACCTGGCCTGTGTGGGAATCCAGATGGGCCTGGGTGTGAGCACAGAAATCCCAACACAGCACTCCTGAAGAGCTGGGCTGCATTAGGATTTTCAGAGTCCGAGAAATGCCAGGGAAAGATTGATTTAGGCAAATTGCTCCAAACTAATATTTTTAAAGGCAAGGATTTTCCTCCCCAAATCTGCTTTTGTAGAAGTCTTTGTCTTGCAAAGACTGCTCTGTTGCCTCAAGGACTTCCCCCAGTTCAGTGGCCTACACAGTGGGCAACCCAAGCCCCAGGAAGGGTTTGAGTCCTACTTGCTACAGGAACAGGTGCTGGGACAAACCTTGGAGGAAAATGTGTCCTTGTGTGCATTGTTCCTGGGCCTGGAGGGCTTCACAGAGCTTCCAGCAACTCCTAAACCTTGCCTATAACCGTCTCTTTCATTTGGAAAAGGAGGTTTTTCTCCCTTATTGAACAATCAAAGAACTTTCTGACATTTATTTTGATGGGAGAAAAAAAGAAAAAAAAAAAGAAATCTATTATTACAAGGACCAGAAAGCATAAATCCAGGTTGGCTCCCAGACACCTTCCACATAAATTGTATTCAGGTAAATGGTCCCTAAAAATGCCTTGATAGTACAGTGTACATCATAGTTGCTAGAAAAGAAATGTAAAGCTTCCCATTATGAAGGATAATACAAAGAAAGAAATGTATTTTCATTATCCTCCCATAGTTTCAAAGTCTCTCAAGATTTGATTCAGCTCCTAAAGATATTATGAGGCAATATCTATGTTACCTTTGAGTCAACTACCATGTCTTGACACTTGATCAGTCTGCAAAAGCTCCTGGAAGAATCAGAAATAAACAATTTTATTCCCCAAACAGGAACTCGTGCAGCAGCGTGAGAGAGAATGCTTTTTTTCTCCTCTAAATATGACTCTAGGTCCTGTAATGCATTTAATCAGAACACACCATTTTTTGTACAATCCTTTTTAGAAATACAACCTAGATTAAAATAAAAATAAATGAAAATCCACAATAAAGACACATTTTGAAAATTCCAAGAAAGAAACTGTGTGCATTGAGGGCACCTCAGCCATGCTAGGTAGGAGTGAGAAGCATATTTAAACTGAGGTGCTGAATAGGTTTATAACTTCATGACCTTACATTTGCATAAGCAAATTCAGGGGTATGGAGGCTGTTGTTATTTTTCCTACCAAATTCTATGTGGTCTTTCCTCTTCAGCTTACACGAGAAAATCTCCATTTCCAGGAGTGGCTTTATTGGTTGCTATACTCATGGAGGTCTATTTGGTTTGGTCCTAAATAGAGGTTTTAAGTGACAGTTTTTAAACCAAAACATACTATGGAAACTACTGGAACACTGGTGCAGAGCTATTAAATAGCACTACTCACCATTTGCTTAGAAAATTGAAAGACTTTGGCTGTTTTTGCTAAATACTGACAGTTTGGGTCCAAAGGGGAAATCTTGTATCTTGTTCTCTTTAGGGCAGATGTTCATGTCGGGTTTTTGTTTTGATTTTTAAAAGACAAGTGATTCTCTATCATTCTGTGTTTCCTCAAGCACCCAAACAGAGTGAATGACTTCCTCCTCTGGCCTGATACCTCAGGAGGAAAACATTACCTGTGGCAGGACAAAATCAATCTACTTTAAATAGAGAAAAAAAAAAATAAAATGAAAAGGTAGAAGAATGGCCAAGTGATTTTAAGCATGTTTTGAACCAGCACTGCTTCAGAGCAGCCTCTGGGTACACGATGGAGTAAAAGGAGCCTGCTGGACCCTCCAGTCCCTTAGGAGGGGCTGCCCTGGTGAGGAGAGGCTGGATGCTCACCGCAGCCACAACACGGAGAGCTCAAGGATTGATGAACCATATGTTTGCCTGAGCTGCTTCAGGAGTCATTGCTCCTCAGTTTCCCACTTACTGCCACAGTTAAGGACTGAAATATGCTAACATAATGTTAAGTAGCTGCCCCGGACCATAGCATGGAAAGTGAGTTTTAAAAACCTGGGGAGGAGAACTACGACACTGGAAAGAACCAGAGTATTAAAGTTTCTGCTATAACAAGTGAGAGCAAAACACCCTGGGGGTAGGAGCCCCACACATTCCCACCCAGCAGAGCACATCCTCCTTTCCAAACCCTCGATCTACCTGGTGAATTAAAGGAATAGTTTAATTAATGCTGCCAGTAGAGGGAACTGATGTACATGTGAGTAGATGCAGCAGCATTTCTTCAGGGAAAAAAAAAAAAACCTTTAAAAATATAAACACAAGCACATCCTCTGCACTTCAAGAGGGGCCAAAGGTACCATTCCCAGTACACAGCAGTCAGGGGCTGGGAGCAAGAGGGGAAGGCCTGGTGCCGTGTCCTTGCTCCTCACTGAAAAGTCCCACCTTCAATAGCAAGAGTAGGGTATGACGGTGGCAGAATTCAGCAGTACATAAACATGTATCCAGGGGGCTTTGGGAAAATAGGTCTTGGATCATTTGGGGGTTTTAAGTGTGATAGGCACAGCTTGAAATGGGCTATTTGAGCCAAAGCAGCAGGGGACATTTTTATTTTCTTTCTTCTTTTTTTTTCTTTTTTTTTTTTTTTTTTTTTTTTTTTTTTTTTTTTTTTTTATGTTCATGTGCTATAGATTTATGTAGTGTTCCTCTTAAAATGCCAAAAGGCTTAAGGTATTGAGGTGAGCTGCTAACAAACTCACTGGTGTCACCGTCTTTACCATTCTTTCTGTTTCCCCCCAGTGTGGGCAGCAGAAAGTCATGAAGCAAGAGGTAAGGCTGGGAGGTCAGAGAGAAAGCATCAGACAGTATTGAGAACAAAATGCAGATGCTTCCAATGGCAGTAAAAAAATCAGAAAAAGGCTGGTATAAAATAACCCCATGTAACAGAAATCAATGAGAGGGCTGAATATACCTTTGGAAAGGTTCTGCTCAAAGTCATTAGTGCTGAAGTTATTACCTATGGAAGCCTCTGCCAATCTAGAGGGAGTGGCAAAGCTGGGTAAGTGAGCAAAAAATGGACTGCAGAAAATGTGGTGAATTAATTTACCACATTTAATCCATTCATTTTTGACTGGCAAAAAGACTGACTTTGGCTGTAGTCATCGATAACCCCTTTGAAATTTTTTTTTTTTTTTCAGAAGTTCTGATGAATGCCTTTATTTTTAAGTGTCTGATATTCACTTGTGCATAGAAAGCAGCAAAGATGTTTATGTGAAGCCCAAATCATTTTGGGAGTAGCATGCATGATGATTTTCAGGTGGATGGTCATTTCTAGTTTTGGTAGCTGAGCACTCTGGTATTTCTTTTTGGGGATGTGTGAAACTGGGAGTAAGGAAGGACAAACCACTGAAGAGAAACCCAAAAACATTGCCTCCTCCTTCCTAAAATTAAAATCCACCTCAAATGATATACTTTTCTTCAGGTTCTAAAATACGGAGACAAACGTTTGATGCTTTTTGGTTTGTGTAGAGATTTTTTCATTTTTTTTTTCCTTCTTTCCCTTCCCAATTCAGGTTTCCGGATAGAATTGGAACTGAGTGTGCCAAAAATACCAGGATAGAAGCTGTTCTCATGGGTGTTTCCATCTGGAATCTAATGTAGAAATGCCAGAAATCCTGTAGGAAAACCTGTTCTCATGTGGTTTCCTGCCCGGTTCAACGTTTTTGATATGATGGGAGAGTTTGGATTAGCAGCAGATAAGCAGAGAAACTGGATCTGAATGCCAAACTTTTTTTGAAGTTTTTCCATCCCCACTGGAAGCATTATGAGGCCCATAGGCATAAGGTATAGAGTCCCTCCCCTGCTGGGAAGGGTTTAAAGCTGGCAGCATAGTAATAAACAAATGCATAAATATATTCATGAATGAGTAGGGCTTTGCTCTTTGCTTCTTTGCAAGCAATTTTAACTACTCTGCTATTTGAAATAATCTTTGGTTATTTGTGCAGATATTTGTATGTTCAGGAAGTTTATGACTCTTAGCAAGAATATGCACCTGGAAAGTTATTTTCCAAGTGATTAGTTTTCATCACTTCCTATTTGTTATTCCTCATTTATATTTCTTAGGGGTGGTTGCTGGTGATCTGATCAGCTCAAAGAGACCAGCACCACGTTTCCTTGGGAAAGGTGCTGAGCCCCAGCCTAGGAGGAGCAGCAGGTTGGATTTTCCTTTCCCAAATCCTGGTCTAATACACTAGCAGGCAGTATCCAGATCCTGGAGGTGTAGATCCTTTCAGAGGGAGAGGATCGTGACCAAACCGGCGGTCTTGTCTTGCCTCTGTGAGAAGGGGCTCATGGAAGCACTCAGACTTTTCCCCCCTCACTCTTTTCCCCTTTGCCCATTTTCCTGTCTTGCTTTTCCCCCTCACACTCTTTCCTGTCACACTTTCCCCTTCACTTTTCCCTGCACCCTTTCCCCCTCTCACATTTTCCCCCTCACACTCTTTCCAGCTTGCACTTTCTCCCTTGTGCTTTTTTCCTGCTCGCACTTTCCCCCTCACACTTTCCCATTTGCACTTTTTCCCACTCTCACTTTTTCTCCCTCACATTTTTTCCCACTTGCACTTTTCCCCTCACACTTCTTCCTGCTTGCACTTTCCCCTCATACATTCCTGTTTGCACTTTTTCATGCTTGTGCTTTTTCCCACTCTCACATTTTTCTCCCTCACACTTTTTCCTGCTCTCAACGTTTTCCCGCTCTTTTTCTCCCTCAGACATTTTCCCGCTCTTTTTCTCCCTCAGACATTTTCCCGCTCTTTTTCTCCCTCAGATGTTTTCCCGCTCACACTTGCCCCTCACACTTTTTCCCGCTCTCACTTTCCCCATCATTCTTTCCTGCTTGCACTGATTCCCACTCTCACTTTTTCTCCCTCGGACTTTTTTCCCCCTCACACTTTTCCCCTGCTCACTTTTCCCCTTCTTTTCCCTGCTTGTGCTTTCCTGCTCTCACCTTTTCTTCCTCACGTTTTTTCCCACTCTCGCTTTTTGCCCTCATACTTTATCCCTTGCAGTTTTTCCTCTTCACGCTCCTCCCCTCATGCTCCTTCCCTCACTTTTTCTCCCTCATGCTTTTTTCCCCTTGCACTTTTTTTCCTGCTTGCACTTTTCCCCTCATACTTTCCTGTTTGCACTTTTTCATGCTTGTGCTTTTTCCCACTCTCACATTTTTCTCCCTCACACTTTTTCCTGCTCTCACGTTTTCCCGCTCTTTTTCTCCCTCAGACATTTTCCCGCTCTTTTTCTCCCTCAGACATTTTCCCGCTCTTTTTCTCCCTCAGATGTTTTCCCGCTCACACTTGCCCCTCACACTTTTTCCCGCTCTCACTTTCCCCATCATTCTTTCCTGCTTGCACTGATTCCCACTCTCACTTTTTCTCCTTCGGACTTTTTTCCCCCTCACACTTTTCCCTGCTCACTTTTCCCCTTCTTTTCCCTGCTTGTGCTTTCCTGCTCTCACCTTTTCTTCCTCACGTTTTTTCCCACTCTTGCTTTTTGCCCTCATACTTTATCCCTTGCAGTTTTTCCTCTTCACGCTCCTCCCCTCATGCTCCTTCCCTCACTTTTTCTCCCTCATTCTTTTTTCCCCTCGCACTTTTTTTCCTGCTTGCACTTTTTCCCCTCACGTTTTCTACGCCTTGTGCTTTTTAGTCCTCGTGCTTTTTCCCTTCATGCTTTTCCCCCTCATAACTTTTCCCTCACAAATTTCTCCCCTCACGCTTTCCCCCCTCTTGCATTTTTTCACCCCCTCCATTTTTCCCGCTTGTGCTTTTCCCCTCATGCTTTCTACCCCTCACAAATTTCTCCCCTCACGCTTTCCCCCCTCTTGCATTTTTTCACCCCCTCCATTTTTCCCGCTTGTGCTTTTCCCCTCATGCTTTCTACCCCTCACACTTTTCCCCTCTCTCTTTCTCCCATCTCCTTTTCCCCTCATGATTTTTCCCTTTGCACTTTTCCCCGTTGTGCTTGGGGAGATTGTTCCATCCCAGTTATCAGACGAGCCGTGTGGGACTGGAGTGGATCCTGGGAGAAGCCGCCCTCAGGGCTGGTGCCATGGCCCCTCCACCCCGAGGTGCAGTAAAGCTCTGGAGGTGAAATGAGGTGGCTCCTTTGGGCAGCCCTGGCTGCTGATGATGTGCTGAGGAGTGAAACATTCCAAACCAAAGCAGCAAGTTTTGCTTTCTTCACCTGATCCAGCAGTTTCCCAGGTAAGAGATGACTTCTGCTGAATATAGGGACCTTGGAGAGGTGCTAGAGACCAGGTGCACATGATCTTTGGGAGGAAACAGAGGGGGCCTTTTTTATTTCTTATGTTATTTAATTTTATCTTGTGAATCAAGTTTAGTCTCTTTTGTCACCAGAGTGTGGAATCCAGCAGATTCCCCACTTCTGGCACCTCCAGAAATTGAATTTCTGCTGGACCGATCTCTGCCAGATTCAGTCCAGGGTACAGAGAGCCCCTTTCACCTGGGCAGCCATAGGTGGATGCCTACTGAGGGACTTTCCTTCTGCTTAATGCAGTTTTCCAGATTATAAATCTCTCCCTTCCCTCACACAAGGTATCCACGCACACCTGAGCACAGGTATTGTATTTGCACAGCACTTACTTGGCAGAAAGCTGCTTATTTTTGCAGCTCCCTCTCCCCCTGTACTGCTGCCTTCCCTGCCATGGACACGCATTAGCTCCTTGTATCAGCTGTCGGGAGTGATCTGTGCAGAACGAACATCTGTATTAAGTTTGCAGAGCTAGTCAAAATGTTTACCAGGACTATTTAATAGGGAGATCAATAGTAAGTGCCTCTCTGTTTGTTTTAACAAAACAAAATTGGTTGCAGAGCAAAACCTTTTTAGAACAACAACAACAACAACAACAACAGAACCCCAACCCTGGCATTACTCCAGCTTCAGTGTAACAACACAGGAGAAAAGGGCATTCCTGAGCACTTGCTCAGATTTATTTTCATTATGCAGTTATTAGGGTAAGGGAGCGTTAGGTGGCTGTTGTCACTGGGAGACCCTCTCCCTATAAAGCTCGTGTGCTCGGCACTTTGTTTGGAGATGCACTGATTTATGGCTGTCAGCTCCTGCCTGACAGTGTCCTGACAAGTTCTTCTGGTAGAAACTTGTTCAAGCTTGAAGCGACACTTCTGTGCTGCTGGTTTTCCTTCCCCAGAGAGGAAACTGCTCTGGACCATCCCAAGTTCGGTGTCACGCTGAATTCCCTCTAAGTGTGTTTCCTTGCCTGGGGTCTGACTTGCTACTGGAAGCCAATACATTAAATCATTTCCCCAAATTACCATATTGGCTCCTGCTTGGGGGCTGTTTACAGTAGGTTTCAGACCACTGGTTGGCCCACGTAATGCCTGATTTGGAAACTGGTAGCATCTCCAGTTGGTAGCTGACAAATTCTGTCAGTTTGAGTCTGGCACAAGATATCAACGGAACGTGGGGGAAAGGGGAAAAAGGATTCTTTTCCGTTTTCCGGAGGATAGCTGCAAAAGACTGTTTTGTTACATGCATGCAAAATAGGTATTAGCTGTTTTTTTCTGAAAAAAAAAAATTGGATTGGGAAATTATAGCTTGTTGTAATTAAGAGGGGCAACCCTGTCCTCCCCAATTCTGTACTCCTGGATCTTGCTAAAATATATCCATGTGCTTGAATTTAAGCATTTGTGTTTAAACACACCCCTTTAATAATTAGAAGACTGGATTTATACCCTAACTTTCCAGACAGCTGGTAGATTTTTTTCCATCATCTTCACCTCCTAAAATGTTGTGATGTAGCAAATTAGCCATTTCTCACCATTTATTCTGACGAAGAGAAATAAGTGAAATCTGTCTCTGAACATTAGTGCTGCAAGCATGTGAAATACGTGGTAGTCTACGTGGCAGCAACCAAATAAATATGTTTTGCAGCTTTTAGGTGAGAAGGTGGTAAGGAAAATAGAGAAGGAGGAGCTAAATATTCTGGCAAATAATATGTGTGAATCATGGGAAGGCTCCAGAAAAAAAAATTAGAAGATATGAATCATTGCCCGTGGAGAAGGGAGAGAAACATGTCAGAAGCCTTTGAGTGCATTTATCCCATTTCAAGTACTTCGTATCTTTTAAAATGCAAACCAATTGCAGTACTTGAGTTTTCCTGTGCTGTAAAACGCAACACAATCCCTTCAGTAAATAGTTCCAAAGATAAATTAACTCTCCACCCAAGTTGTGCTTTCTCGGCTTCAGCCTACAGCATTGGGTCTTCTGACAACTTTGTCTCTCAGAAGGAAGTGTCCCATTGTATTTACTTTTTGTGACCTGTGCCACTATAAACTGTGATCGAGGCCCTCTGTCACCTTTCCTTTGATAAGCTGAAGGGACAGAGGGCTGTGAGTTGTTCATGATAAGGCATGTTTTCTAGTGCTTTCCCCATTCTTGTTCCTCTTTGAATCCTTCACAATTAACCAATTTCCTGCTTGAACTTTTGCCTCCGGGGCTGTCTCTGTATTCCTGTAGCAGTTGCACCTTTGCCAAAGGCACAGGATAACGTCTCTATTCTTCCTTGAAACTCCTCTCCACGTGCCTGAGTCTGCACTGGGCTTTGTGGCTGTGAATGGAGATTTTATGGCCAGCTGATATAACCACAATTTTGGTGTGATTTGGGGTAGAGGTGTCGGGTCCCCTCTTCGTTCCTGGCTGGATGAAAGTGTTCTGTAGGGGTGGGTATTATTTAGTTTACAGTTTGCCAAGTGATTCAGAGTGCTCTGTGTGCTCTTTGATCGAGCTCTCCTGCAGTCTCCCTGTCACCTGCAGACTTTATTAATAATGATTTTATTCCAGGGTTTTTTCAATCATTGATTTAATATGTTAAATAGCATGAGACTGAGGACTGGTGCTGCTGGCCCAGTTAAAACTATTCCTATTCAATTTTCAGACTTCCATTCACAGCTACATTTTTCAATCTAAGGTGCCAGTTTTAATCCATTTTAATTTGTGCCTTGTTTAGATTATATCATTCTACCTACTGAGTCAAAACAGTGTGGAGAATCTGATCGCATGCTTTGCAAAAATCTAGAGTGCAGCATACCAACATTATCACCCTTATCAAGCTGATCTGGGCCCTCAGTAAAAAAGAAAAATCCCAATTAAAATCTATTTCCTATAAACCCACACTACTGGAATGCATTTGTATTTGTTCCTTTTGCATTGCAATATATAATTTTTGGATTAACTGCCCATTACCTTACCCAAGATGAGACTGACAGTCCTTATAGTACCTGGAGGACCCCATCTGTTTGTTTTAAATTTTGGAGAAATGTTACTTTGCTTAGATCTTCTGGAGTGTTGTAAATCCCAACGTGTCCCTGAAGGGTGGAGAGCTTCCATGCCCATTCTTTGTACATTTTCCAACTGACTGATTTCAAAATCTCTCCCTTTTCTAGCTGCTGTTTTAAAGTCCTTTCACTCATTGCTGAGAATGAGCGTGATTCATTGTTTTAAGACAATATGCATATAAAATCTATTTCCCAAATATGGAAGACAGGTATTCATTGAATTCTTATATGTTTTCTTCATTATTATTACATTTTTACTATTTTTCTCCTGTAATAGCTGACAACATTTTTGTTCTCAATATGCTTTTAAAAGTCCCAGATATCCCTTCCTCATTGATTTCCTTTTTTTTCCCTTTCTGGCTCCCTTTGTCAAATTCCTAGTTATTAGCTTTTGGTTTATAATTGTTATTATCAGTATTCCTTTATTTCATTAGTGCTTTGTGTTGAAACAAATGTGTTTTCATTCTATGTCTACTTTTAAACTGAGAGAAATTTTTAAATACTGTCAGTTTGTCTCTTGGTTGTGAAATTGTGGCCTTTGAAATCTACAAATGTATTCTTAACACTTTTCTGATTACCATGAAAAGGCCCCTCTGTAGCTGATATTGCTCATAATTATTTCAGTATTGTGAGAACGGTTTTTGTCCAACAGCAGCGATGTGAATGTACACGCTAGAATGCCCATAAACACACACATTGCTTTGGAGTCGAGTCTAGATGTTGACAACAAATATGATCGAGTCATGATCACTGGCATTTGAGTAACCATTAATTTTTAACATCTGGGATCAATTCCTCTGGATCTGTCATTAGGCAGTCTACCCCAAGCTGGGTTGAGTTAAGAAATTGGCTGCCTGTAGTTTTTGAAATTCTGAGGACTTTTTAGTGCTGGTAGCCTGAGAACACCAGCATATGCCATTCAGATTGAAGTCCCATATGTTAACACAGCTTTTTTTACCAACACATGATAAATAAGTCTTTAAAGAAGCTGGTCATCGTGTTTTTTACACTGTTTTAGTGGGCTGCAGCAGGCACCAAGTAGCTCACTCCTTCCAGTGTGTTTGTAAGAACACAGATCCACCAGCTATTTTCAGTTGAAATCTTTTACACGGTGAAATCTTTATTTGCACAGACTTGCAGAGGTGATTATATTTTGAGATGGTGCACTGCACCCTTTCTGTTTTGCACACCTGAGCCCACTGAGTTGGCTTATGCACACCCTGATCATGTGAGTTTTCGTTGTGATATTAACCAAGTAAAAATTGTGCTCATAAATCAGCCATTCTAATTCCTCTCATCTTTTATCCCACTTCTAGCAGAAGTTTACAAGCTACTAAATAATTTCATCCCTTTGTGTAAATGGATGCTTTTGTAATTTTGTTCCAAACAACATAATTTTGAACTACAACCAAAAACCTCACAACATTTGCCCAGGCTGTGATTACATATGCAAAATTTTTTTACTTTTTCTGTTCATACGGCAGGAGGAGCCTCACAAGATCACATGTCTGCACCGGCTTCTGCTCAATTTGACCACCTGTCTTTGCAGAGAGTTTCCTACAACTTCCTTGACAGGGATGCACTCTTTCTATCCCTACTATCTTGTCTTGGTCGTTCATATAAACTCCCAAATCTGTAGTTAGTATTTCCCTAATTTTCTGCCTTTTCAAGTTCCTGTGGGGCCATTTTCACGTTTTTCTGCACGGAGTAGCTATGTTTTTTAAGGAGGATTGTTCAAAACCGCTGTACTTTATTCTTTGTTACATCTGTGATTACACTTCCAAATCACAGCTATGTTTCTTTTACCTTCATTACTGCTTGCACATCGCTCCAAAGAAATCTTCAGGTGAAAAAACAGAACCCATCCACTCCAGCTCAGTGCCTCACTCGTGCTGCTGAGCCAGCCCTGTGTATCCTCTGAAAATGAAAGTTTCTCAGATGCCTTCTTCAGCCTTGCTCTGAAGTTGCTTTGTTTGCTGCTCCTCTTTGCCTGCTCCAGACTTTGCTTGGCAACTGATGGATAGAATAAGAGGAGTTGCTTAGTGCCAGCCTCCCCCACCAAAATCGAGTCTGACTGATTAAAATGACCCAAGGATTTGGGACCCTCACATGAAAAAAAACAAAACAAAACAAAAAATAAGTAGGCATTTCTTACCTGGCACGTTTGAAGGTCCCAAAATCGCTGTTTTAGGGCCAAACTGAATAATCATCAGGATCAAGCACATGGCTTACCAAGATTTTTAACCTGGAGCCTGTGCGGCCTCCTCTGAAACACCCTTGAGGCAGCAGGAGATAGGGAGCTTGCCGTGTCCAACAGAAGTGGCTCTTTCCAAGTTATTCACGGCAGGAATGCTGAGGAAAAGGAGTGATTTTGCATCTGTCCCTTTGAAATACCATTCTCCCACAGTTAGCTGGGCAGATGACTTCCCAAGAGCTCTCTTCAAGTGGTAAATCGAGCTGTCGCCAGCTTCAACAGCCTAAAGAGGATGGCACCGGTGTCAGATACATCACAAAGGGCCGCGTTAACGCGGGCTGGGCTTTGTTTCCTGGGAGCGCTCAGGGAGCGCCGGTTCGCGGGGGTTCCAGCGGCCAGGCGCCTCCCCAGCGGACAGCTCGGGCTCGCACCTTTCTGATGCTGAGTTCTGCCTTCTCCGCCAGGTTTCCCGTAAACTGTGATGTGGATCGGGCCCGTGCCAGGGAGGTTTTCCTCCGCACCTGGCTCCGACCCGCTCACAGCCCTCCAGGATGAGCCCGCCAGAGCCACGGGAGAGCCGAGGCCGGGCTCTCCGCCGAGGCGCGGTGCACAGGCTCCGTGAAACGCCAGCGCAGGGGTAAGGGCATATGAAAAACAGAGAGAAAGACAACTGCTTGGCGTCATCCTATTCCCTGACAGGATTCCTTTCCGCACTGCCTGCCTTTCCAGTAGGCGCTTGGCAGGGTGAAGTGGAACTGCTGCCCTTCATCTGGATGGCCTCCCTACGGCATGGCCAGTCCCCAGGTGTCCTACGCCTTTTCTCCCCTACCTGTTCACTTCTCTCATTCCCCGTCCCACCCTCCCCCCTCTTTCATCCTTTCCCCCCCCCCCCCCCCCCCCCCCCCCCTTTCTTTTTGTGTCCCTGCCTATATATGTTTTTAGTCTCTGCCTGCATCGGTGATGCCTGCAGGCAAAGCCTCCAGGGTTGGGCACAGCGGGGAGAGGTGTGACCAGCAATCCCTTTGCTAAGGGTGTTCCTGCTGCAGCCAGAGGCACGCACGACACTGGCTGAGGGAGTCCCGGGAGGGCAAACCCGGTTTTATGCTCGGGGTGATGCTCACAGATGCTGTGAAGCCAGGTGCACTCCTCTCCTGGGCACACTGCTTTCCCTTTCGAGGTGATGGTTGTGTTTGGACCCGTGCTGCGGGGAATATATCTCGGTATAAAAATATCCATCCCTTTGAAAAGGCAGAGGATCATATTTCTTTTAAACCATACCTCGATCAACTTGTGAAAACCTGAAATATATCTGGACAAATCAGATTTATATGAAACAAGGAAAAATATAGCAATTTTGGGGATATTAAATTGAAGGTTCAATGTAGTTGTTCTTGGGCTAACTGGTGCTTGGGAAAATGGGGTTTAGATCGTTTTCAGAGATTCCCCTTTCTTTGCTGACAGTCAGAGGAAAGGGGCAAGAGGCTATTGCTTGTGTTTGTTCCTAAAGCAAATCACGGTTGATAGGTCCAACTTTAGACCGACCGGCCTTGACAAGTTTCTCTGCAATTCTTTCTTGTGTGCAGTTTTTAGAAATCTTTGAACAGTGAGAAGCACAAAAGGTAGAAAGTTAACAAGACTCCACGGGGCTGTGAGATGGTACCTGACAAGGGAGGAGAGGTGCTCCTGCGACTAAAATAGGCGACACAGGAGGTGGTTTTGTGCTTGTCTGAGAAATTGGGAATCTTGTTACAGGCTAGGAAGGTCTGGTCTGCTCAGACATACAGCGCTCATAACAAAAGCTTTGGTTTCATTAGCTGAATGTTTTCAGGAGGTTTCTTCTAATTTTCAATGTGTAATTTTTAAGTGAGTTTATTCTGAGAAGTCAGTACTACAACTCAGGTATTTTGCTGGGGAGTTAGGAGTTCGTTTTGGCTATATTTGTGGTGATGAAACAATTGCTGGGGTGGAGGGGGAGAAGGGAAAGCCCTTGCTTTGGCACACTGAAGAAAAAATATGTCCTCTTTTACTCCCTATCTTCCTTGAAAGAACTTGAGGTTTCTGCTTTTGCTCTCCAAACCTGTTCAGGTAATTAACATCAATGATTTGTCCTTAAGAAGCAGCTTTGGCCTTGCATTTCAGAGAGAAATGTGGTTATTCCAGACTTAGCAAGTGTGCTTTAGGTTTTGATCCTCGGCTTTGGTTTTCTTGTTATTCATATTGATTGTTCCAATTTGTATGCTGTTTTGCTCTGTGAGTTGTTGATCTGTTTTGTTTCTAGTCTGTTTTTCAAGTGGACACAGGTTTCTAATTTTCTGTTTTCTTCTTAGACTTTCAGGTTTTATTTCAACTCACGTTTTCCAGGATATTTCTCTCTCTGTGGTGAAGCTGTTGTATGATTGTGTTTCTTGCCTCTTCCTTCCTAGAGACAATGTTAACAGATATCATGGGAGGGATATCACCCTCCTCCCCCTAAATTTTATATAGAGCACTGCACTTAAGTCAGAAGCCGTATTCCCTTGCCTGTGGATTTTCCTTTGCTGGAAGGGCCAATTCATAAAGCAGATGGGAACTGTCAGCTTTGTGTTTCTTGGGAATATGTTCCAAAATGTATCCTTTACCATGGTATCTTTTGCAAGGCTCTGATGTAGTAAAAAGCATTGGGATATTAAAACCCAGTTAATGGAAAATCATTAACACTCAGCCTGGAAAGAGTGGAAAAACCTTTGAAAATCCTGCTGGCTAATAACCCCTTGGTGAGAGACCAGTGCAAGGGGGCTTCCCTGCTCCCCTCTGCAGCCCTGCCATCATTCCTGGGTACCTCCAGAGGGGAAGGTTTTCTTGTTGGGAATAGTGCATATGGCGAGGAAGCAAAAAAGTGTGGAAGACAACACATGCAACTCTGATGGAGAAAGAGTTTGAAAGAAGAGGAAAATGCTGCTGGAGCATGGGACCATTGGCTGGTGCTCTGGTGTTCCCATTCCTTCTTGTTTCTTCTCAACTGTTTTTAAACTCTCCAAATGACCCAGAAGGAGCAAAGCAAATGGCATTACCACTGACAGTGTACAGTTCATAACCTAGTTAAACCAGTGTTTGGTCCAAAAGGCCTGGGCCTTTTAGGGCCTGTTATCCTGCACTATGGCAGAAAGGTAGACAGCTTTTGCAGCCTGCCTACTCCATCAGTATTTGTGCTCTTTGGCCATGAATTTAAGAAGGATGTGCCAGAATTGACATTATCCTACTGGAACCAAGGGGCTTGGGGAATACTTTAAGAACTGGTGAAAACATGGAAGCTTCAGTTCTCCATCGAATGCCTGTTGGCCAGAGGCACTGTGTGTGTGCGCGTGCGTATGCGTGGCTGGGCTCTCTTCTTTTCAAAAAACCTTTGGAGTGAGTTTTTTGGATACTTCAGACGTCCCTTTTTCTCACCCTCAGATTGTTCACCGCCTCCCCAGCAGAGTGACATATTGTTTGCAGTGGAATTTGACAGGCTCAGATGGCAGTAGCTGCTGCAAGATTTTTTAGTTCTTGTTGGTGCTACGACAGGTCTCAACAAATTCCCTCGCCCACTCGCCCGTGGTGCATAAGAAACTTTCTCTAGTGCGAGGGGAGCTTGCCCATCAGTTTTGTCAAAATCTCAGCTTTCCTTTAAGCATGATGCAGAAATTCTGGCTTTCTGAGTGTGACACAGATCTGCTCTACGGCAGTGATGTTTGCAGATTCAGGAAGGCAGACAGACAAAGGCGAGTGAAATGTGAGCTCCCATATAACCCTGTCTTGGCTTCCTGATGGAAGTGAACTGCTTGGGGTATGTGGTGGGAAGAGGCTGTGGGTTTCTGCCAAGGAGATGTGGCCCCATTCTTTGTGCTGTGTTCAGTGCCCCTGTGTAAGTCCATCCCCTCTCTTTCTGTGTCTTTGTCATGTATACAGGTGGCAGACCTGCAAACCCACCCATCCTGCCCCAAATACCAGGGGGAGACATGAATGCCTGCAACATAAACCTGTGCACTGGTCACCCTCTTCCATGTGATGGTGTTTCCGCTGTCCTCCTTCTTTGGGATGAGCAGAAATTTGCCCTGAAAGACCCTGGTTTTGTCTGCTGTGTCTGCAGAGGAGCCCCCACTGCCTGGCTCATGGGCCAGGAGGGTCTCCTCTGCAGTCTCTACGTAAGAGGAGCACCCTGGGCTTGGCATCCCTTTGGAGTGGGACTGCTCAGGGTGACAGTGGCAAACATGGGTCTTTTTCTGAGAAGAGATGCTTGTTCTGAGCCTGAGGACATCCCATGTGCCTTGTATTCCTGCAAGAGTGAGGTCTTTGGAAACCAAGAGAGATGTTTTCCAAAGCCATGAGCCCCTTTTCTCCCATGAGCCATGGACTTTTGGAGTGCAGCATTCACACCAAGCCATAAGTACTTCATGTTTGATTTAGGCTCAGCCTCACAAGGTTATTTTCAAGAAGTGGTTCCTGGGGCTGTCCCACTCTCAGGCTTTTCCTTGGCATAAACAGCATTAGCCCGAGGGTGGCCCTTGTCTGTGCCAGATGCCCACAGCCACGGCAGCAGGAAATCAATGGGGCGTGGGGATATTCCCCGCCACTGCTCGCCGCCGCTAATAGCTGTGGTGGTGTAGGAGTCCCTGTGGCATTTCCACATTACCTGGAGATTTCCCAAGGCAGGAGAAATCCTAAGGATAATTAAGCCTGTTTTATTTAGGGCTGAGCTGAGCCATCAAAGTGGCATAAAGCAGCCTAAATGGACCAGAGTATCTGGCACCTTATGCGAAAACTAATCATTTTCTGAGGTGGTCTGATAATTTCCGAGGAGGATATAAAATAATTCACACCCACATGTAGCTTTTAATGAGTAGAAAGACCTCTCTGCTGCATGTTCTGGAATTGTACTCTTTAAAGAAAAAAAAGAAAGAAAAGCAACGCAATGATGTTTGCATGCAACAAAGCAAGAGGGAGGCTGTGGCAGGAGCAGGAGCTTGGGGCAGTGTCTTTGTTGCTGTTTTCATCAGGGTTAAGGGCTCAGTGACCATTTGGAAACCTTTTATGGGCAAACTGGCTAGCAGCCAGTACTGCAAATTTGCACTCCTGACTTTTTGATTAGTCAGTAGTCCATCAACAGCGGTAGAAACCTGAGAAACATTTGCAGCTAACCACGTGAAAAGCAGGTGTAATAAATCAGGTTGTTCAGGTTTAGTCCCAACTGGGAAATGTGTGGATGGAGGTAGAAATCTTTCCCTACTCCTCTGGTGGTGTAGCAGAATATCTGCTGCCCTGCCCCAGTCCCTCTTTCCAGCAAGATTTCAGCCTATAACAGTGATTGCATTCCCATTGGGAAATCACAGATTTCCAGCAATTTCTTTTAAGATCTACAGTGAAAATGCGTGAATGACAACCATTCATCCATCTCATTGCAGGATCAGGGCCACAGCGTGGACTTTTTAAGCTGAAGGAGCAAGCCCTTAATTGCTCTGACTGTGCTAAGTGGAAGGAGCTCTCTCCGTGCCAGCACCCCGATGGCAGCAGAGGCATCTTTTCTATTTATTTGCCTCTGTCCCACGGGAACCTGGAGTGTGTGTCTGTGTGTGTGGGGAGGGGGGGGACCTGAGCTCTGCTCCCTGGCTCCTGCCATGTCTGTGCCCAGGCTTTTCCCGGGAGCAAATCAGCAGAGCTGGTGACAGCAGAAGCCATGAAAAGACCGTGGCAGATGTGAGCCTGCTCTCTAATACTTTATGAATACTGAATCTGCTTTTTCTTCAGGGGGAGGGTGGCTCTCTGTCTGTGTTGTTGCTCGTTATTTATTACATGTAGGGTACACACCTCACTGGAATGGGGTGTTGTTAATAAAGCTGCGAAGTTGCATCCTGGAGATACATTCTGGCAGGGGAGGTACAAGAGAGAAAGAGAAAGCAGGAGGGAAGTGTTGGTGCCATGAAGACAGATCCATGTTGCCGATCATGGAAGAACTTCAGGAGCATGTTTTAATGATGTTATATTTTCTTTTTTTCCTTCTGGGTGGACTACTGAACCAAAATGGTCTAGTAATTGTGGGCTAGAATTTTATAACAGCTGCGCAAGCATTCTCTCTCTCCCAAATTATGACATTTTAGGATTACGCAGAACCTCCCTGTGTCCCTCAAGATGAATATATGAGTTGTAATCTCAGGAAATATTTAGGGGATGTGTCTTCCAATCCCAGGAAATGGCAATTTGCAGTCTTGAAAGGAGAAGGGTAGATAGGACAGGTTTCTCAGAGGGGACACATCACAGTGACTCCCCATCAAGTGAATCCAGCCTGAGCAGTCACAGCCATACAATAACTTAGTACTGCCATTTACTTGGCTGTAGTTAAACAGAGACCTTCAGTCTCTAGCCCAGCAGTTCAATTGCTTTCCCAGGTATTAAAATAACAAATGAAAGTACAGAAAGTACTGAAAAAGGCAGAAGAAAGTGGAGGTCTTCAACACCCCCAGCATCAGGCAGGGTGTTGAAGACAGGGGTGGTTTGCACGCTCGGTGCTGTGAGTTGTCAGTGGTGGATTTTTGACAAAAAAACCTTTTTATAGCAGTTTGAAGAAAAAATTAGTAATAACTAAGCAAACCGCTGAAACCAACTGAGCTGAACAAGGGAATAACAACAAAACAAAAAGCCCAGTGTGTGTCTGTTGCCTGGGGCAAGCTACAGCTGATGGATAAAGTGACAGACGAATCCTTCCCTCATTTCCATTTTAATCTCTGTCTACTAATTGTCATCAATATCATCAGGGTCACTAGACCACTAGTGCGAGTCTACAGCCTTGCACAGGAACCGCAGCTTTATGCCTGCCTGGCCCCCAGGGCTTTGCCCCTTTGCTAACCTGGGCTGTACCGGGGATGCCTTGGAGGGGGAGGAAGGGCCTTGGAGGTGAGCTGGGGTGGGCGGTGTTTCCCAGTGTCACGCAGAAGAGGCTACTCCTAGTGTCCGGCATTAAAATACAGGATAATTGCAGCCCTCTTTGAAATGAAAATTACTTGTACTCCCTTTATGCCCAGGCCAGCATTTAAAAAAGGGCAGCTGGGAATCCAGCTCCCATTGGAAGAAAGGGCTCATTCCGACTCTTAAATCAATGACTGAGTGATGAAAGCACGCTTTGGATCAGACCCAAGGAGGACAGAGTCAAAGCTTTTTGTCGGTTCCCTGCCTGGTGCTTTCCCTTCCCTTCCTTACTCTGGTGTGTGGAACACATGTGACGTGCCACACGAGTACTCAAGAGGGTCTCTGCTGGTGACCAATCAGGCAGTCCCTTGGAATTTTGTCGCATCACCCCCTGCCCAGGAAAGGCTGTGCACAGTGCTGTAAAGGTAATGTTTAACCCAGGGGCTCCAAGCCAAATCCCGGCCTCTGCGCACAGCTTGAGCACAAATTGTGCCCATGGCAACTACGCAGCGACTTGCTAGGTTGGAAACCTCCCATCCCCACTTGGAGGCAGCCATGTGGTCCTCTGCTTCTGCTGCTAAAAAGTAATAGATTTTTGGCATTTACTCTGTACCTTCATCTTGCACACAGTCCTCCCTGCCTATCCCACTAGGCATAGTGTGTCCAGGTGATTCAGACCAGGCTCTGGGTTGGATCTGTTGGAATTGCTCCCTCTTAACAATTTTCAACCTTTTTTTGGACCCTGTGGATTGTCCTTCTTTAACTAACTCTCTCTTTCCTACTTTCTCTACTCCTGTTCCTTTGTGTTGTCCTCCCAAAGTCTCAACATCTTATTTTCATTTCTTCTCCAAATCTCCCTCATTTCTCCTGAGTTACACTTTTCCTTAGACTTCCCAAATTCTTTCTCTGCAATTATTCCTTGACAGATCAGCTTCTTATTCCTTCTCCCACCTGGTAACCATTTCTCGAGCAAGAGATGAGAGGATAAAAAATGGACTTTTCTTACTTCTGCTGTTGATTTGGGATCAAAGGAGTTCACAGTAGCTGCAGTCAACTCCTCTGTTCATGCAGCTGGTGACAAGGACTCTGCAGGCTCTGAAGCACATCCATCCTTTCACTTGAGATGGTGACCCTGTTTTAGGATGCTGTGTGGTGTGAGGTCCCACGTTTGCCAGGTGGTGCCTCTCTTGCCTGAGGGGAGACGGTGGTGATCCTGGAGAATGGTCATCTCGGCCTCAAGGTGTTCCTCTTTGGCTCCATTGCTAGGCTTTTCTAGTTTTCCACTGAATTAGGGAGGGACTGCTGCAATATTCAATGCCTCTGTGTGTGTGTGTCCCTGTGGCTGTGTGGGATTTTACCGCTGCGGTGTGCTGCAAATCTGTAAGGAATGGCTGATGCCACCTTGCCGTTTGTGTCCTCCTGAGTGATTCGCCGCCAGCGCTGTGACCGGGATAGGGAGAGGCGAGAGGCAACAAAAAAATGACTCCGTGAAGCCATCTGCTGCAAATCTTCCCAGAGGAAGATTTGGAATCCCCCTGCTCCCGCGATGAAAATCTTCAGAGGCCCATGCCCTGTAAGCCGCAGTCCCCGCGGCTGCAGCTCCAGATCTTTGGAGCTTATTGGTAACATATTTGCAAAGCTGCCCTGCTGTGATCACTGATCTCTGCCAGCTTAAATTTGGGAAAATGCTTTACACAGCCTTTCCTCTCCCCTCCTTCAACCCCTGCAGGTCTATATGCAAGGAAAGAAAGATTTAGTGTTTGAGCATAAGCACTGGTCAGCCAATCTGCAGCGTATCTTCTTGAAAACCCAAAACAGGTGCTCTTGGGCCATCAAAGTCTTGAAGCAGTTAAACTTCCTTTCACCTCTGTTGCAGTTCCTTTAAAAGAAATAGAGAGATCTTCAAAAGGTGGAAGGGTGGCAGGCCAGAAACGTAAAGCGTGTGCAATCACTCAGATACAAGTGGCACCACTAAAAATTGCCTTCATATATCAGCTTATGGTTTACACACTGTGGCAGAAAGGACGCTAAAAGGTCAGCAGAAAAAAAATATATATGTCAAGCCTGGAGCTGTGACTCCAAAGGTGTGGAAAGACATGATCTGAGAAGGGTTCTAGAGGGACTGGATAAGTGCTTGATATGGCAGGATTTTTTTATTTTATTTTATTTTATTTTTTGCGAGAGAGCTGCTTGCAAACGTCAGCACAGAAGCCAAGGTATATACTCGCAGTAACCTCTTGCTACGACCCCTGGTGACAAGACGGATAGTTCCATTCATCTGTGGGTGAACAGCACAGGCTCTCTGCATTTTTTACTTGAAGCCCTGGATGAATTTGTTTGCGGAGGGGAATGTCACCGTTGTGAATGCTCTGATCACTCATGTGCCCATAGTGAAGTCAGTGGTAGGGAAGGAGGGGAGGAGGAGGGGGGCAGAGCAAGGAGGAAAGCAAGCTTCTCTCAGGGGGTCTGGGGATGCCAGCTTATATCCAGCAAAACATCTCCAACCAAACATTAATGGAGGATGTGACTTCGAAACAGAGGGATCAGCAGATATGCTGTAAATTAATAATGTGCCCTTTTAGTAGCAATTGCTTTATGAAAATCGGTAGGGCTTTATTCTCCCCCTCCTTGTAGGAATGGCTCTGAAATAAGTGGGTCTCACTGGAGTTTTGTTTAAGACTGACCCCTTACTTTATTAACCGTGTAACATTTTAAGGTTGTTTTTTCCTCTCTGTCTCCTCCAGCAAGTCTCTATTGATCACTGTTTACAGTTATAATCCCTTTCAAATTTATCATCCATGACTAACACCACACGTATTGATTGGTGCTGACGGATGTCCCTGTATGGTGTATACCCACAGTGATTCTGGCTAGAGAAGTACAGTAGATATATTTTTTTCTCTCCTTCATTTGCTTTTTATAGCTTTCTGCTCCCTCCCTTTTGTTCTCAGTCTGACTAACCTATTTCACACAAACACCGTGGGATTAACATGTCTAAATTTAGGACAGTTTCTTTATTCTTGATGAGGTCTTTGGAACAGGAAGGAAAAGAATGGGTAATGGTGGGGTTTGGGTTTTGTTGTTGTTTTTTCCTTCAACTGGGAAGCTACTGGAAGGAGACAGGCCCTATAGGAGATCAGATTTATGAGGGACATCCACATGTCTTAACCTAAAGCCTAAAGTAACAAAGATGTAAGGGCTAGTTTTTTTAGGGACAAATTAGATGTCACTGGTGACTAAGGACAAGGTGTCCGAAATCTGGACTATAAATGGAGTCATTTGTCAACAATGCATTTTTGCTTGCCTGCTGCAACATTTCCTCCATCTCTTGTTGGCCAGAAATAGAGTTTAAGGTTAATCTCTTTTTTGAGCCACCTTGATTTAACTTGAATTTACAAACCTAAACCAAAATAACTAAACGAACCATGAGCCCCCAGCCTCAAATGTCCTCAAGGATTTTGCGATGGTAGCACCACAAAATTTCTGTCAGTTAAGCTATTGTTTCGTTCTTGTTAGCCCAAAGCTGTGAACTTTACCTTTCAAAGGCTGGGTTCCTTTCAGATTTGAATAATCCGTTTGTAACTCTTTCTATTTTTTTTGGTGTGCTTTATGCAATGGTTTAAATACATGTTATTGTACCTGCGTTTTATTTAGAGGTAATAAGGCAGCAAGTATAAGACAGAGTTGTTAAACCTCAGTAAAAACATTTTTAATAATAATTAGGCATTTATTTAATATACAACCGCTGTCTTATTAAATCTAACTCTTTAGATTTAATAGGATAGCTTATTGTATCATAGCATTACTACTACAATGCTATAGTTATGGTTGAAAAGGCATTTTCATTATAAACTCCTGTTTGCAGGTGCTTATAACTTCCTGAAGTACAGCACTTCTTTTATTTGAATGTGAAATCGCTCACTGCACTTCTCAATTTTTTTCTTTCATCTCCATCTCCTTCTCAGATACAAGGACGTTTAGATGTCAAAAAAAAAAAAAAAAAAAAAAAAAAAAAAAGAAAAGAAAAGCAGCAATTACTGAGGAGCAGCATTAGAGCTGAGAATCAAAATTCACCAAAGTCAGGGTTCAGAGTTAGAGTTTAGGAAACTGGACCTTGATCAAGTTGCTGTGCCCATGTCTGGTAAAGCACAAAGTTGGCAATTTGCTCTGTAATGTGCAAAGCCATTGAAAGGGAAAAAAAAAAAAAAAAAAAAATTCTCTTCTGTGTGTGCATTTCTCCCTCACCTTGAAGGCAAACAGATTTTTCTGGTGAGGTGCTCAGGACTGGACCAGGGGTCAGTGTACTTATGGTGAACTGTGTTAATGACCCGGGTTTTATGATGAGCAAACAGGACCTGCCCTCCGCAGGGCTGCCTCCAGGAAATGGGCACTTTCCTGTGCCTCTGAAAGGGCGAGCACACACAGGGGGACATCCACAGCGGCCACCAGGCTTTGCTCCAGTGTCACTGTGGGCTGACCCTTACAGCATTACTCAGCTTTAGCAAATGTAATATTTAATTGCTTTCTGGGCTGAGAACCACTTGTAAACAAACCTAAGCCGCAACGGAGACTTTATAGTTAAATAAATAAACGCTGACAAAGAAAGACTGGAGACACAAAAACCCCAAACAGGAGCACAGCACTAAATTGCCCCATAAAACCTGTGTAAAGAGAGTGTTTCATGGTGTCACAACAGCAGACTTTTTGCTTTTCCACAGGCTGAGTTTGCACGTGGCGTAATTTCCCTTTATTTCAGTCCTAGCCCAGAAACTCCTGCTGGAGTGGCACTGAGCAGAGGGTTGGTTGGTTTGTTTGTTTTTTTAATTATCACCAGGCTTAGGCAAGTTTCTCATGTAGTGGTGGGAAGATCAGCGCAGGAAGAGGGACATGTGCCACTGTTACAAAGGGTGCAGCCTGTTCTTGCTGCTGTAGAACTGGAGCTGAGCAGAAAGCAGAAAGCAATTCTTTTAAAGCACAGAATTTTGGTAGATCTCTTCTAGATCTATGCAGCAGTGCAATCCTTTTGCTTAGGTCTAAACATCAAGTCTTTCCCGAGGATGCAAGTAGAGGTAAGTGTGAAATCATCAGGACTTCAAGAGTTGTTGTCTCCTGCTCTAGTATAATCCATTGTGGGTTTAGCGATACCAAGTTTCCTCAAATAAACATAACTCAACTCCACTCAAAATAAAAGGGTTTGCAGTTTCAAGCCTTCTACCCTGAAAGTCCTCCCTGCAGCCATAGCAAGGCTGAAAATGAAAGTTGTTTTCAAGGAAAAACAGATAAATTAGGCAAACTTTCGTGGCAGGACTGAATTTACTGCAGGTTATGCTCCCCACAAAGTTTTGCACTGCTGAAAATCCTCGTGCAAGGTCCTTTTAATGTTCCTCAAGTGCTCCTCCAGTGACCACAGTGGTAATCACTGCCTCTGTCCAAGAGAGAAAAAAATGCAATCATTTAAAAGCAGCAGCTACAAATAAATTTATTAAATGCAAGATGATCATATCAGCTCTGAGCAGCTCCTGAATTTTCAGAGAACTTGTACTGCATTACCACTGTTCCAGCCTATTCTGTTGGGGTTTTTTGCTGAACAGGTAGACTTGACCTCTCTTTGCCAGTTTTAATTTTCCTGCTGTTTTTCAATAGCTCTGTGGTCATGGTGCTAGCAGAGGAACACTATAAATGGATTAATGAGTGTCATGAGGAAATAGGAAACTGTCTCCTTGATTTTTTTTTTTTTTTGACTGCTTTAATAAACACAAGTATTCAAAAAATCTTGAAGATACAAGAACTGGGAATTTTCTATTTTTATTTTTTTCCTGTTGTGGGGATCATTTAAAAATACCCACAGGTTCATTTTTGTGTAATGCCATGTGACTTGGCATGCTTCAGATTGTAGTTAGTCACTTTTTGGTAGAATTCTCTTATGGAAAAATGTGTACCTGCTATTTTAAAATCATATTTAAACATATGGAAAATCCTTTCTGCTTGAAAGATGTGGAAATTGGTCAAAAATGGGCTAGCTTTATCTTAAATCAGTCAATTTTGTTGTAAATGTAACTGGAGCAGAGCTTGGTTTTTGGAGAGAGAAATTCATTTAGAAGGGTGACATTTCCTGGCTGGGCAGAACTGTTTTGAAATTTGAAATAAAACTCAAAGAAAGAGGTGAAGTGAAACACCTCTCTTGGATTTGCTTTTCTGATAATGAAGTGAACCCTGGACTTTTCATGGGCCTGGATTGTCCTGTTATTGAGCCCAGAAATCTCCCAGGATTTTGGACCAATTCCAAGGGAGGGTCTGGAAATACCGATATTAAACAGCAGATCACTGGGGATTGTGCAAATGTTGATTGGGAAAGTCTGTGGAAACTTCCGTGGAAGAAGGAATGATTGTCAAGTAATTTGTATAAAGATATCTTAAAGTCACTTGATTGAACTGGAACATCAGGAGGAAAAAGAATTCTTCTCCACATAACCTCCCCCCCCCCCAAATAATCATAATAATTCAGATTTTTATGTCTTCTAATGGTAAAACATTTTGGTTATTTCAGATACCAGCCTTTTCAGCTCATTGCTTCTCCACATGGCCAGAAGATTGTCATGACCTCTACCCAGTTCAGCCTTGGATGGAACTTCTCACAGGTCCTTATTTTTGACTCTCTTGGGAAGTGCATTTTCACACATTTGTTGCACGTATCTTCTCTTTTCACTTCTTTTCTTCCTATTTTTTGGCTTTCCTATTTTTTCTAACCTCAGAGGTAGCAATCCTACTGCTATTAGCAAGATGTCTATTATAGTGTCATTAAAAAAGCTATAGTCAGAGCATGGAATGACTCACATCATGGAGGAGTTAATAATTCACTGTAATAAAAGTATAAAGTTTTATGATAAACCACTCTCAGGGGAGTTAAATATAATCCTTAGCGGGTCACACACTGACTACAAAGCTTACATTTGTAATGGTAATTTGAATTTACTACATCGCCTTTAGTTTTTAAGCGTTTGTATGTCATTAGACCTTATAAATTGATTTATATATTCAACTCCAGTATAATTCTACATAAAGGTACAATAAATTTTATGGATTATAGATATGGCATCTAAAACAGTTTAGAAAAATAATTTTATTAAATTCACTTAAACGGCGGTGATGAACAGCGACGAGGATGCCAGCCTGGCTCAACTTCTGAGAACTGCACCAGACAGGCAGGGTGGTGGGGACAGAGGGAGGGGACTGGGCTGGAACTGCTCACCCAAGTTCTCACTAAGGAATTCAGTGACACCAGGTGCTAATGCTTCACAGAGCCACAGCTGTCACTGATCAGGACCCCATGCTGCTCCAAAACTCTATCTCCAACTGGGACACATGGGAGGCCCATGGCCAGGGCTTCCCTTAATACTCTGCTGGTGACATTGCTGGTAAAGGTACAAGATCAGCTGCAGAAAAGGATTGTGTTTGTACCATAAACAAGTCACTTCTTCCTGAAATCAGGCTGCTGGGGTGCACCTTAGGTTGGCTTTGGCAGGATGTCTTTCCTCAGCACTTCGCCTCCTCTGCACGCTTTATCAGAAATAGCTTGTGAACAATGAAAAGATCTTTTCTTTCTCCCCCCCCTCGCTTGGATTAAGCAAATATATTCATAAGAGGAGCCATTAAAAATGTTCATCTTGAACATTCTTTATTGATGTAATTTCAGCAGAGCTGATTGTGAGGAAGGCATTGTTGGTATTTTGCCCTGACATGGCAGATCCTGCTCAGAACCCTCATCCTGTGAAAACTTCTGTTTGTATTCCCAAGCATGTGGAGCAGCCCCTGAAAGCAGCACAGGACACAGCTCAGAAACACTTGATAAACTTCACCGTCTGTTTCTTAAGTGGTTGGAGATAAACAACCAGCTTTTTAATGCTGCTTTTCCTAAAGTCGGTGTAATTTCAGTGCTGATCTTCAACCCCCTTTGTCTAATCCGCTGTGTAATCTTTCCCATAACAAACCTAAAAAAGATCCTTGTACTCCCTGGTGGGCAGTTATCAGTGTATTCCCCATCGCACTCACACATTAGCAAAGCTTTATCCCATCATCGCTTTGGTTTTGAAAGCATTGAGGTAAATCTCAGGTGGCATCCTGCACTCAGTGGGTGTGTCACTGATGAAATGACCCAGCCAGCTGGACAGGTTTATGTACAATTTACGGGAAATGTATTAAATGTGTCTCGGGAAATGATTCTTTAAAACGTTCTCACTGCCAGTGCAGTAAAGATTAAGACCTTGGCATGAAACAGGGAAAAAAATAAAATAATTTTCAGAAGCTTGATGTAAAATAATGATACTAAATGTAACTTAAAGTCACCAAAGGATGAGCATTTGGGTTAAATTCCTACTCCTCCCTTGACTAATTCCCATAATAATTCAGAGGTCTCTGAAACTTGCAGGCTGAATTTGAGTCCTGGCACAAGCACACTGAGTCTTGCTTTAATCCCTCTCAGCCAGTTTGCTCAGACAAATGCAGGATTACATTGGCAGAACCAGAACTTGCAGGTGGGCAAGCTCTTGGGAAAATAAACACTGTTATTTTCATGTAATTATTTTTTGATATTCCAATTCCTCTTCTTACATTCATTGGCTTAAATATTGCGAGGGCAGCACTTCGGCTGCCTCCCAGATTTTGTTTGTGCCTGAACTTCCTAAGCCACTCAGGAGGACTTTACAATCTCCTTGCTTAACATGCAGTTAGCTTTGGATGTTACTGTGTGCAGATTTACTAAACTGTTATTATTTGTGCCTTTTGTATCCATCTGTACTTCACCATGGCTGCCTTGTTTGGTTGCATGGAGCACCAAGGGGCAGCATGGCTGGAGTTTTCTGTGGCATGCAGGGGTAGCGAGGGGCTTGTGTGCCACAGCAACGGGGCTTGTCTGGCTTTTGAAGTGCCTCCAGGGCTGCTGGCATAGAGAAGAGTCATCAGGATAAATGCAAGAAGTGGATGTGAGGCTCCTCTGCCCCCAGAAATTGTTGGGAAGTGGCAAAGGGTGCCACAGGCTGCACAAGGTGCCAAGGGGATGGCAGCCAAGGGGCTTGGAGCACCTTCCAGTTTCAACATCTAAAATTATGCTGGGATAAACTGCTTTCTGCAGTATCCTTGAACATTTGCTCCGCAGCAAATAAAGGCATTAAGTCCTTCCTCCTCTTCCAAACACACAGTTTAGAAATAAAAGGTAATAACTGACAATATACAAACACTGAAATTTCCATTCTTCACAGATTAAATGATCCTTGCTGCAGATCATGAAAAGAGCCATTAGTGTGTGTGGGGGGAGGCAGGGGGACACTTTGTGCAGCAACAAGCAGTATATTCTGTGCTTTAATAAGAGGGAAGCTGATGGAGAACTGCAGGATTTAAAATCACAGTGAACACAACAGGTTGATTTTTGCCAGAGCAGGATGAGTGCAGGGGAAGAGAGGTGGGAGAGATGAGGAACAGAGCTGGCAGTGACCAGGTGCTCTCCTTAGATTTTCACAAGTTTGTAATTTCAGGGTTTTTTTTTTGAAAAGCATTTTAGCCCTCCCAGATGGGTCCTTGGGCTTCCTTTTCTCATGAATTCAGATACATTTTGAAGAAAATATTTCAACTCCTGTTCAGGTCAATAGAAATTGTTATTTAGTATTGGATTATATAAAGCTATATCATAGGGTTATGGAATTAAAAAGAGTAGCTAGGATGTCTTTACAGCAGCCAAAGAGTTAATGGCTTCAAGTTGAGATGGAATAATTACTGCCTGGACTGATTTACTATTTTATTTCTATGATGTTTGAAAATCTAATAAATCATTTTACTTTTATCTTGATAGATAATACTTTCATTAGGAAAATTAGAGGCTTCATTATAATGTTTATCATGAGCTAGAAGCTTTTTTCCAATTTTTAATTTTTTTTTTTTTTTAAGTTTTCAGATTCCTCAGTTCCCTTTTGCCAGGTTTTAATTTTCTTTATCAAGTTTTCATTTTCTTTGTCATTCCTAAGTGAATGCAGCAGCATACAGGTGGGCTGGATCAGACCTGGGGCCTGCTTTGGAGGTGCCACCCAAGCTATTTACCTGGGGAGCTGTAGATGTTTTGGAAAATTAGGCTGGAAGCTCTTTAGACTCCAAGATGCACAGATATGGAGACTGGAGAGGATTGTAAAGATCTTTTACTCTCAGTTTTTGGAATATTCACATTAAAAGAACCTTCCCAGCAGTAGGTGAGACCCCTTTATTCCCACAAAAGCAGTGCTGACCACTTCTTGATAAGCTCCAATTAGGCTTGAATGTGCAATTTTTTAACCTTTCCTCTTGTGCAGAGTGTTGGTTTTTGCTAAGAAGACTTGTGGTGATGGTGTGGGCTGGGGCTTGGCCCAGCCTGGCTGTGGTCAATAAACTCTTGGCTGTCCTCTGGTTTGATGGTTTGCCATTAACAGAGATTTATGGCATGGGCACCAGAGCCAAAGGAGCTCCTCACCTGCAGCAAAGCAGTCTAACACCCATTCCTGATCCCTGCAGAAAAATCCTTCACTGCTACCTCGAGTGCAGGATTTTCCTGTATCCCACCACAAGGAATGTCACAAGGCATTGTCTGACTCCAGTGCAGTGTTAGCAAGCCCATTTCAGTCCTCATTGCTAATTATGTTTGTTTGAAAATGCTTAAAGTGGTTGTAAAAAAAACCCCAAAACAAAACAAAAGAATGGTATCTTAATCTGGAAGATGCTTCCTTACCCATACAACATCTGTAAGCTCTACATACTCACCACTTAGGCTGATTGCTTCCACAATTAATGTGCTTTGGGTTTGTGATTCTGTAATTATCCATTGCATGGCAAAATGCACAGCATATATTGAAAAGTGTGTATAATATGTTTTTAGAGGAATTCTTAACTAAGCTCTGACCTCGACACACTGTGAAGGTGAAGAGGATCAATCACAGATAAAAGCAGGGGAGCTCTCGGAGGACATGCATACCTAAGACTTTTCTAGGTGCAGTTCTGGATCTGTATTTATTGGTATTTATCTTTGAAAGCTCAGACAAGTAGAGATGCTGTAATTGATTTTATTTGAAAGTGAGAGATGGGGTCAAATGGAAGCTTTTGGATCTCCTGCATTTACTTTTCTACCTACATAGAACAAGGATTTTTACTAGGTGTTCTTAATGACATTCACATTTTTTTTGGCCAAGCGTGTGAATGGGAGCCTCCAGCAAAGCAAACTCCATCTTTCCTAGCTTCAAATGAGCTGGGAAAGATCCTCATCCTGCCAACTCATCCTTAATTGGCCTATATAGTAAGAAGCAATTAAAACTAAAGGCCTGATTCATAAAAAATGTACATTGTGTTTATGTGTCTGTGTGCATAGGGGTTTTTCCTGCACTCCTGCTAAAAGTGCAAGAGGCACATTAGCTTCTTGTGCACCTTTTTGCAATTTATTCCTTCCCTCCTTTTTTTCTGAGTTACAACTGACCTTTTCTCCTCAGTTCCTCTGCAAGTGAGAGAATCCTGGAATATCCTAGGTTGGAAGGGACTCACAAGATTCATCCCAGTCTGAGTAGATGGAGGTGTTTGGTGTAAACTTTCTAGACAAAAGGCAAAGTTTAGACAATATGTGAAAATGTCCAAACAAAAGCTAATGGCTGTGAGTCAGCAGTGCTGGCTTCTGTTAGCTGATTGATTTTCAGCAAGCCACTGGCTTGCTAGACAGGTTGTGAAAGATCTTTGCTGGCTCTGCAGGGTGTGCAAAGCCTGCAATTTCTTTCTCTCCTTTTTTTTTAAAGAGGAAAAATAAAATAAAGTTAAATAGTTAATGCACAGAAGAAAAGGAATAGAGAAGAATCATCTGTCTGATGCTGAAGTTCATGAAAAACCTCAATTTGAGTTTTTTTCCTTACCATCTTTCCAGATCCTTGTTTAATAACAAGATGCATAAATGCATTGAAATATATGATTGCAATTCCTATAATTTTTTTTTTTTTTTTTTTTTTTCAAAGACTCTTGGGATATAATTTATATGAGTCCTGGCTGCAGAGGGCTGCGTGGTATAAAGCTGAATTGTGTTCATTCTGTTGTGAAATACCCGTAACTTTTAGAATGATCCCCACTGCAAACTCCTCAGGGTCAGGTTTTGCTGGAGGTGCTTCCATCCAGTTAGGTTAAAATCACCAGGTTGCTTTAAAATACCCCAAGAGAGCTCCATTTGTTCTTGTTGCTACGCCCTGTCTTGGGAGCCGGGCTGCCATGCTTCGTTTTTTGGTTCTTCCCTACACAATCCAGCTCAGGCAGGGATCCTGGCTGCTTCCCATCTGCTCCATGGCGCTGGTAGGGCCACAGCCCCCGGCGGTGTTCAGCACCACTGGGAAGGTCTCCCCTTGTGCCCAGGAAACAAGGGACCGTGTTTCCAGGTGCGGTGCCAGCCCGGCGCTAACCATACGGTGTTTTGTGCCGAGGGAAAAATTACCCTCTGGGGAAGGAGAGGTGGCCTCCGGTCCACCTTCAGGATCGGAATCTGATAAACAGTTTCGAATGTCAGTGGCCTGTTGTTGGTAATTAAATCGTAATGACAGATCCGTGCTGATACTATCAAGGTGCTTTTGTCCCGGGAGCCCTGCGTTAAGAGGAGCCGCAACAGCAGTTTTGCTTGTCGCCTCTTCCTGCTGTTACAGTGAATAGTTCATGGCCAATGGCTTCCCGAGCAGGAATGTGCGCTGCCCCCTGCGTGGGTTTCATGCACAATCACCAGGAATAGATATTAAATATTTGAATGTTCAAATGTTTCTTAGCCCTGACTAACCAGTATTCCTGGTCGCACACTCCATAGGCACACATCTGTTTGTGCATCGTTACAGCCAGACCTGGAGCCTTTAAAATTTATCTGTTAACTTTTGGAGAGAGGAGGCAAATGTCTATAAAAAGGTTAAAGTTCAAAATGAAGGCACTCGGTCAGAGAAATATCAATATACAGCTGTCAGGAGAACTGGCATTCTGAGTCACAAAAATACATTTTTGGTTTGCGGGGGGGTTAACTTCTTCCATTATAAATGATTAAAGCCACATGATCCATCATGGAGATAATAATAACAGTCACCTTCTTTAAAAAACCAGCTATTGCTTTATTCCCATATTGTTGTTTGTGCCCTGGAAAGAAAAGAAGCCAAATGAGAGTGTTTCAGATGTTTTGGTGAGTGAGTGCCTTCAAAGAAGTTTTGGAGCCTTTTCCGTCCTGTTCTGTAGAGGTCAGCAAGTTTGAGGAATTACAGGCACTAAGTGAAAATGAAAACATCAAGAGGCTTGCTGTCTATCACAAGTATCACTAAATCTTTTTGAACAACCCTGGGCAGTGAATTATGGAAGCATGGAATTGACTTACAGTTTATTTCTAGTAACAGTCAGTTACTATGTCAAATCTAAAACCATTCAGAAAAGCCTATAAAAATGTATGACAAACTAACCAGCAACCTCTAGATCTTTTTACATGTGTGTGATTTTAGAGAATGTCTCGCTAGCGCTTGTGGAAATGAACAGACAGGACATTTTCACGAGGCTGTATTTTTTATTTTTCTTTTGCCCTCCTCGCTTGTGTTGTTTGGCATCAGAGAAAGCCTCTGGAGTAGCTTTGCTGGAGGAAGACAATATGGTGTGTGGGCAGGGGAATGGCACAGCTCTTGCTCCTGCCTCCCTCGGGGATGATCTTCCCCTCTGCCAGTGATTGCTCTCCTAACAATCTCCCAAACCGTATTTCAGGGGGCCCTGGGAGCCTTTTAGCAAAGGTGTAGCACCAGCCATGGCTCACCCCAAGGTAAGAGAGCAGGAGAGGGATGGGTGCTGGCTCAGTGTCTGACACTCTCACGGATGTGTGAGTCTGGGGGCTGTCCTGCTACCAGCCAGGCTGGTTCTGCTGCTGGCAGAGAGATAAAAACTTGGGTGTTCATGTGACTTTATGGCTCTGTGGGGCAGGGGCAGGGTTCTCCTGGCTGCTTAAAATGCAAGTTTGTAAGACCAATGGTGCTGTTTCTACAAGCTGGAGGGGATCAGGTTATTGTTGGGCAGCTCGGGGGTCTGGGGAACAGAGGGTATTTCAAAACAGCTCCATTGTGTTCCCCCGGCAGTAAGTCCCTCATCCTATTTCCCCCAGAGGACAACTGGGAAGTGGCACTTCCCTAAAGGTGCTGCCAGATCTGAAACGTGGTTGGCTGATGTGGCTTTTCAGGAGAGGCCCTTCCAGTAGTGCTGGAAGCCCCTTAACTCTCCTCGGTCTGGATCACAAATTTTAGTGTGGGCAGGACCACTTAGACCTAATTCTCTAACTCTGAGATATGAAGTCTGGGGATGGCTTCATAAAACTAAGTGAAAATTAATTTAGAAATATGACACAACTCAAGGCAGTAGATTGTCACTATCTAGTCACTGTTTTGATGGGCAGACTGGTATCTACCAATTGGGTGAACCTATAAAAGGAGGGTATTTGGCCACTTATTTGTGAGGACTGCCCTGAAGACACCAAACAGGGAGCAGGTCTTTCACAGCTGGTTTTTTTTGGGTTTTTTTTTCTGTGTAAGTGGCAGACAGCATTAAAATGTTTAAATATTTGCCACAGCAAGAATGAATGCAAAATGTCATGTGTCTGGATAGCCATTTTGCTTTCCTTGTGGTGCTTGGGCTGGGAAAGCATCCAAAACGGAGTTTGTCTTGCAAGAAATGATTTCAACATCAGTCCCCTGGCAATTGTATTTTAAAACTAACACAGCCTAATAAACTTTCACTCATGAAACCATCAAAGTTGTGTTTACTAGCAGAACACTTGGGTCAATAAAAATACTCCACACACTAGGATTCGGGCTTTTATTATTTTGCATTTATTGAGAAACAAATTGCAGAATAAAGTGGGGCCATGAATAAAATACTCCTATACATTCAGAATATAATACAAAATGTAATTAGGCAGCACATTGCTAAAAGTCAGGACCAAAATCTAACAATATGGTGTCACCAGTTGTAAACTTGTAACTGTATAATACATAATTGTCAACTGTTGAGAAAAGATCTCATTTCGATAACACATATTGAGATTGGAAGCTTGTTTGTTAATGAGGGGTCTGAAAAATACTTATGACTCCAGGATGCTTGACAGCTCTAACTGCAACATTGCACTGCACAGTCAAAGAACAGTGAGTTAGAAGGAATACAAACAAAAAATAAGACCTTTTTAGGAGCAAAGAAACAGGCATGTTTATATTTAAGGAATGTATTAAAATCACAGCTATCCTGCTCCGATATTAGAATCAATCAAGTGATTGACTCGTGATTAATTTCTATTAATTTCTATTTTATATGCACATTTCGGTTTTTAAACTGGGGTTTTTTTTCAGAGCTGTTCGGAATATTCTCAGCTGCACCTCTATGCAGGGGGCTGAGGAGAGGGGTGCTCTGCTCCCCTGGATGTGGGCCAGGGCCAGAGCAGCTCTTGCTGCCCACCTTTGCTGGATCTCAGCACAACCCAGCCATCAGTTGTTTTCTCTCTGGGTTATTTGTCTCCTTGTGCAAAACAGGAGGCTGGGATTTCAGGATGCCACCAGGTTTCCTTCAGGACTGTCTCCTTCTGTTTTTGGCATCATCCACACGAGGACCTGGGACCTGTTGGCTGCTGGACACGGTTGCAGCCCCCAGCATTTCTTTGTGCTGCCTTTCCCAGCTCTGTGTGCCTGCTGAAGTTGTGCATAAAGCCAATATTCAGCACAAAAGAGCAAAGCCATACAGATTGCACTAGCGGGTTGCTGCACACCTTTTATTTCTGATCTGTGCTGCTTTTATTTTCTTGGTGAGAGATTAAGAAGGTATTGTTAAGGTTGTTCTGGATGCCACAAAAACTCCAGGTAGCATTTTGCAGTGAATTTCAAAATTTTTGAGTAGCGTTGTGCTGGTAAACTCAGATTTGAACTCCCATGGCATATATTCTGTTCCCTCATTATCCCGAGTGCTCAGGAAGCTCCGCACAACCCGTAGCAACTTGTTTTCTCAGAGGGAGTGATTACATGTGGTAGAGTGGGTTTCTTTTGTGTGTGTGTGCGCGCGTGTGTGGCAGTCATATAAAAGCCAGACCCTGTTATTTTTTAGAGTATTTGTAGCAGCTGCAAAGGAAACGTCGGTGTTGCTCTGTGTTTTAGAAATGAGGTGGGTAGTCTTGGCGCCTCTGGAGACTCTGCTGGCAGTGCTGCTGTCTTCAGGCAGCACCTGAAGCCTGACTGAGCTTGCTGCTGTCCGAGCAAGGACACAGGTGGAAAGCTTTCCTCCCATTCACTCTGCCCCACCAAACCCAGAAAGAACAGTGACCACTTTGGACTTTAGGAAGATAAAAGAATATGCCTGGGTGTGCGTTGCCATATTCTTCCTGCTGCTGACAAAGACTGCTTTTAGTGCTGGTGTCACAGCCTGCCACAGCGGCACTGGAAATGTGCTTCCAGGGGAGCCTCAGAGATGTGGCTCTGAGCAAAAGGCAGGGGCCTCAGCTTTGTGCTGACTGCAAACATGCTGAAACTCCTCTGGTGCCTCCAAGGATCACAGTGGCCCTCTGTGCCCCGCCCCAAAATCTGGGGACCTCACCAACACAGCAGAGGGGCTGGGCTCTTTGCCTCCTTTCTGCTTCCTCACTGAAGTCCCCTGCCCATTTCATTAGCAGACTTGCCACAGAAACTTCTGGAAGGAGGGGTTGCAAAGTTTAATTACACAGTTCAAACCCCAAGTGTATGGCTTACAAGCACTTTTTTCCCTTACTCTTACTAGAGCAAACCTTGCTGCAAGGGTGAGCTGCATAGAGCATCCTGTTTGCTTTGCTTTCCTTTCCTCAGTGCATGATGTATTTAACCCCCAAATGTCCATTTTCTTCAATTTTCTCTTTGTTTTCTTTTGAAACACCCTTTAGTCACTGACAGGTTGAAGCAATTGCCATAGAAATACTATGTACCAAAGTCTGCTCAGGCTCAGTGCTTCTTCATTATTACGATGCAGCAAATTCCCAAATCCTGTTGGCTGCCAGCACCCTGGAAGGATGAACCTGTGCTCTACGGAGGCTGAGGGGGGCAGTCCTGTTAGCTGGGGTTCGGTACAGCACAGTGGGCTGCACTGCAACACCCTTACGAGGGAGGTTTGGGAGCACCCTCTAAACTGGGGGGTCAGAGTGGGGTCAGAACCAGCAAGGAGCAGCTGCCGGGACACTGCCGTCCCCTCCCCTGCTCCGCTCGGAGCTTTTGTCTGGGAGCCGTGCTGCGCTCCGCTGCATCCGCGGGACGGCCGGGCACACCGCGGGCTTAATGGGCACTTGTCAGCAATAATTGTGCTTCCACCTTTTTGTGCTGTCAGAGGGGAAGATGTTAAACTCTCTGTGAAAGCTGGATGAGAACAGGGATGGACAGTGGTCTTCGGACCATTACAACCTACTTCATCTAATTTTTAAAATTTATATACTTTGTAATGCATTATTAATTTTCTTGTGAGTGATATGACTTTCAAGGCTATCAAGGGACTAATCTGTTTTTTACATGGAGTAGAGAAGGATTCTAGGTTTGTACAAATAAAGTACTCCCTGGAAGCAATACAACTGAAACGATATCTGCAAACATCACGGCTTTACCTCTCTTCTGAGCAAACATCAGCTCTCTATAGAAAGTTAACACTTTAATTAGACAGAATTTCAAATGATTGTGCGTGTCTGCTGTTAAGTTAAAGCGTTTGTATCCTTTTTCATAAAATTGCTTTCTTTGTATAGGAATGAGCTAGGAAGCCTGGGAAGAGATATCCAAATCCTTAGTTTAAAGATATTTGGGAAACACACATGATTAAACAATCAGTGGTATTACCTGAAATCCAAAAATTGGGTTGCTATGGGCATAGTGTATTTGCTTAATTCTAGATGATTGTTCCTTGCCTGCAAGGAAAATTATGTGTGGTTGCAGAGATTTAAATATGCTTTTTTCAGCAGAACTCCAGGTATAATGGTTTCATAGGTCTAAGTGTGGAGATAATTTTGGTTTTTGGATGTTAAACAGTAGCGAATATGTGCACAGTGATTTAACATAAAATCTGGGGGAAATAAATAAAATCCAGCAAATGTTTATTTGGAGTTGGGTTTGACCTCCAGAATAATGCTAACAGAAGGTTTAATATACCAAGTTTGGCTTTTTAAAAATATTTTAAAAAATAATATGGGCTCAGTAGAATAGTCCTACTGAAGAGTCAAGTACAGATGAGGAATAAGGTGTGATTAAAACGCCATTGCAAGAACAGTGAATATTTTTTAATGATTCACATTTAATGGACACTCAGCTCACAATGTATCCACTTTTTCTTTTTCTTGGATGCTGTTAGCTACAAAGCTTCATACCAGCCTGTCTTCGTACCAGCTTTGGAGGGAAAATAATGTCCATTTTTTCATCTCTGCTCTTTCCTCCTCTGCAGTCCTTGAAATTCTTGTCCCTGATACCAACCACAGGTTCCTCTGTGCAGAAATGTAAAAACCTGGCAGGCACAAGGTGTGATCTCTGATTCACCAGATGTAGCTGGGGCACTGAGTGTCAAATTAAGTCTCATTTGGATAAAGAAACCTGGGCTGGCTGCAGAGTTTGAGCCTTTCAGTACTAAACCCACAAGTGTCTGGTGCTTGTGGTGAGGAGCCAGCTCAACTGCGTGTGCTCTGCTTTTGGAAAGGGGTAGAGAGAGCAAAGTTTCTCCCCAGGAGAGAAATCCTGCAGGCCCTGGCACTGTCAGAGCTTTTGTGTGTGTTGAAGTAGGTAGGAATCACCCTTCTTCCTGTCTGTGACTGTCAGACATAACACACCTGGGAAAGGCAGGGCAGTTACGGTTCTTAGGGCTTTCACCCTGGAGCCTGAACTGCATTTGGTGCATTTGGTGCATTTGGTGCATTTGGTGCACTGAGAAGAGGGGATGGAGGGAGGGTGGTGTGTGCAGGGATAAACCAAAGCAGCTTTTCAGTCCAGCTACAAATCTGACCTGCTGATGTGCTGCTTCTCTTTAGGACTGCCTCTGGGGAGCAGGTGGTCTGCCCACCTCATCCACCCAGACGAGGGATAAGAGAATGGGAACAGCTCTTTTCAATGCTGTTTGATGGTGCCAGGACTTTTGTCCATTCTGTTTGTGGACTGCCCATAGCCAGAGCTTTGGTACCTAATGTTTTGTTGGTTATTTTCACACCCACGGCAGCTAAACTTTGCATGCTTTAACGCTGGGGTTCTATTTGGCAGTGCCAGAGGGAGGCTGCTCTTCCACACTGCTGTGTTCCAGTGGAGTTGCACATTCCCTTTCACGCTTTGCAATCTAGCTGAGGCCCTCATTGCAGGAAGTGGTTTGCCAAGCACCTCACTGGCATGATACAAGCCAGCACAACTGACAACAGGGAGAGCAGGGGAGTGATATCCCTGAGTGATAACATCCAAAATAATGCTTTTCTCCTCTAGAGATGGTGTGTGATAATGGCCAGCCTCAGAAATGGATTCTTGGGGACATCGAATGAGCGCTGCAACCTTGAGCAGTCTTACATAAAAAATGCTCCCTAGGCATGATGGAACACAAGGGTGGTTCCAAACCAGCACTGCTTCCAGGGACAAATACTGGCAAGAACTGCTCAAGCCTCAGTCTTGTGTGTGTACCAGATACTTCTCACTCCTTGATTCTCCTTTAGAGCCATGTGGGGGCCTTTGACCTCCTTTTCAGGTTTTGGGGTGCAGTTTGCCCTGTGCAGAGCACACATGTTGCTCCAAAGCGTACCAAGTTCTGAAAGTTTTGTGTCCTGATGAAACCTTCTGTCAATGCTAGAGGGGACCCATTGGGTCTATGTGCAGTACAGTTCTAATATTGTACAGAGCCGGGATGGACAAGCAGGACCATCCAAAAACTCTAATTCTACAGTGGTTCAGGGAGAAGAATACCTGCCTGTCGAAGCCTGAAAAAAACCTAGTTATGAAAGACAAAAAAATCCTCAAAGACTCGTTAATTAGTACCATACTGTGAACGAGTTACCCAAAATCTGCTTGGAGCGATCAGGCACCCCAAGAGCTCAAGAGTTTTGCACCCGGAGCCGACACTGACTTTCTCTGTGGCCCCGGGCAAGTCACTTAACTCCCCGTTGTTCATTGAACTGCAGAGGGGAGATAACAATCCCTGCCTACCACGAGGTAGGTTGTGGCAGGATAAATTAGCTGTTGGCTTTTAAAGCACTTTAAAGATGTACTGCAAAGCATTAAGAGCACTTGTTTTTATGAAGACAGTAATGGTTAAATGATAATTCTGTGCTCTCGCTGAATTTGTTAGTTTTAAAGTGTGAGTGTTATGCTTCTACAATATGCTATTAATCCAAACAAATTACTAAGCCTTTGTGTGGTATGTGAGGAAGCCCATGAATTTACCTTTCCGTAGCTGTAAATGCAGTGGAAAGGATTTGAACTTCCCTTCTCACCTCAAAGCCTCTGGCAAACTGGTCACTGACATAATAAATATACAGCATTTAATAATGCTTCACTTTTCCTCTTTAAACCATTAGTTGCTTCCTGCTTGACTAAGAAGAACTTCAAATTCAATTCATTAACATTTCTTTAAATAGCCCTCTTAACAATGCCGGTTTGGTTTCCTCGTTATGTTCTCTCACTAATAGCGGTTTTTACTTCTAACCTGTTATTAATTAGAAAAAAAGACTGGATCTCTTCATTTCTGAATTGGTTTTAGTAACTCTTTTCTCAGAGGCCGAAGAGGGTCCCTTTTTTGGTTTGGTTTTGTTTCGAAGCCTGGCGTGTCGTGTTATATAATTGTTCCTGGGGTAAATAATTCAGCTGGTCAGAGCGAGTGCACTCCTGGCCGCCGTGAGCGGCCAGCCCGGCGGCGGGCAGCGAGGCATGGCAAATCCGAGCCAAAGAGGAGCACAGCTGCATGAAAGTTTCATGAGGGCGGCGGCGGGCAGGGGCCGCGCTGCGCGGGCTCCGGGCGCGACCCGCCGCGCTGCCGGGGCAGCGCTCCGCCGCGCCTGAGCCTCCTCGCCGGCCAGGACAAGCGGGCGGGCGCTCACCGGCTCAGCCGCCCTAATCTTTTCTTCCCCTACTTCAAAGCCTTCTGCGTTGCATCTCGGGCTGTAATTACCCTTGAGGTATTTCAGACTCGAAGCGACACCGGGAAAACTGCACTTCCTGATAATGGTAGTCCACAGTTGTGTTTAATCAATTATGTAGTTGGTCATGAGACTGGCTTTTTAGTTACAAGGATTTTAGGGCCAAGCCCTTATGCCCTGGCTGAGGAGAGCAACAATGCAGAATTAAAGAAACACTCTCCATTTGATGCAGCTTAATCTAGGCTTTACCTGCTTAATTAAAAACACGCTGCCAGTACCCTCTTATTCCTCCGTGCTCTAAACAGTCGGTCGGATACCACGCTGTAATTTCCTAAGCAAAACTGTTTAAGTTAGGTGGAGCTGCAACACTAATTTTTACGGATATAAACAGATGCACTCAGCAGCATCTCCAGATTCCTTGGAGCTGGTGGCAGTGCTGTAGTGCAGGGCTCGGAGGTGCTCGGATGCTGGAGAGGAAACGTGAGCCTAGCTGGGAATTAAAGGTACGGCCTCGCTAACTGGCTTTGAAAGATACATGACAGCGAGAAGCTTCTCTCCCCAGCAGTAATGGAGTTGGCTGGGGTGCAGGGGGTGCTTCCAGTGGTACAAGTCCAGATGATGCTAACTCAACAGCTGCTTTGAGACGTGTGCTAGCTGGCTGTGGGAAGGTCTTGCTTTGGAAAGCTGGTGATGGTGCTGCAGGCCAGTTAAGGTTATGTGGTGGTGTATCCTGGTGATTACAAATTCAGTATGAGGCATTGTGATGGTAAACTGGCAGTGGGACTCTGCTGGAAAGGTGAGAAATATTCAGGGAGAGGGAGTCTTCCTAGAGGGCCGATGACACCTGTCCTGTTTCATGCACTGAACCACAGAAGCTCTGGATGTTGTTGTGTGTTTGCCTTTGGTCCATGTTGGCTGGATGACCACTGAGTTACTCAGGCTACTGTTAGAAAAGCATCTAGGCAATGTCCTGCTTCCTCCACCTTCTGCCCTGCTTTCCAACGCGCCGTATCCTTCTCTATCCAATTTCTTCTCCCTACCCCAAATCTCCCCCTGCTTTTCAGCAATGCTTAGCAAGCCACTTACAGCACTTCTCTTGCCTGCTCCTCCCCTTTGGAAAGTCTCATGAAACCTCAGACATTGATGTTTTGATCAGGCATGACATACAAGTTTGATGCTATTTTGAGTCTGTTTCACTTAGGGAAGAGGGAAACTTTCAAAATTTAAAACATCTTACAAATTCCTGCATTATTTTGGTTGCTTCTGTGCTTGTCACCTCTTTGCCTGTGATGCAAGCTAGTTGCAGAAATATTGTCTCTGAATCTAAGATATCCAGGAGAGTTGATGATATGTGAGGAGGTATTGATTGATGCACACATTTATACCTCTTCTACAAATTCTCCTTTCTCAGACAGCATTACAGATAACTGTCCCAGAAGAAAGCAGCTTGGAGTGTCTGATGTCCTTACATGGTTCCAAGCAGGATATCTGTCTACAGTGTGGAAGGTAGGTTATTCCTTAGGCCTTTTCCCTCTCCTCTAATTTTAGACTTGTAGCATTATGAAGGAGTTGTTGTTGCCAGTCGTACAAAGCCAGTGGGCCGCCTTGTTGGGAATCACTCGTTGCCCTAACCCAGTTTCAGTTATTCTATTAATACACCACTGGAGTCTGGCTGGAGCACAAAGCCCTCTGTGGACAGGCCAGTAGCAATGTCTCTCTCCTGCAGCAATTATAGGAGAAGTTTTACAAAGATGATAATTTGGGTAAAAGTGATCAGAGGGGCACAGTAGAGAGAAAAAGAAACATTGAGGGAAAGTCAGGCTGGATCTCAACACTGAGCTAATGGGGGCTCAGTGGATGATGTGATTAAGTTATAAAAAAATGTACCTTGCAAGCACAGCTCCAGACTGTTCACAGAAAAGAAACAGCTCTAATGGCAGCAAGACCAAACTTCTGAATCTCCTCTTCTCACAGCATTCATATGTGAACAGTGGACTCCTCTCTTGAGCAAGGCTTTGGTCCTAGCACTGATGCAGTGGTGACTCTTTTTGCACTGCTCTTCCCTGCTCTAGGGGTGGGGTCAGCCAGCAGCAGCAGGCTGGGCTTAGCCTGGATCCATGTCCTGATCATGTGCCCCACATCATCCCACACGTGCTGAGCTGTCTTACTGTGCTTGTGGAGCTCCAGTGCTTCGCTGCTGATTAGGCAGATGGGCTGATACGAGGCCAGGCCCTGGAGCGCTGCTTCCAGACCAGCAATTTAGTTGTGTAGCTCTCTGCAATGAAACTTATTGAGGATAGCAGCCTGGGCAGTCCTGTGGAATCCAGGATATGTTATTTTTGTTCTGAGGACGTTTTTAAAGGCTTTTAATTATGTGCATGGTTAGTAAATGTCGTGCTACCCATCTTCAGTGATGCATACATGTGGTGTGCTGCTCAGGTACCCACTGGCCCCCAATGAGGGTGATGTGCAGCCATATTTGTGACATATCATTGCTTGGATTGCTTTTGGGGTAAGCACAGGAAGGGATGGTTTCCACTACCCTAATAGTTCCTGTGTGAAAGACACAGAGTGTGTAAATCTTTAATGTGTCTGCAGCAGGGAAGGCAAGTGGCTGCTGCCCTCTCTGCAGTCTATTACACCGTCTTAATTTGCTCTGACATAAAATTAGTTTCCCCCCCAATCTTATTCCTCACACAAAGGAGGAATAGAGATTGTTATTGTAGAAAATTAAGGTAGGTTTCAGGTAGGGACCTGAAAGGTGAGGCAACAGGGAACATTTGATTTTCTTAGGCTTTGAAATGCTGTTTATTGAACGTGCCATTTCCTACTCATCCCAAATCTTGCCCAGATTTGGTGGTGGTGGCACCAGAGGAAGGTTCAACATGTTGAGATGGACATGTACCTTCCTAGTGGTTCAGATTGCCATGGAAAATGCCAGCTCCAGCAGCACAGTTGAATCAGGCAATCACAGAACTGCTATAGTTTACTTTTAGGATTGTAATTATTCCTCTGCTTAGGAAAAAACCCTTTCCATTGCACCCTGCCTAAGGAATACACCTTGGAGAGTTCTTACATCTGGCTTCAGGTGGAAGTTCTGAACACACTGGGGCATCAGCCCAGAATTCACTGTGCAAGTGCACAAGAGAAGTATGGTGATAAACATTTCTCCCCCAAACTTTGTATTTCTCTTTCTGTACTTTCTCATTTGGGTTTGTTTTTTTCCATTGACCACCGGCTATGACCATATGGCTTCTCTTCTGTTTTCCTCTGTGTCTTCTACCCCCCTGCTCTGAACATGTTATAATGTTCACAAGACATTTTAATATCAGTTCTGATCTTGCCTAGCAGCACAAAACATCTTGTGTATTTGCATTTTTTAGTTTAATCATTATCTTAATAAGTTTTGGGCAGTAGCCACAGAATCTTTTTCTCTCTGTCTTGTCTCATCTTTAAAGCAGCAGTTCATGCATCTCCCTACCATGCCCCATTACACTTGTTTTAAACCCACAGCTGAGGTGTGGCTTGGAAAGAGAAGATGACAATAACCTGCCTGTCAGACACTTTTCAGGAGCCCTGGTTTCTCCAGCCCTCTGTGGAGCAGGCCTTTAGCACTGACAGTGATTAGTCACAGAGAGCTCTCAGGCTCCAGCTCAGGACACTTGGAACTCCTACAGGGGATGAGCTGGCATTAAACAAATTCTGGAGATTAAAATAATCCTGGGAAGCATTGGATTAGCAGGAAAGCCCTCCATCTTCTGCACCTTGCCTGCAGTAGAGTCATTACTCTTCTTTCCATGTTAGTTATATTTTAGGTGATATAGCCTAGGGAGGAAGTGTTCCCATTACGACAAATCCCTCCTTTTTTCAAACACAGATTGATTTTTCTCAGTTTGGGGTTAAATTCTCTCGTTTTAATTTGGGTGTAGTTACACCAATTGTGCCTGGGCTAGGTTTGGTCCTGAATGTCAAACTCACTGCTAGCATCTTGGGATTACCTCATGATCTCTTTTGTAATCCTTTTACAAACATATTTTCTTTTCAGCTCATGACAAACCTAATTAGTGGTGTTTTCAGTAAATAGGAATACCTGTAGCAAAAGTCCTTTTTCAAATACAGATTTGCCACAACCTGACATTAGTTTGACCTTCCATGGTATCTCCCAAGAAAGTATTTTGCTCATGTTGATTAATCAAATTTTATGAAATTTACTAGATAAATAAAAATTTGTTATTCTTAGGTCAGAAACAAAAAGGGTGTGGGTCAGAAAACTTTTTTAAGTCATGGGAAGATTGAAAATTATAACTAAACTGTCCTGGCTTTTTGACCTCTGCCATATTTCCAAGACACTTTCCTTACTGACACTCCTGTTCTCAGCTAGCATGTCCTCATCATCTTTGCCTTATTTGTCTTCCCTTAACCTTCAGCCTTTTAAATATTCCAAAACATTTTCCTTTACTGTCTTGATGAAGTTGGAGAGAATCTCAGCCCCTGCCCCAAGGGTATCAGGAAGGTGTGAGTTCTGTGGGCAGGAGGAAGCACCTCGTGGTGCATTGTGCAAGGCTGAGGTTCTCAACACCAATTCCAAACTGCTGAATCTTATCCTCTAATATCACCCCACCCCACAATCTGTCACAGCAGCCACCAAATGCAATGAAACCCTCTTTTCCTTTTTAGATGCTACTTACTGTTCTTATGTAGAGAGAGATCTGTATTCAATTATTTACAGAAGAGATGCTGGGTAGACTTACATACCAGACAAACTAGGCTGACTTGTCACAATCTTTTAGGACTTTTTTTTTTTTTTTTTTTTTTTTTTTTTTTTTTTTTTTTATCTTAATCTTTTTCCCCTTAGAGAAAATGATTCATAATCATAAATGAGTATTTGGGAAATGTCACCTCCAGGTACTACAGATGAGGCCTTCCAGGCTTATGAAGCTACAGAGGGGTTAGCTAATGTGACATTTTTTAATCTGCTCATTTGTTTTCTCATCATGGAGCAAGGGCTTCTGCTTCGTTCAAAAGGAGAGAAGAGCATTCTAACCAGCTTTGTGGAGAAAGTTCAGTTTTACTCAGGTAGTCTTTTTCTGAATTTTGTACCTATTCCATGGTAATCTAAAAATCAAGCAAGATTGCCCTCTTTTCCTTTTATGTGTTTGAGAGGGTTTTTTCCCCACATCTGCCCTTTTCTTAAATCTAAATAAGGTTCCTGTTCAGATCATACACATTCAGACACAGTAGATGCCTCTTCATAGATTATTAACTTGCTTTAGACTTCTTCCTTTTCTGTAACACAATTCTAACTCCTTGGCTTGCTCTCCTTCACTGAAAACTTTTCATTTTGTATCTTCAGTGAAATGTATTGAATTAAGAATAGGGGTTTTCCCCCTCTTTTTTTAATGTGTATGTGTTGACAGTAATTGTTTCCTAAGGCTTTGATTCAAAGGCTGTATAAATCAATTGGATTTGGACTACAAATCCTAGAAAAGAGAACTTGAAGGGATATCAAGAGATCAACTGATCCAAACAAGACCTATTATATCCATTTAATTTCTAACAGATGGTTCTCTAATCAACTCTTAAAAATCTCCAGTCACTATTTTTATCTCCAAATAATGTCCTAGCACCCAGCAGACTTTCCGTTTCTGTCCATGATTTCTTGTCTTGCCCACTCCGAATGGGAACAAAGCAGTTCCCTTCCTGTTGGATGGAGCCTTCTATACACTTGGATATTCTTTTCCTGCCTCTCTCATTTTCTCTTTTTGAGGATCAACACCCCAGTTTGTTCAGGAGGCCCACGTGGGGACTCCAGATCATGTTTTCCCCAGGTGAGCTTTAGCTGTGGGATGTCCTCTTTGACTTCTGGCACTCCGTAGTGGATGCAGAAGTCCAGCTGACCCCTTCTGCACTGCTGGGGGCAGACAGAGGGAGAAGCCAGAGGTCTGGAAGTCTTGGGTGTGACCTGGCCAGCCTGCCTGCAGCAGACAGGGGTGGCTTGGGGCTTTTCCCCTCAGTCTGCTCATAGCTGCTGCTTCAGATTAAGGCTCCTCTGGGCTCTGCCAGGAGCAATCCGTCACGTTAACATATTCCAGAAGCCATATCTGCCTGTGTGTGGGAAACTGAACCATGTGCTTTCTGATGTTGGCCAAGGGAGGTGGTGTAGGGCTTCTGACACCTGGGAATTAGTCTGCTGATTAGATCTTTCACTGGTGGAGCATAAAATACTCTCCCCCCATGTATTTTCTGTAACTTGGTTGTTGATAGCTTACAAATATCTCAGTGCTATCCCTTAAGCACTTCTGAGGGAATGTTCATCACCTGTTTTTCTTCAAATTACTTCAGAAAGACCAAAGGGGAGCTGACATGACAAATCATAGGGTAAAACAGATTATTAGATGCAAGAAGGCATCCTTCAAAATGTTGAAGTTCCGTGTTCAAGAATGAAAAGGGAGGACAAGGCTCACAAATCTTCAGGAACCCTTTGAAGGAGTCCCCAGGCAAATGAACAAAGAGATCTGGGTGATATGGTCCTCAGGGAATTCACAAAGGCGTTTGAAAAAGTGCTTCACCCAAGGGTCTTACAGGAAATAACCTCCATAACTTTCTTGCATGGATAAATAATTGTTGAAAAGGTGGGAAAAAACCAGAGAGAATAGAGAGGTCATTTCCACAGACGAACCTTCCAGAGGTCTGTGCTACAGCCCTCATTTTCATAAATGTGCTAAAAAAACCCAGGCTGAGCAATAAGATGGCAAGTTTGGAGGTGAATGCCAACTTATTCAAGGTAATAAAGGCAAGGGCTGACTGCAAAGAACCGAGGAAGTGCCTTTTCATGCCGTGTCCCTGAGCGATGGAGTGGGAGATGAAATTCAGCGTGGATGTAAGAGAGGTGGGGTGAAAGTTGCAGCATTGCATTGATGGTGAGGAGTGTGGAATTGAATACTATCACTTGGGAAAAAAGATGTGGTTATAACACTGGGCTTTGAAAGCATCACCTCAGTGCTTAGTATTTATTTTAAAAAAGGCTGACTTACTGTTAGGAGCTATTAGTAAAGTAATACAAAACAAAAGAGGAGACACAAAAGCGGAGACACTCTTCAGCACTTTAGACATCCACGCTTTGCCCACATCTTGAATACTTGGTTCAGTTCCAACACTTCAGACACAGCAGGAGTGGAAAAGGCATGGAAAATGAGTGATTAGAGTCAGAGAATGGCTTTGTATGAAGAATCATAAAATAGTCTAGGATTCTTTAGCTGGGAAAAGAGATGAGGGGATGACAGGGGGCTGTAAGATGATAACTATGTGCATCTAGATGAAGAGCCTGGAAAGATGGCTTGTTGTTTCTTCTCACATGAAATAAAGGAACATCAAATAAAGCTACTGAGTAAGGCTTTGGGGCACAGAGTGTTGCTGCTTCATGGCACATACAGCTTACACAAAGAACTTCTTTCTGCAGGATGTTGTGGATGCTGTAAATTTTCAGGTGTATAGAGGGCAGCTGCTCAGATTCATGTGACAAATTTACCAAGGGCTGCTTTATGCAAAAACACTCTGGTTCAGAAAAATCTATGCACTTCAAATTGTTAGAGGCTGGGAGGGGGTTCAGGATGTTGGATTTTATGGGGTGGTTCTGTTCTCCTCTTCCCTGTGTATCTGCTGTTTGTGACTGTTGGAGACAAGTCACTGGATTTGCCTTGGTCTGACATGGTGCTGCTGCTCTTGTGTTCCCTCTGTCATTCTTAGGGTTGCTCAGTCATTGCTAGTTTTAATGAATTGTTTTCAGTGGTCAAAGCAAATTGCCCAGCTACTCTCAAAGAAATCCAGCCAGGATAATGAGATCTGGCAATTTCAGGTGTGCAGCAATATAACCTAGAAGTCAAAGAATTAAATAATTCTGTAAAAAAAGTACTGATTCCCCTTTAAAGGAGTATTAGGAAGGGGAAAAAAATGCACCTAAACAGTCATATATCAGAGAGGCACGTAAAATGTCCAGCAGAGGAGTGTTATTAATGAAGTGGTGAACTTTAAGTCCATGCATAACATGCCTCCAGTAGGAAGGCTCTTATTTCCAATGCCTGGGGTAATCTAGCAAAATCCAAGCCATATCTTTAATGAACAAGGTGGGCTATCAATCAGCATGGAGATGACACAAGCATTTCATACAAACCCACACCCCGACCCCCCCACCCCCAAAATCAAGGCCACTGCCGTGCCTCCCAAGGCTGCCCGTCCTCGCCAGGCAGGCAAAGAGTCATGAAATCTGCATGTGACTGTTAGAGGCAGAGCTGCTCCTGAGGAGGTGGTAGTTATTTTTAGTAACTAGTTTAAATTGTTCTGATATTGAATCTGCACCGTGCAGGGGTAACATCTTTAAAATGCAATTCTATGGTAGGTGGCAACAATCAAGCTGAATTACTGACATTGTAAGGAAATGAAAAGTCAAACTGCTGACCATGTGTATTTTATGGTATTTAATTAAAAGTAGATAACATAGTGTGAATGAACCACAAATCAGATAAAAATGGCAGTATATTCTCATATTTAACACATATTTGACTTGTAGTTGCTTGACAATTTACCAGAACAGGTCTATGACGGTCTCCAAATATAAAATCAGGAGTGTAATTAAAAATACTGCAGGGAAGAAGCAATATTCAGTTCAACCCTGAACTGCGTTAATCACAGCCACAGCTGTATCGTTTCCATTCCCTTTAACAAGAACCTCATTTTCTTTTTTTTTTTTTTTTTTTTTTTTTTTTTTTTTTTTTTTTTTTTTTTTTTAATAAAAGAGGGGAAAGAAGTGTCCAGGCTTTTGCTAAATCAAAGTGTTAGGTTTAAGAAGTTTAAAATGTGGGGCTGGGAGGAAGAAGAGGGTAGTAGAGGCAGAGCATGGTTTATGAGGAGCTGTGGTGCAGCTGCCCCAGCCTGGGGCTCTGCTGTGCTGTGCACCGGGACTGTGCCTTCTCTTCTGCTTTTGGCACAGGATTGTCTGCGACCTCGAGAGGCTCTTTTATTGCAGCCTGTGCCACAGCTCCTTCTGTAAAGCAGAGCTCTCCTTGTTTTCTCTCCTTATTCCTCTGCTTGGCTAATAACCAGGAGAGTGAACCTTGATCTCACTTGTGCCCCTGTTTCAGGGGCATTTAGCTCAGCTCCCCTCCTAAATCACCTCACACACTAGTGCTGGCTGCTGCAGCTCTGCCACAAGTGAGGAAACACAAGCTGGGCCTGGGCTCCCACCGGCTTTTCTCTTGTTAGTTTTGCCTCTGAAATTATCCAACCCTGATGTGTGAGGTTTGGCCAGGCACACAGGGGTGTTCCTGGTGCTCCCCCATGCCCTGGGAAGGGAGCTCTCACAGCCTGACAAAGAAGAATTGGTACCACACGTCTTTTCACTGGGATTCAGATAAAAAGTCCAAAATTCTTCTTGTAACTCCAGCTGAAGAGGCAGCTCTAAGAGAATGAGTGTTTAGTCTTCACTTGTTGATGTCTGTCAGCACAGCTTTCAGCCAAAATAAATAAAGGTAGGCTCTCCATTCAAAGGGAGGGCAGGGAAAATGGGAGTTCAGGCTTCCCTTGCTCACCTTTAGGATCCTCACAGGTAGTGCCTGCCAACTTCTCAACTCCTGTCTCTGTTCTCCCCACCCACTGCAAAATGCTGTTTTCTGCCCTTAGAAGCCCCAGTTGGTTTTCTCCCCCATCTCTATTGCCTTCTTGCTTTCACCAGTGTGTGCAAATGAGTTGCAGTATGACCAGCTATGGAGGGAGGGAAAAACCCTCTGTGTGTTAGTGTGGGGAGGTTTTCCAGGTGACTCCATCTCCTGGAAATCCTTTGGAACCAGAGAGCAAAAACCAGACAGAATGAATTCAAGCACTTTCAATTTGAAAAATACAATTTTTCTTTTACCTTTTTTTGCCAATGGACAGTTGAGTTTTACATTTTTTCCCCAATGTATCACTGTACCTCTGGGGCTTCCAGTGCCACCCAGGGATTTGTGCACAAAGAAGGTGTGTTTGGAACAAGGACTAAATCACCTCTTCTCTTTGGTGAAAGAATTCAGGAAAGGATTCCCATTTTGCAATTCCCATTTCCTCTTCAGTGGGCTACAGCTGATTAGGGAGAGGGTGGGATTTAGGTTCTGGTAGCAGAATCTTATTGTCTAAGTCTCCTTGCTATTATTTTTATGTTGGAAAACATTAGTTGACATGCAATTGCAGTAGTACCCACTAGTCTCCACAGATATGGTTTATTCCTTTGGGAAGGGCTGGTGTCTCCCTCAGTTTTGTTTGGAGTTTCAGAATTTCAGAGATTTTTTTTTGTGAAATTTTCTTGCACCTTGTAGAGTATAATTCAGTGTTTCTTGTCCCTCTATTGCAAAGCTAATTGTAACACCATTTGTTAACTTGAGAATGAGACTATTTCTTATCTATTTTTAAAATCAGACTTTTTAGCTTATTCTTGACTTCACTGCCCTGTAGCCTGAGTGAGCGTAATGCAACACAATGGACTTGCAGGTAATCAATAAAAGCTTGGAGGTCAGAGATGGCATTTGACAAACTTACACTTGTGATTAAATATTCTGCTGAAGGAAATACTTAGAGGGTTTCTTCTTAAAAGGTAAAGGCAGAGTTGCCCTGATGACCCTGGGGTTTGAATTCTGTGCTTCCACATAGAGGAGCTGGCTCTGGAGTTCCTTTTTGGGTTGCTGCACAGACAGATTGCTCCTGTTGTGGTCTGTGAGGCTCCTTTTGGCTTCAGCGTGCTGAGATATCACTCTCTTGGGTTTGAGAGATGTAACCAAGGCACCTGGGTTAGGAGCCTTAACACCCTGGTCTTCCTTGTCTAGTCAGTGGAGAGAAATCATTACAGAAAAACTCTAGAGATGATGCTTTTTTAAGAAATACCAGGTGCAAGTTGGATTGCAACAGGTGTCTCCTGCAGCTCTATGTGTGCGATGCTCAGGATTGACTCTAGACTAAAGTTACCAAAATGTTCACTAAGCACTAGGACAATTTGGACAATTTGATGTGCACCAGAGCCAGAACTTTTAGTTCTGTTTTTCTGTGAGGGAACTGGTTAAGGTGAGGACCCCCAAAACGGCCTTGTGCCACTGAGGAAAATTGGGGGATTTGCTTTCAAGGTTCGTGGCTGCTCTGAAGCAAGGCACTGAGTGCCAGTGTCCTTGGTGCTGGCACTGCTGCTGGTCACATGCTGCCAGTGGGGGGAAGGTAGGAGTGCTTTTGCATGTTGATAGCTGAACTGACAAACTGTGAATTCCCTGTGTCTGAGCTTTAATTCTGTGAATGAGTAGCGCAACCACGAGGTCCTGCTGGAAGGACAATAGGGAATTCATCCAGGAGGTGCTAAAGCAGGATCCAAGTATTTGACAAAGGTATCAGGCACCTCCAAGAGTAACCATCATCCCACTGTCACTGTTGTGTGGCTGTGGACATGATGGCTGGGAATGGTGATGGTCTGTTCACAGGAATTTATCGTTACACACCACAGCCTCCCATAGCAAAAAATCCTTGCTAGTTGGAGCTCTGTGAAATCCTTCCCTCCTCAAGGCTTTGAAGACACAGAGGGAAGAGCTAGAAATAAGAGAGCTGTCTCCAGACTATGTGGCAGTGAACGATTTGGGCAGAACAAAGTTGCTAAAGCAGGAGGCTAATCAGGACATGGAAGCATTAATAGTAATGGGGAAGCATGGTGTGGTAGCAACAGGAAAATGCAGCAGCAGGAGATGACGTTGGCAAAACTTTCCCACTCTAGAAGTTAACTCCATGAATTTTCTGAAGTCAGTTGTAGGCACTTTTGGGAAGTGATATTTGGGTGACAGCAGAATGAGTATATTTGTGGCATGGCATCCCAGTATGCCACCGAGCAGCTTGTCTCAGTGGAAGTAAAATGTGAGAGAAGTACATCATTTAGCACTGAAAACATTTCAAAAGGACACGAGCCAACAGACTCATAAAACTTGTCTCTCCAGATGTTCTCCCCAGAGCCATTAAAATAGGTGGTCTTAATATTTGCTTTTTGATCTTCAGCACGCTGCCTTCCCAAAAGCCAACAACAAAGCCCGTGATGAAATGTGTGCACAGATGAGTATCTGTGCTGGGGCAGCAGGAGTGGGGGGCACACTGACACCTCCTTTAGTCTGCCACTCCATTTCCCTCCGACTGAACTTGCAGGCTACCTGCAGCACCCCACTGGCAATCTGCATGCAGAGTAGGAGGCTGCAAAGCTCTTAAGGAAATGCATTTCAAATGTTCTTCCCGTTATAAAGCACACAGCCGGAGCGGTCACACAACCACGGCAGAGGAATCCGTAAAAATGAAGATAGGCTGGTGTAAATCAAAAAGTGAGGCTTGAATCCTGAGAGTTCTGCAACTGCAAGAAGTGTCACATCCAACAGGATGCAATATATAATGGGTATGTACCACACCAGTTACAGGAGCATGACAAATGGCCTCGCAGGCACCACGCTGGCTCCATTTATACTGTTTCCTTTCTGAGGCAGGATGGTAGCTCCGTAATGTCTCCAATATTTTTTTGCTCTATTGAACCTCCTCTGCTGAGAGGAGAGACAGTCGAGTGTGTTCCACTCGCATTCTCTCAGGTATAATGTACAAGATCCATAATAACTCAATAATGTGAGAAGTCAGCTCTTGTGTTTGTTGGAAAGGATTTACTTTGCTTTCTTTGGGATAATTATGACTGATTGTAATAAGTATGGATATAAACTCTAGACCTTTGCCTTCAGAACCACAGACTACAAGTTACCTGCAAGTTGAGGACAATTGCAACTTAGTTCAAAGGCTGGAGACGTAAAAAAAGTGATGATTGCATTTAGTAGATTAGAATTCCACACTTTTTATTCTCCACTGTTTGCAATTGTTCAAAATGTTTTACTCACACAGATGGTTTCTGGATTCCAGGGCAGGGCAAGTGCATTTTGCAGCATTCCTTATAAATCTCTTCTCAAACTGCAATGGTAGGGGTCCTGATGGGAGCTCACAGCCCCTTCCTGCTTCCCTGCTCTTTGGATAAATAGCCAAAACAGGCAAACATAAGCCAAGTTCCTGGATGGGAATCAGTTGGGCTTCAAGCACCTTGATTATTTCATGGCTGGAGCCCAGGATAACTTTTTCTGAATATCACAACAGCAGCTGAGCTACGGCTTCAGAGGACACTGGGCATTTCCCTGTCAGTGCCACCTCAGCTCCTGGAAATGCTGTGGAAGCTGTTGATTTTGTTTCAGAAAGCCAGGTTTCTATGACTTCTAGTAGCCCTTTGCTTCCCTGAATCCGCTGGGATGCGGTATCCTCAGTTTTCCCTGACACTGCAAACAGGTTGAAATGATAGATGAAAGGGAAGTGGGACAGAGCTGTGAGTGAGTGCATTAGCCTTTCACTGCTGGAGTCCAGGGCTCAGAGTCTTCCTTTCAGCAAATGTAAAAATGAGTTTAATAATTTCTTTCTAACGTTCTTAGTGGACATTTGGCAATATCATAAAAACTGTTCACAGTATAGAAAAGAAAAGCACTAGTCTGTGGAACAGGAAATGTGTCGTGGAATGGAAGCAAGGTAGAAGGCAGAGGGGCATGGAGAAACATACACAGCACCTTCATCTAGGTGTTTCTAGAAAGCCCACGCTTATTATACACCAAGTGCACCCACTAATTAAGGAATAATAAGAAAAAAAGGTAGTTGAAAAGCCTGACTGGTTTTTCTTTGGGAAATGCATTAGACAATTGGAAAGTGCACATAGTCTTATTACTCAAGCTAATTTACACTCACTCTCCTAGTCCACCACAAGAATTTATGAACCTGGAAGAGCTGTAAGTCCCTTAACAAAGTAAACAAACTGTAACTCAGGCTTGTGTTCTTCCAGAAACCCACCACCTAAGGGTTTGAGTGGTTGTTTTGGTTCTGGAGTTTGGCTTTTTTAACTCAGGGTGAAGAGATGATTCAGTACATGGTGCTGTGTCGCTTTTCTCAGGGGCAAACAATTCACTTTACCAGAATTAGACCATTAGAATAGACTTCAAATGCAGAGTGAACCTCAGCAAATAAAATCTACCAGCCTTCAGCTATGACTTGGCTTTTGCACATCCGAGGAGTCTGGATAGAGAAGGAAGCCTTGACCTGCTGGGTTCCTTGCGAGTGGCTCAGCCTCCCCCAGGCCCTACAAATTCAGAGCAATAGCCAGAAGATTAGGCAAGTGTAACTAGAACTATTCTGATGTCAGGCCCTTATTTTAATCTCCTCCAAACGATCCAGAGCATACTCGTTAGTCGGTACAACACATCATCTCCTCCTGAATGTGTGAGGCACTTAAAGAAAGAAAGTTTTTCACACTGTATACCAGACGACCTTGATGTGATAGACTGCAGGGTTTTGTGACACTGCACACTCAGTGCTATTCAACACTTTGCCTGAAAGGGAGGAAGGAATGGATTTATTGACTTGTGACTTTGACTCAGGCCTGTGTATCAGGACTGTTATTATGTGGAATGATTAGGCTGCAGTGTCAGGGACAAGTTAAACTAGAACAACAAAGGACCTCCTTAACCTTTACCTGGACACAAGGCCATTCATAATGACTTGCATGGTTTGGAAAACTAAGTATATCTTGCAGCACTCAATACTTCTGCAGCTACAGCAAATGAACAGAAATGGAAAAGATGGATTGCTGAAGGAGATGAAATGTAATTCAATTCTGCATAGTCCTGTTCAGAATACCAAGTTCAGGTCCGTGTCAAAAAGTGGCAGAGGCATCATCTTTCTGTTCAGAGTGAATTTTAGAACTGGATACAATACATACCTACCCAGGACTCTTCCATTTTTTTTTGGGGGGGAGGGTGTAGCAAATAATGCTTTCCATGAAGGAGATTTCCTCATATGGAGTGTACATGAAACCATAATCGATGTTAATAACAGCTGGTGCCAAATGTAAAGAGAAGGTTCTCAAATGGCAAGGGGAGTCACTCCCACAAAGCCAGTGTGACAATATTCACGGATCCCTATCACTGTGTGTGGAAATGAGCTAGTGCTGCATGAGAGTCCTGATGTAACAGTCCATTTGTGGTTTTATATTAGATTCAAAATATTGCTCTCTTTCATGGTTTTTATCAGAGCACATTATGAATGAGTCAGTGCAGTTTGGGTGGCTGAGATTTCAGCCCTGCCCATGCTGATGACAAATTTGTCCCTGTTTTCAGGAGGTGCCGAATTAGGGCTCAGCACTTTGCAGGGCTGAGTGCTTGGCTGTGGGCATTGCCTGGACACTGCTACTGGCTTGAGAGTGCCTTGCAGGCTCCTTGCCTTCCTGACCATGTTTATTGGTGATACCCAATTGTGGTATCCCAGGCAATTTCCCTTTTGTGAAGAAAGGCAAAGGCCCTTCTTGCAGGAAGCGGTTGCATAAGGTGCTGTAAAAATGTCTGCAGAAAGGAATTAAAACAAGCAGGATATGATTTGGGAGTTGAAGAAATAATGAAAAAATAAGTGCCTTAATAGGAATATGACCAAGCTGCCTGGGGAAGGAGAGGCCAGTTTCTGATGAGATGCATTTGATCTCTCCAGCACCGCATGAACATCTGAACTTGGTGGTCCCAAGTGTGCCTCAGTTGCAGAGCTTGGAGAAACCACAACTGGCCTCTTGTCTTTGATCCTGTCTAACACAGGCTATCACAAGCTATCAGATAAAGAGAATTCTTCTCTTCTGCCTTGATGTGTATGATGAGTGGGAATTTGTGTTTCAAGCTAAACATACCTGCCAGGTTTGAAAACGGCTGCAATATTGCAGCCCGCTTTTTTTTTAAGTGCTCAGTAAAGCACATCATTTTTGTGGATGTAAACTGCTCTGCTGGTTTATATGTTTGTAGAGAGGTTTGCATTTGGCTTGGAGCCCCAAAAAGCTCTATCACCTCTATCTGTCCCTTTTCCTTTATTCTCTCCTTTCTCTATGAGCAGAAAAAAGCCAAATGTGGCCCAAAATCCTTGGTCATCCTAAGGCAGGTGAAGACACTCCTGGCAGGAGCAAGGACAGGTCACCAGATTTCAGCTGCTTCCTCCAGAGTCCTGGTTAGACCATTGCCTGTGACTATAAATACTGTTTCTGTTTAAGCTCATGTCAGCCAAGAAACAAATCCTATAGATAAGCTGTTTCTCTGCGCTGTCACAGAAATGAGGTGGGGCAAGACTCTGGCAACCCTTTATTTCACTTCAGAGTTTGTTGGGGTTTTTCCCCCCCTTAATGAATTCAGTCAGAATTACAGCATTTCTTCTGTTAAAAGATGTTTGTCACATTTCATGGGTGTGAGTTAATTTAGCAATAACTGTGTTTCCCTGGTGCTATTATGAAATAATTCTAGTTTTTTTTGTGATGGCTGTGTCAAGATCCAGTCACGGGACAGGAAAACTGCACGTGCAAGAAATAAAATTAACAATATAAAGTGAAAGAATCTCTGGGTCGATCAGATTAATATTAGATAGAGACAAAGCAGAGTAGCTGAGGTTTGATTTGAATTTTTTGCTGCTTACCTGAACTCAGGTCTTTTGAACTAAAAGCTTCAAAGAAATGGTCTTTACCTGCAGGCTGTGGCATATTGTGTATGTACCTGGTATCTATCTGTAGTTACTCTCAGAGGTTTGTGGAGGTTTTTAACTCTTGCATTCAAATTGCTACACAGGATTTTTTGCTGCTTTTTTTTATTGCACCTAAATTGGTTTGTTGGAAACATCACCATCGAATGCTGTCTTTGTCTTTTACGCAGGTTGTCTAACATCAGAGAAATACAAGGGTTTACTGCATAAACCTTTATTAACTGCTCAGCCCCTTGTTTAGCTGGTGAATGACAGTGAGTTTCCTTTTGTCGTTCATGTGCTGCTTTCATTTTGTCATATCAATATTGCAGCAAATTAATTAACTCCTGTTCATTTTTTTGCTCATTTAAATCAGAGGGCAGGCTGTTTCTGCAGGAGACAGGAGGGAAGGGCACCCTTGTACTACTGCCAGATCCTGGACTATCTCAGCTTGCTTATGGGTAAAATCACCTGGAGAAATCTTGCCTCCCATCTCCTAGGGCTTGGGCTCCACACAGCAGGATTTGAAGGTGCTGTGTAGGATATTCTGAGACAGGTTTTCAGGAGCAGGGTCCCTGTTCTCGTTGGAAGACTCCAACAACTGGACTTTTGTTCAAACCAGGGTAAAGGACATTTTATCTTGAACAATCAAAATATTCTAAAATTACAGGCATGTGAAAAGAAGGGAGAACCTTGTATCGCATGGAAGAGCCAACAAGATGAGAGGTGCAACATGTCCAAAATAACGCTGTAAAAGGAAGAACTTCAGGAGAGGCTGCCAAATGTTTCTTTCAGATAGTGCATGGAATGGGTTGTTTTACTCAGAACCATAAAACATTTATGCAGAAAGAGAGCATAGTGTTTGCATTATTTTTTTTTTTCACTGTAAGCACTGAAAATTGTAGAAGAAACCTGCCTTCATATTTTTAAGTGAATCATAGTTTTAATGAAAGCCCTTCAACTGGGATGATCTGAGAAGTTTTCCAGTGATGTGGTTGCCCTGCAAGAGTTCATAGCCAGCAGGGAGGGAGTTCCTTTACATTTTTGGTTCTCTTAGGATCAGGCTTCTACTTCCAAAAGCCAGCAGTCTCTGCAGGAACCAAAGGATCAGCAACCTCCAAATGATTTCAGACAAATCACCTTCTTGTGTCAGAGGGATGTTCAGAGCAGCATATTAAATATAAGGCAGATGTAGGATCCCACACATGCCAGATTCCTTTCTCCTGTTTTGTTCCAAGTTAAAGATTCTATGCTTGCCACTGCAAGACAAGTACAATGGACATACTTTTTTTGTTCAAAAGGGATTGTGAAAAGAAGCCAACAGTGAGAAGATGCAACCTAAAGAACTACTGAGGGAAGCTGAGGGAGGATAAAGATATTGAAAAGAGCAAATATTATTGTACATTTTTACCCATGAGATATGCACTACTGACTAGCTGCAGATTTCTGGAGCTGCTTGGGTGGGAAAGGCCATCTCTAATCTCACTTACCAACCTTCAGGGCCCCCTGACAGCCATGCTGCTGGCTGCTAGTTGAACCTGCCTGAGGCCCTGCTGGCTACTAAAATCCCCCAACTCTGAGAGTGGGCAATCATGAGAGTACAAGATTAGGAGGAAGGATAGAGAGCTGGTTATGGGAGTGTCCCACAACCAATGACATTATCTAGCTGAAACATCAGCATAGCTCTTCCCAAATTGCTCCAATTGCTCTGTTCATGGCCTGGCTGAACAGAGTCTGGCTAAACCAAGGGCTGACCAGGCTCACTGGTCACCATGGCAGCAGAAGCTGCTCTCTTTGAGCACCTCTTCTTTGTGAAACCTAACACAGGACACCAGGTAGGAAGTGACCTTGAGGAAGGTCATTGAGCATATCCCTCCATGCTGAGGCAACACCTCCTGCACCTCTACCAAGAAAATTCCACATGGTTCTTGCCAGTCTCTTCTAGAGCTTCATTGTTCTTGCTGTTGGAAAGACTTTTCCTAATATTTGACTCAAATCTTCTTACCTGCCAGCTTTTTCTTGTACTTTTGGTCATGGAAAACAGACTGTTCCCTTCCTCTTTGCTGCAGCCTTTTATGCCCTGGAAGGCTGTTATCATGTCTCCCCTCAGCCTCCTCTTTAGAGCAAACAACCCCACTGTGTTCAATCTTTCCTCACAAGCCATGGTTTTTAGACCTCTGATTGTTCTCCCCCCGCTCCTCTGAACTCTCTCCAATTGGGCCATGCCTTTGGAGAAGCACGGTGCCTGCAGGAGAGCACAATGCCCTGGGTGAGTCCTCCCTGGCACTCAGCAAAGTGCAAGCTTTGCTTTATGAGTCCCGCAGACTCTCCTTCTGTTCAAACATCGCAGTGTGGCATTTGCCTTTTTCTCAGCTGCACGCCATTGTCGTGAACGTTCAGCCTGTGATCCACGGCCCCCAATCCTCTGGTTTCTTTTCTGCACCGCTGCCATCCTGGCAGTTGTTCCCTCTTTGCTGCTCCTGCAGGTTAATGCACAGGGTGGATGGAACAAACACCTGCTCCATCTCCCCCTGCCCCCAAATCCACTTAACGTCAATTTTACGCTTTTCCTGCTTCACGTGGAGTCTGCATGTTGAGGGAATGTTGGATATCAAATGGATGGGGAAAGGTCTTTGTTAAAATTACTTATCCTACCCCAAGCATAGGATAACAGGGCAGGTACACAGCAGCAGGCAGTAGTACATAGGTTTGGGGTTGGGTAGTAAAATGTTGGACTTGGCTGTCATTGATGGTTCTTCCTTTGAATACTGAAAGTGCTTATGTTACAGGAAAACAAATGTAAACACACAGCTTTTTCTTTAATGGTTCTGGGTGATTCCCTTGAGCTGATGTGTCTCACACTTGGTATTTTTTTCTTTTCAGAAGTGAAGCTTATTCACTGGGGTTATTTGGAGTGGAGACAACTTTCTGTGTGATGTGAACAGGTCTGGTGCTGGTTTATGGCTGGAAAATACAGATGATGTGGGAAAAGGACAATTAGATGGAGCTTTTATTGTTATTACTGGGCCTTTACGCTGGTCATTCCTTGGCTCCTTCTTTGTAGTTTTACCAAAATAAGTTCTTTATTTCAAAATTTTCTCTGAAAGTTTTGGATGATGCTTGGAAGTAGGAGATAAATGTACCTCTATTTTACTGTAAGAGAGGGGTAAATTTAGGGGATTTCTTTGTACGTGTGCTCCCCTGCCAGAAAACATGAAGGTTCAGCTTCGAGGTGCTTGACAGAGGTGATGGCTCCTACCAGGGGAGTCAGCACATCAAAATGTTGCTTTCTCTGGCAGAATAATGGAGATCTGGTACAGCACCTTCTAATTTTTCAAACAGCACAAAGTGCAATTCCAAATTAACCAGCACACCTCCACCTTCATTTTTCATTTTACTTAACCTCTCTGTGTCTGTTTCACCATCTGTAAAACTGAGATAATACCTACCTACCTCACAGGGATGTTATGAGGATTAATTAATTTATGTTTGTACAGCGCTTTGAATATGCAAAGCGCTATATGTGCTAAGTATTATTTAGCTTAAATGCGGCTGAACAGGTTTAGAATGCTGGGAGAGAGCTCTGTCACTGACACCAATCTATCACAATGTGGCTAATGACATAGCCTTGGGAACCAGGCAGCCAATTTTCTTATTCTGTGCCATAATTAGCCAATATCAGTAACAAAAAACCCCAACCCAGCCCCCCACCTTTGCAGGAATTGCAGGGATTGACCACTACAGGACCACTGCCGAAATCCCAACCCAAATACCTCACAGTGGGATGCCAGTGCCTCAGCCAGTGGCAAATGGTTCACCCTCAGAGATCACCCGACCCACGTGGGAATGAGGAGTATCTGTAGGGCTGGAAGTAGGCTGTAGTGCCCCATGGAAAAAGAAGAGCATTGTCTGACTGGAGGACAGGAATAAAAATGAACAAATTATTTGCAGGGGGAGGTGGTGTCCAGCCCGGCTTTTGCAGACATAGCTGAGAGCAGCAGCTGCCCCCTGCACGTGATCAGAGGGTCCCAAGCCAGTATTTGTTCTGGTGTGTTAATGAGCAGTGGCAGCCCCAGCAGCCAAGGGGACAGTCTAGCTGGAGATACAAAAGGCTGGTTAAGAACTGGTAGTATGGGGTCTGTGTATGCACTGGGGGAGAGCAACTTCTTCCAAGAAATACAAGGAGAAACTCTATAATTTTTCTCTTGGCTGCAGATTTATTTCAGTTTTAGTGGTTCTTATTCAAATTCATCAGGGGTAATTAACGAAATATATAGGAAGGCCAGCACACACCTAGGATGCTCTGTTTGTAGCTTGAATTATGTTGAGCTGTTTGGTCTATTGGTTCACTACCTCAAGCCTAGTGCAGTATTGTCATCCTTTGCTTTACAACACAGTCATTATATCCCTAAACCACATTGTGATACACTGTGGCTTCTGTTTACGACTCCCGAAACTCCCACTCCATATATCACCTGCCATAAAACCCATCAAACTGCTGCTAGTAAAATGGTGCACAGTGGTCTAAGTAGGAGCCAGGCAAATTGTGTGATACCCTACTGTGGTTAATGAGAGTGAAAATGTGGTTAGGATTTTATTCAGGCGATGTTCATTTGCAGGGCCATTGTAGTGAGGTGGCAAAGAAAAGAGTCTTTTGTTAACCTGAATGACAATATATTTTCTATTGTACGAAGTAGCTGAATGCAGAGTTTGCCAAGTTATACATCAATTGTAAGTAAGTCAAACTGTGACCTTGAATGGCTACATTTTTATTGCTTGGGGGTCTTGAAAACTAATTAATACACTGAGATGTTATAGTGACCATATGAAACCTGTTACTGGAATTTAAACCATTGTGGAGCAGTTCAGACCAGTCACTGGCAACCACAAAAATATAAAAAGTAATCTAGACCTGTGTATCAGGGAAAAAAATTAATTTCTTATTTGAGTGTTGTTGGGGTGGATGTGCTATTCCATTGCGTAGAAATGTAGGGGAAATAAAAATTCTGGTGGAGGTGTGGTCCATGCTGCAGATCCTGAAAGCTCCTGATTTAACCAACATTTTTAGCCCCTGAGGCCAAGGACACACTCAGCTGCATCCCAAGGCTGTTTTGGGCTGCACCCAGGGTATAAACCTTTCCCTCTCCTCCTTGCCCTTCCACTGTGGTTTATGAAGGGACTAGATCCAGACATGTGGGACCAGCGTCTGGCCTAAAATCAAGCATGACAAACCCTTCCTTGTTAAATCCTGAGTCATGTAAAAATTGTCAAAGTGATTGTTGGTTGATTATTTTCCACAATCCTCATCAGGTTTCTGCTTGTAGTTGTCTCATTCGTTAAAATGCATTGTAGTTTTTTTGTTTGTAGGTTTTTCTGACTCCCCCCCCCCCCTTTTTAATTACAAGACAACATCTTCAGAACTATATAACTTGAGTACAGTAGAGCTGAGCTTTACTTCAGATTGAAATTTTACATATATTTTGCCTTGGGTAAAAAGTTGATTTCCCCTCCCCAGCCAATGGAGAGTAAATTAAGGAAGGCGTGTATAACAAAACCAGAATTTTGTAGCTGCTTTGTGTGTGTTTTTTGACTGTTTCTGCTGTTGTACAAAAAAAAAATTACATTAAATTAAAAAGGCCTATTTATAAAACAAACATTTTGTAGGCAAAAAGGAAATGCAACCATAATAAAATTGTCAGTCTCAGCGGAATGACTGTATTGTACTGGGCTTTCGAAGAAAATCAGGCTGGCTCCTTCAGAGGAAATCTGATTTCAATTTAAGAGTCTTATTGAGGAAAACAGCACCACAAAAGGGGAAATTAAACCATAAAGAGTGCATTAAGATAATGTTAAGGATCTAACTTACTACAACAAAAAAACCAAAGCAATCTGAAGTAGAGCTACAGAAACTTTCTCCGTGGCTCATCCTGCCGGGTGGAATTATGGCAGCTGCCCCTGGAAAGGAGGGAGGGATGGGAAGTGTTTGAGCTGAGCCCTGGGGTGGTTAAGGAAAAGAAAGAGACAATGTAAAAATGGAACCCTCTCACTTCACATATCATCTCCAATGTGAATTCTGAGTCATAGCTGCTTAATCCACTGACTGAAAGAAGTTTTTAGTGCTTTTTTTCCCCCTGGCTAGCTTAGCAGAACCTGTAGAGCCATGGAGAGGGAGCTGGATTATTTTGTGGCTCATGCACCACCAGGAGATTAGCTGATGAAAGCTCTGGTCTAGCAGTCACTTCCCAGGGCGTGGAGACTCACTCCTTTCAAGGAGAAGCAGTTGAGCTCAGCAGTGGGACTTCCTTTCTGTAGGCTGAGAGGTCTTTCCAAAAGGATTTTTTGTTTTACAGCTGAAGAGTGTGAAAATCTGAAAGAAACCAGAAGAGTGTTAATTTGTTACTTTCGTGGCATATGAGCATCTTCAGGATGCCTAATTTTATGCAGTTGTGGCTACAGGGGAGTGTTGAGTGGATTCAGGATTGTTCTGGTCTATGGAAAATAATTTTGCTCCGCTTTCCGTTCCTCAGTGAAATGAGTCCGACTGCCAGGGTGGGCAGTTGGTCTGTGAGAGGTTTATTCCTCCAGGCAGACACAGGCTCCTGCTCAGTGCACCTGCTGGAGAGGGAGTGAGTGCTCCACTGCGTGTGAAATCCCAAAGATTTTGTGGCACCTTTAAGGGTGCGTTTCTCTGAGTTGCCACTGTCAGAGCCCGGAGGGTGCAAAGTCATCCTCCAGGCACAGGAGGGGGTGAAGGTGCCCCGTCCCTGGCTCCAGCAGAATGCTGCACTGTGTGCTGTGTGTGGGAGCAGCAGCCAACCCTCAGCTGGGTCAGCTCTGCTACTGCTGACATCCCCATGGTCCTGTCAGCTCCTTGTGGAAGTCCTTCCCTGAGCATTTTTCACTCCAGAGGAGCACTGCCTATCAGAGTTACGTATATTCACTCCTTGAGCTTCCCAGCTGGCTTGCAGAGCAGGGAAGGGAAGTATTTCCACTCTGTTGTGGGGAAACCAAGGCATAGAGTGTTCAGGTGGGATGAGACAGTGGGCTGCTGGGGATCCCTCAGCTGCATGGGCCACCTTATCCAGCCCACTCAAAGTGGGAAATACAAAGGTGCCTTCATGGAAAGTTGCTGGGAACGGTTTTAGCGTCATGGTTTCTGCCATGAAGCAAAGGACTTCATAAAGACTCATCCTATTTTTAAAATGCTTTCATTAGCATTAGTTTCATCCAGGTTTGACCAGGAGTGTACCTGCCCTAGCTGTGTCTGTCATACATATTTTGTGAGGAAAAGAAAACAGGTAATTGGGTAAAAAAGATGAACCAAATAAAGGCACCATTGCCTTGGAGTGCAAGATGATGGGATGGATTTGCACATAAGAGACCCCAGCCCTTGTGTGATTTGGGAACTCTGATCCTGTGTCTGCTCCAGCACCAGTGCAGCTTGTGTGTCAGCCGTCTCCCATGTGCTTCCTGCAGTGAGGAAGCTGGTGTCCCATTCTGTCCCGTCCCAGTTCTTTGATTCATAAAAATAAGGGCCTGCAGTTGCTGTGGGAGTCAGACTCCCTTGGTGTCAAGGGGACTTCTGGCAGAGGGAAAGCTGGAGAGCTGGGAAGAGCCTTTTGCATCCAGAAATCGTAGGAAGTTTGAAGAGCGCAGAAACATAAACAAAAATAAATAAAACATAAACATAACCCCCTAAACTGAAACATACTCATGCATTTACAATCATCAAAATCCCAGGTTAGGCAGATGAAAGAGATTTCAGCGTGTTACAAGTCATAGCAATAATAGCCCTGGGACATTGGCTGGTCTATTCTATTATGTAAAAGTCTCACAGCCTTGTAATGGTTCCACAGATTAAGAAGTGCTATGCACCAGCTCTAAATATTTCTTCAAATTAAGACTTTCTGCTTCTAACTGAAATCTCCACTGAATACAGTGGTATAATAGGGTGCCCTGTTCCATCTGTGTAAATAACACAGAGAGATTTTCTCTTGTTGAAATACCTGTGTTAAGGAAAAAAAAAAAAAAAAAAAAAAAAAAAAAAAAAAAAAAAAAAAAAAAAAAGAGGCAGCAATAACTTGAGACTTCAAAGGTCTAACTTCAAAAGATTTCTTGCATTCTGCTTGACGGGACAGCATCTTATGCACACATGCTTTTTCACTGCTAAATGCCTTAATAATGAGCTTGGGTCAGGTTTTGTGAATCAGAGCCAAGTAACTCTGTTTTATTATATTTGCTGGGAAATGAACGAGCTCTGGGTAATTAGGAAAGCAATTTTATTAGCATCTATTTCATAAAGATTGTTTTTTAATCAGAGTCAGAACTTACTAGAAATGATTCTTGTATTTTTATTGTGCCAGTCTCCTGAGCAGTGTGGGCTGCCATGGGTCTGGACCTGTAGCACAGTCTGTCCAGAGAAGGCAGCAGCATCACCATTAATCTGTAACTATGTTATAAAATAACTCTGGGATGGTGATCCCCTAAATAACGCTGCAGAAGCTAATAATTACTGTAGTGTGCTTTGCTGCACGATGCCACCCTGGGGCTAAATTATGACTGTCCATCCATTCCTGCACCATAAAGACAGGGCACAAGGAGCCTGCTTCCCTGCACATGCAGTGCAGGAGCAACAGGAGCCAACCGAGAGCCCCAGGGAGAGCTGCAGAACCACTCAGGATCGGGGTGTAGGGCTACGGAGGCAGCGTAGGGACCAGGAGAGAAGATTTTGGTTGGATTCTGTACTTGCCTTTAATTTCCTGTAGGGACTCGACACTAAATTGGTGATGGAGCTGGGTGGGAGTAGGAGGAGAGACCAGTAGGAGACCTTTGCTCTCTCTGGAGGTATTTGAATACAAAAAGGAAGTGTCACTGTGCCCAGCAAAGGGCAAAGAGCACAAGGGTTTGTTCATTGGCCAAACTGTGTGGGAAAAAAATCAGGGTTGGAATAACCATTGTGGCAAAACCCACCCAAACCTCCATTTTCTCAATGAAATAGGAGGAAAGATTTGTTTTCACCTGAAAGAAAGGTTTTGGTTTCATTTGTAGAGCTCTTATTATTTAATACAGTCAAATTTCTAAACCAAAAAGATTATATCAAAACGCAGAGTTAAACCACTGCTTCTTGAAAGTGTTTTCAAGAAATATTTGGAGTCTTCTGACTGTTTCAGAGTTGTTTTCTAAGTTGCTTAATGAACTTTACCTGAAATTGCAAATGTTTTTGGTTCCTTGAAATTTCTTTTGAAATGAAAGAGCGATGACTCTCTCTGCAGTCATCTGCACATCACGGGGAGTCCCTGGGCCTTGGAGCTCTGTGGTCACTGCTGAGCAGAGTGACCATGACTGATCCCAGGGCTGGGATCCATTCCAGTCCAGAACAGCAATAAAGACAAGTGTCTTCTGCAAAATTTACACCAACATTTGTGTTCTTATTGCAGACAAACTCCAGGTCAGAGGCAGTTGCAGTTGGATTTGGATTAATTTTTTTTTTTTTTTGCAGGAATAAGTTCACACTGGATTAGTGGTAATAAAGGAATGGGTGAGGATGTAATGGAAAGAGTGGGAGGATCTTTCATGCAAAAGAAAGAGTAGGCTGAACTTCCAGAGGTGCTTGGCAGGGCAACCCACGTACCTGCAGAGCACAGCCTGCCTTTTCAAAACAGGAGGCATCTGGAAAAGAGCAATTACCTGCCTGGCTCCCTCCTCACCAGGGTTTTGAGAGTGCAGTTACGAAGTTTCTAAATTTGGCCCTGTAGAGCAGTTCTCTGGAAAGGACACAAGAGCTGGGAGGAGAGATGTCCCTTTTGGCTTGGGAGTCTGGGCAGAGAAGGGAGAAACCACTGGAATGTGTGCTCAGCCAGTTCCAGGGAAAAGCACCCGGCACCAAATCTGGAGCTTGACCTGAACCTGGTCACGTTTTGGAGGCCTTCGGGGGGTTTGTTTCAGGCCAAATCACTATGAGATCAAGGAGAAAGTTTTTATCAATTTTGAATTGCCTGAACAAAGCAAAAACTTTTTAGGACTAAAAAGGGAGAAACATATGTTACACATGAGAAAAACATCTTATCAGGAGGAATATGGAGAGAGTGAAATGACTAACGATGAGGTTTCTGAGACTTTGCCACAAAAATTTTATAAAAGGAGGCTCCTGAAAATCTTTCAGATGGCTGTAGAGTGATCTCATTCTCCAAGCAGAGAAGGATTATAAACGAGGGTGTATTTTCCAACTTTTTTTTTCCCGTTTATACTTTACAAAGTTTATTTAATTTGGACAAAATAATTTAAACCCCTTCAATTATCTAGATGTCAAAACTCACATAGCAGGACAGGGATTCAAGCCAAAAACCTTAGGCAGGGATGCTTTCTGTCATCCTTATGGCCCCTGGCCTCATCTGGTGGCACTTGTGGACCTCCACAGCTGTTGGCTGCACCCACTGGGTGAAGGTGAAGGATAAATTCTTGTAATAGAGAGGACAAAAAGCAGGTCCCTCTTCCCTCTGTGCACACAGCAGGGACAGCTACTGCTGCTTGCTTCTCCCAAAGTTTGAGTGCTTAACTTGGTATCCCAAATACAAAAGTATTTTGGTTCACATATACATGCATACATGCATATATATAAATATATATATATACACACCCACACATGAAGAACAGCAATCAGTTTTATTCCTTTGCTTTTCAGTCATCAGTAAATTTAGTATATTCATGTGAATAGTTTAAAGAACACGTCCTGTGATCTAAGTGAAAAGGAAAATATATCCACAAGATGATCAAGTGTGTGTAAAAATAAACAGCTTGATTGCTCTTACATGCTCTTCTTTTGTGCAAGCAAAGAGAAATGCAGAAAAATTGCCACATTTCATCATGTAGGACAAGGGGGCCCAGGTGACACCTTGATCAGGTGTGCATGCATAATCATTCCCAAAATAATCACCCTTTTGAATAATTTCACTCCAAATATTGCAGCTTCAACTTATTCTCTGCAAGTGACTCATAAATCTTTACCGTGAATGTGAATCAAGTTTCAGAGCCGCAGGCTCAGGAGCTTGTTGGATTTATTCAACTTTAGTCTTTATTTATAGACATAAAAGTGTATTATTGGTTGTAACATCCAAACAAAGGAAAACAGATTGTAAGCATCCATTAACATTTTCCCAAAAGGGAAATCTGGAGTTTCTCCTGGGTCTTTCAGTCTCTCCCTTGTAATATTAAGATGATGTCATAAACTCATAATTACTTTGTGATGCTCTTATGTACTCCATAGTTGCTTGTACAGAGATGGTTATTTATTTTCTGAGCAGAAAAACTGAACAATACAAACAGGTGGGAGGGAGGAGATCGCTCTTTGGTGGTTTAAAGTTTGAAGGACCCCGATATTTATTCCATCCTATTGCAATCATTTTCTCTGGTGTACGCAAGGACACAGGTGTTTTATGTAGTATTATTAAAAAAAAATGTTTAATTAATATTCAACTATAGAATGCAAATACTTTATATCCACTTTATAATGACTGGAGCAAGGAGCAGTTTGGGGAGCAGTAATCTGCAGAAAGTGTGGTCTTTACTGCCGAATTGCTCCAGGTTCCTTCCAAACATCTCTCTCTGATTAAGTGGTGGACTTAATGCTCTAATGAGGATCCCAGATTGCAAAAAAATGTATGAGTACGTGGAGGGGAGGGAGGAAGGAGCCAACCCAGGAGTCGGGGGAAGTGCAAACCTTGGCAGATACCAGGGGCAGGACTGAGCAGTGCAAGGGGGTGAGTGCACACTGTGGAGCCTTCCAGGGTGTGGGGCTTCCCAGGCACATCCATAATTGCTCCTTGTTTGAGGGCAGAGCAGGGATTTGTTTCCGAGCCATGTTTACCCGGTAACATTTCTGACCTATAAAAGAGCCTGATGGAGTGCTGCCTGAGTGACTTGAAATTAATAATTGATCTGGCTTTCTTTCTCCTCCTCATGGAATAATGGTGAGCAGATTGTGATTTCCTCAGCTCCTTGTTATTCAGAAATATATAATACTTTTTTACAATATTCCCCCCCCCCCCCCATTCCATTGCTTAGATGTCACAGGCATTTGGGTTTGGCTCAGACAGTTTGGACTTTGGGCAGCACATCAGGGAAGGAGTACAAGTCAGGTGTTCAAGGTTGGGGTTGCTGCACTGCTTGGCAACGTGCAGGATGGTCCCCTCCTCCCTGGGACACCAGCAGGGCTGCTGAGGGTGGGACAGGACCTTCTGCACACGTGTCAGGTAGATCAGGTTAATCTGTCATGGGTTAGCCACGGGGTGTTGAGCACCTCCCCAGGACTGGAGTGCTGGGAAATCCATTGCACAGTGGGATAAACCCTTCCTTGCTGTTTTCTGCCCTAGTATGGAAAAAGGCACCAGCGCTTCTCACGCAGAGATGAGCAAATCCCTCTCTCTGGGAGCATACTGGGGGTGTGGGCAAAACTTTTCCGCAGGATGGTTTGCCTTGTGGAGGTGCACAGATAAAAGAAAAATCTCTCAAAAGCTGGTGAGAATATTCAGGAGCATATTTTGTTCCCAGAACTCAGTCAAAGCTAATTTGATGGAGAAGAGAAAAATCTCTTCCTTCCTGTGCAAGGAGCATAAATATCCATTTCAAACAATTCTTTAAGGACCTAAGGTTTCTTATTACTCCTTGCTAACCATTTTAATTTCTGACCTCTTCTGCTTGACTAGCTGCAGACCATTCCATGACCCTTTAGGATTCCAACACTGAGATTTATGTCCTAGACCAAATTTCTGTGAATTACTGTTACACTGAGCCTCTGACAGAATTTGAAGCTGGCCTTTTTGTTTCCCCTATGAAGCTTTCCTTACTTCTCCCTTCCTAGTGCTTCATGTAGGCTCGATGGATATAATTTTAATCATTCTCTTCATCTCCACACAGACATTCATAATGCAGACATGAACAGAAAGGGACTCAGCTTGGTTGAATTTGTTGCATTTCTCTCAAAATCTCCTTTGGACTTGTGGATTGTCCATGCTTTTTATTTTGGTTACATAGATTTATTTTTTTTTTAAAGTGAGAGCCATTACAGTATATTTAAAAGTTTTCTTTCCACAGTCATCTTACTTACCCTGCCTACACTGAGAATTATGCTTTTCTTGCCTTTGTATCTCAATTTGCTACTTAAGGATGGCTTTTTTTGCCTTGCCATGGGTGGTTTAGGTCCTGGGCAGGTTGGGGAGAGTGGAATTCAACTCAAGTTGAGTATGGACTAACTGTTCAATCTTATATCCTCAGATTAAACCCAGATACGCAAATCCAAACCTATCACTGCACCAAGGGGTGAGAGGAGATGTGTTAAAGCTCCAGGAGTTCACCTGTGCTCTGGTCACTTCCTGGCCAGGAAAGCTCACGTGGAAAGGGATCTCTGGAAAAAGCCTCTGGTTAATCCAGCCCCTGCTGAAGACGCTGGTGGTGAAGCAGCCGCGCTCCCTCACCTCTCTGGGCTAGGCTGGTCAGAGGCTGCTGCTTCCAAATCTCATCTCCAAATCAGGGTTTCCTATTTCCTTTGCCTTCCTCCTCAGCCTCTCATGTTATCAACAGGCTCAGAGAAGTGCCAGAATTCAGGAGGGGAAGGAGTACGTTTCTTTGCCACCTCTCAGTTCCTCAAGCCCCTTTTGCACCAGGTGGGAGGAAGGGGGAGGAAATATAACTAATATTGCTGAATCTTAAATAGATCCCTGATCCAGATTCCTTACTGACATAAGACTTATTTAGGGTACTTCCTAAAGCTAAGATTGATTGCTTTGTGTTACCTCCATGTAAATATGTATCTCTGTTTCTAAAATTAGCTCACTTTTTTTCTTCTCTAGACCACTTTCTTTGAGAGTTTCTACTGCCTGGTGCTGCATTAGCCAGCCTGCTAATTACCTACCATGCAGTCACCCAGGACTCTTTCTAAACTTGTTGCTGTTTACTTGGGATTTTCTCTGATATGACATTGATTCTGGGATTTATTCCCCACTCCTATCTGCAAAGACGTGGGTTAGCTAGCACTCAAGAGTGGATGTGAGCCCATGTTTACAGTCACTGGTAGAGATGGAAGTGGGCTTGGAATTATCAGCTAGTTTTGATTTTCCTAGAATTTCCTCCCCAGTTCTTTAGCAGACCTTTATCAAAACCCTTTGTGTCCAGAGCACCATTTCCCTGGTGGCCTGGGAGACGGGCACTAAACAGTGTTCACATCAGGATAGCAGTGCATGAATGAGGGAATCTTTTTGTCACTATGGTGATGTGCCAAACCTATAAAATAGGGTTGCTATTTTATTGCTAAAATAGCAACCCTATAGATGCTATTTTATTATTAGAAATTAAAAACTTACTCGCAGATTCCGAGGTGGAATTTTGCTTCTGTGTGTTCATTTAGGATTTAGCCCCAAGTATTAATATAAAATTTAAAATTGTGTCCTTTCCGCTGAAATCCAGTGTGGTTACAAGGTTCTAATAAATATTATGTCCTTCCATCATGCAATTAAAATTTTCCACCTCATTTCACAATGCAAAACACTCACATGTTGTCAATCATTTTGAAACATGATTTTTTGACATCATATAATTTCACTTCATTTTTCAGACAGACATCACACCAGGAAATTATATAAGAAAGGATCCTATTATATCTTTATTTTTCCACCAAATTTCACCTTCAAATACAGACATTTGTGTACATTTCAGTAATTCTGACAATAAACTTTCAAGGAGAAAGGAATGGCATGTACATAGCCGGAGATCAGCATATGGAGTTTCCTGCTCTTCAGAGACTGCGGCTCCGGCGCCGGCACCTGGTTAGGAACCGCTGGTGTAGCCACGGGAAGTTTACAAGTCTTCATGCACGAAGTGAAAAGGTTGCTGCTTGAAACAGATACCACCTGGGAGGCAGGGAGGGAAACATATGCATGTTTTTGAACTTTCCTGTGTTTAACAGTTAGCAGACACTAATGAATTGCCAAACAGCCCTGATTTAAAGCGCGGTAGTCAAAAGTAAGGGGACTCGCTGCTTGTCAGGTAGTCCACCTGTTCAAGAAACCAAAGCGCCCCTGCCCTGTGCCAGGAGAAAAGCTGCTGCTGTTTCAAACCTCTGCTCTGGGGTGTGTGTGTGTGTGTCTTTGTGCTGCTTCCTATCATGTGAGTCAGAAATGTGATAGAATATCTCAGGCTCATTATAGAAGTCTGGTATTCAGCGACAGATTTTGACCAGAGTTGCGTGTAAATCTGGGGGAAATACAGCCTGCTTGGAATTTGTAAGTGCTCAGACATAGGCTGGCAAAGTAAGACAGGAGCAAACCAGGCATGTAAAAAGTCAGAATTAAACTTCTGGTTGTAGCTGGGTTAGGTTTCAGATATCCTCTCATGGTTTGTGATGTCCTTGGATATTCACACGTGGTCCAAAACCCTCTTTCCTATCTCTCAGGGCTCAGCTGGAAATGGCAGCATGTTGCCAGAAGATGTCTGAATCTCTTCCATCCTTCTAGATTTTAATGCTGCCACAGGGGCTTTGCTTCCAGGCAAGGTGATCCCAATATGTTCCACTTAAAGGTCTGCCAGGTCACACAGTCAAGCAGCTGCAATTCTGCTAAGGGAATGTGCAAACAGAGCTTCTGACCTACCAGTAAACCCACTGCAGGTAGATTAAGATGAAGTGTTCAAACTTCTGCTCGTTGAAGTCAGTGCTAGAGAACCTGTGCTTGGGGAGTGCAGGTAGAGCTGTGCTGTGGCTTGCACAGGGTTTGGTCTCTGGAGTCAGCTATATTGTCCTGGGTGGCCAGGAGCTGCCTGTGTTGGGAAGTGCTGCCGCTTAACCTGCTGGGATTGAACTTGGGTTTAGGATTTACAGTAATAAATGACACTATTGAGCTAAGGGAGGAGACCAGCAGAATCTGGGCTGCTGCCCCACACTCCCTTCCTGGCCATGGGGGCTGTTGCTTTAAGTGATTGAGACTATTCTCTTTACTATTCCATTTTGGGTGGTGTGTGTCTGATAATCTTGCTGTGACCAAGGGTTTTGGCCAATAATTCTTACCAGCAGAATTATTCCCAGGCATCACATGCAGCCACACAGGAAACTAAAGGGGCTCAGTTCTAGCTTTGTTTTCTACTCCAAAAATGGCTGGCACTTGGTGAAACCGGGGAGAGGTGTGAGCAGTGCTGGAGACCCTTCAACCAACAATGCAGCATGCCAGGAGAAGAGCCAACAGCCTGGCACGCTGCTGCGTGGTGCTGCAGAGAAGCCCTGGTCCGTGGGGTGACATGGCTGGGGAGAGCCTCACCGAGGCTGTGAGGGGGTATGGAATACTCCCATGGGAAAACACCCTTGAAAAGCTGACCTGATGCCCATCTCTGCAGAGAGTGGCTGCTGTGGTGGGAGAGGAAAGTGACCTTTAAGGCAGCTGTGATTAAAAGAGGGGAAAAACTCACAACACAAGCCCAAAGTGGTAAGTTGGTACTGAGTGATAGAGAGCTGGGGGGTGGTGAGCTGGTTCCCCTTGTCACACAAAGTGGCCTGGAGAAAATTGGAAATGATCTGGTGGGAGAAGTGCAGGGAGGGCAAGCAAGCAGAAAATCATGAGAGAAGGTTTGTACCACCACTTCCTTCCTCAAGCTGCAGCATAGCTTGGGGCTCAGATTCACTAGGAAGTTCCTTCAGCATAACCAGCTCCCACCCATCAGCTGAGCTGCACTCACCACTGGTGTGCACCCTCTTAGCCCTCAACAGTTGCAAAGTAGCATCATTTAGCTTAATTTTTTTTTTAATTAGAGACCTAAACTAGCTTGTGGAACTTTGGTGTGGGTTCAGTGGGTGTGCATGGTCCCCAGCAGGTATCCCAGTCTGCTGCAGGGACGTGCTGTGGGTCAGGGAGCTGCCTGTTAGAAGGGTGCATTTTCTGCCTGGAAACTAACTCGGCTCTTATATAACTCCAGCTCACAGTGGTCAGATTGGTTCTACCTCAGAGACTCAGGGGAGTAAATACTCCAGTGGAAGTGCAATGCAAATGGTTTCTCCTGGCCTGATCCTGAAGCCCACTGGGGTGTGCCGTAGTAAAACACGCGAGGAATCAGTGTAATGAACGGCAAGATGGGTCTTCCAAGGGGTCCCTCATGGGTTTGACATGAAACGTGCTTTCCCTGAATTGGGGCAGGGGTGCTGAGCTCCTCTCAGAGCTGCCCCCCCACCATGAGCACGCTCTCAAGGCGTGAGCAGCATCTGGGGAGTTCTGGCTCTCATGCATGAGCACAGCCCTCTGATTTGCAGGGCGGGGTGTTAATTCAAAGATCTGTCCTTCAAAGCAGGGAAATGATGAGGTAAGAAATCTTTCTGTATTTTGAATATATATATATGTACACATATATAAATATAGATGAGATTATTCAAATGCAGCTTGAATATATTTTGCCTAATCCATACAGAGTTTTATCAATATTTCTTTGTTTATTCTCTTTCATGCCAGCTGCTTTCTTTATATATTTCCATTTTGTACATTTTTCAGAGTGATTGGATCATGTTGCACACACTTCTATTGAAATATTAAGTGTTTGCAATCCCCATTCATAGGCACCAGCTCTGTTATTATGATCCATCATTTCAAAATCCACATATTTGAAAAAAGAGAGCTTAGCTAGCCCTTGAGTAGCAGAGAGCATTAGACCCAAGGAATCTCATTCATCTTGTCAATAATCTGTGAATTAACACCACCGAATTGTTTCTTTCATTGGCATGTCCTCACTGTATAGTTTTTTTTTTTAAATGAATGCTTGGAAGCCCCAGTGAGGGGGGGTCTGATGGAGGTTGTAATTATGCTGGGGTCAGCTGGGAAACAGAACTTCCAAGCTGTGCCCAGCTCCTGGGCATCTCGTGATGGTTACAGTTTTGGTCGTACGGTCAGGACAGGAGACAGGAATCCTGTGATGGCCAGGGCGGCTCGTTGGTGTTATCTGTGAGGGAACAGCCCTCCCTGTGCCTGGGGTTTTCATTCTCAGCCAGCCTGCAGGAGGACTCGCCCTGTCCACTGCTCAAGTACTATGTGTTCTGTTAGAAAGGCTCTGTCCCTCGCTTTCTGCATCGCAGCGGGATGTGTGAAGGTGGAGGCGTGGTGGATGAGCAGAGGGTTGACGCATTTGCGGCACCGATGCAAGAGGAACCCACAACCTGTTTTGTGAGCATCTCAGATACAGACAAGCTTGGTGACTGTGCTGGCCAGGCTCTGATGGTGACCACAGCAGGCTGTGGAGCATCAGCTTCGAGCATCCATGCCTGTTGTGGGTTCTCCTGAACAGCCTTGCCGTCATTTTTTTTTCGGACGGGCTCTCATGACCCCTCGGGGCAGTTTCACACCCCCGTTGGCTTTGGCACTGCTGACAGAGCTGAAAGAGTGGTGAAGCCACAGGCGACACACTGCCATCCCCCTGTCCGGGCCGGTGCAGGGCAGCCCAGCCCTGCTGCTGCCGAAATCTGTCCGTGGCCCTCGCAGGCTCTGTGCTGGCTGTCGGCAGCGCCGTCGGGGCGCACGGGCGGCGGCCGGGGCCCGCCGCCAGCCGGGCCATCCATCACCGGCGGCGGGCCGTGCGGCACCGTCACCTAGCAACCGCCCGGCCACGGCACGTGGGGCTTCGCAAAAAACATTTTTTAACATAAAAATAAGGCAGTGATTTAGAAACGTACGCTTCTGTTTTAGCAAGCGCGAATATTTGGGGCAGCGGGGTTGGAATGGGAAGCTGGAGCCCTTTTGGCTTTGCATCCCAGTGACTCCAGGCTCTGGAGAGGGGGCTGCCGGGACGAGATGGAGCTATCCGTTTCATTCGTAACAGGGTTTAAAGTTGAACCTGACACTGCGTGATTGCCTTTACCCTGTTTTTAATTCTTTTTTTTTTTTTTTTTTCCCTCACATGCTATAAAAAAACAATATAATTAAACTATGGAGTGGGCTTTTGTAATGCAACTTCTACCTCTGAGGCTGAACTTGCAGGTCTAATTTTTATTTTTTAATTGGAGGGAAGAAAAGGAGAAGAAGTATATAAACTCAAATTATCCCGTTCTCACTCTTTTAAAACACCTTTAAGACTGCAGAAGTCTTCCAAGCTCTAGACTGGCGATTCATGGTGCGGCAACTCACTGCAAAATCCGCTCATTCGTTTTCACTGATTGAATTTACTGATTGTTAATGTGTATAAAAGTGTTATGTACTTTTGAAGTAATCTCCTGCTAAAGGATTTATAGGAAAGACTATTTAAATGTCGCAGCGTTTTCTCTGTTGTTATGACAATATTATTGAGTAAATAGTTTAATTTTAGTGCCGTAGTTAAAAAAAATCCATAATGACCGTCACATAAAACGTTTGCTGTTTTTATTTCTATATTTAGTTCCCTCCAAAGATACTGGAGTTGAAAATAGGCTAGTACCTAAGACATGAATTCTGTTAAATATTAAAGAGGTCTCATCAATGATTTTATTAGTCTCAGTACTCAGTGAAGGCCGCACTGACATCTGAAGTCTAATGATTTTTTTAATATATTTAAAGCCTCATACTGCACCTTTAAATATTGGACAATATTGAAAAATATAGAAGTACTTTTTTGTATATTAGCTTTAGGCAGAACTGTTGTATGATTTCCACTTCTTTCATGACATTGTAATGATGTTACCACATACAACTTTATCTTGCATGAAAAGGTGAAGTCATGAGTGATTTCTCCAATTTAAAAGCACTCAACCCTCACAGTGCTAGAAATGAATATTTTGCATATATTCATGCAACAATGATTCAATTTAAGATTTCTATTTTCAAACATTGCTTGAAACCTTCGGTATGTTAGTAGTAAAATTGCCAAAATGTGTAATAAGATTTATTATAGATGAGTAGCATTTTATTTAGTATTTCATGTTAACACGCTTTTAGGGTTACCCTGGTTTAGCAGAAGAATTCATCTTTCTTTTCTAATCAGAGCTAGCACTTTATTGTATTATTAAGATACACTTACTGTGGGGTTGTATATCACTGTGGGAGCAGAGTTTCCTGTGCCTGGCAAACCTGCACAGAGCCTGCCTCCTGCACCTGAACCCCACCACTCACACACTCTCTGCCATCCACGGCGCTTCCCTTTTATCCCGCTTTCCTCCCCAAAGCCATCTGGAGCTCTGTGACACACCCAGGTCTCTCCTCGCCTCCCGGCTCAGCCAGACCTCAGCTCTGCCCTCGGAGCCCCCGCAGTGGCAAACCCCGTCCTGGGATCGCGGTGTGCTCATCAAAATACGACCTGGGGAGTGCGCTGGGAAGCTTCACCCCCTCACCTGCTCACAGCACTGTGTGTCGTGGAGCTGCAACGTGCCTGGCCAGCTGTAGCTGGGAAAAGCGTGCTGCACTTTGGTGCCGAGGCCACCCCACGTTGATTTCCAGGGCTTTGCTGTCGAGGTGGAGTGCCACTGGGGCTGTAGGAACTGGGAGATAAAGCAGCAGAGCTGCTGCTCGACCCAACGCAGAGGACGTCTCGTTTCTGCTCCCTCACAGCCTTTTCTGTGCTCTGGGGCAGGCTGCATCCCTGCCCAAGTGGCATCATTGCACATACACCATTTTTGTGACTGATGGCTGGTAGGACTGGGCCTGAAAAATTCCTGGCGTTTCGATCCTTTGACCAAGACCCAAATCCTGGTGCCTTTTTTTTTTTTTTTTTTGCCTCTAGTAATCCCTTGACATTTAGCCCCGGTGCGGCTGCTTAGAGAGGGAAAGAACATGTCCCACAGGTGAGGGGAGAGCCACTCTTGAAATGCAGGTGTGAGGGATGTGTGGTGACGAGCTACTGTGCTGGAGTGATGAATATGTTTACATCTTTTAAAAGTTGTAATTCAGCACGGATGAGCTGGCGTCCCCCCCCTTCCACATTCATGTTTGATTCACAAACAGAAAGAAATGATCTACTATTAGGAAAGATTTCTCTTTGACTGGGGAGCTGGAGATGGTAGTGAGAGTGGCTTTCATAGATGAAAATAATTGTACACTTTTTGTATTATTATTTTTGGCAAAGAGCTAGCATTTCAGCTTTCCAGAGTATTACATCATTACTTTGTATAATGCATCATAATGATAGAGTGAATGGAAACGAAGAAATGCCAGCTTCTGTTGCAAGTTTAAAGACAGACACACAATTTTCAGCTGGGAAAGCTGCTGTTCAGCTAAGTGTTTTCCTAGATGAAACAAAGCTGCAATCCCACTTGGCATTCGCATTAATTGTGGACTTGCCAACAGGCCAGTTTCACTGGTGTATAAATTAGTGGAGAATTATTCAACTCATCTCAATAACTAAGAGAATATCCTCATAAAGCTTGCTGAGCTGTAAGACATCCCCCTCCCCCCCACTTTCCAGGGTATTTTGCACCCTATACTTAGAAAAATCACAGAATTTGCATGCTGTTAAAAAAAAAAAAAAAAAAAAAAAAAAAAAAAAAAAAAAAAAAAGGAAAATAAACCATACAAAGAAAGGCATCAGATATACTGATACCCCAGCACAGCAATGTGGTGACTATCTGCATAAAATAGTAAGTTTGTATGGGCAATGTCTAAATTAAGAGGGAATTTTCTGGTTTGTTGTTTGAGTTTTGAGTTTGGGTGTTGGTTTGGTTTATTTTTTGTTTTGAAATTCAGCTGAAAAGACGAAATGGAAGCGCCTGTGAGAGGATCCTCATTTCCAGCATCACACACCCGACATTTTTGTCTCTTGTCGGAACAAGAGCCCAGGAAGTGCAAACTTCCCCAAACTGTCCTGCCAACAGGCCTTTCTGACCTAGAGGGGGGATCACCTTTATAGTGACAGGATAATTTGATCTCAGTGCCATCTAATCCTTATTTTCTTTATGGAGACTGCCGGCAAGGGTGCCAATTAGTGCCAATTGTGATGGTGGCTTTTGTGATGCAGACACCTGCCCACTAGGAATTGGACTGGTACCACCAACACACATATGCCACTAAACAGCTGTCAGATGGTAATGACTTTTTGGAGTAGAAGAAAAGGGCAGAATTTCATTCTGAGGCAATTTTCTGAGAAAATTTTTGCAATTTTTCACCTCTCTCTTTCCCCACTCTTGTTTTGGTATCTGAATTCTGAGCTTCTAATGAGAAAACAAAATGTTAATTTTAATGTATATCTCATAGCACCAACTTCATCCCAAAAACCATGTGGTCCAGATGAGCAAAAGTAGAGTGAGAAGCTATATTAATGCTATTCTTATTCTACATCATGTTTTAAACTTGTTTTCTGTAGTCTGTTCCTTGCTCAGGTTACTTTTCCCAGCAACAGACAAATGAAACACCATGCTTTCTTTTACCAATCTTCTGGATTTTTGGCTAAATGAGAAGACTGAATTAAATGTAAACATCAAACAATTAATTTTCATTTTTGAAAGATTTTTTTTAATGACAGAATGAAATGCTTTGCAGCACTTCTACAGCTCATGCCAACACAGGCACAATAGTTCAGGATCTCTAACATGGTTTTATTAAACTCTCTTCTCATTTCCAGTCAAATCAACAGTCCCTTCTTTGATGCCTAAACAGGGGAAGTTTACAAGCCTGCTTTATCCCTGAGTAATTATGTGTGCATGCATGTGCTTGTAGGAGTGTGTAGACATCCATCTGTACAGGCACATGCACCTTGACCTGTAACTTTTGGGGTAATTTTGGCAGCAGGGTCACGAGTGGATTGGATTTCTTTGTGGCAGATGGGAATTTCTGTGGTGTCAAGGCACACGAACCCCGTAGAAATGAAGAGCCTTGGGCTGGTGCTGAGCACTGGCGTGAGGGATGTGTCTGGGAAGTGTGGGAGTGTCTGACAGGAGATACTTGGCACTGTGTGAGGAGGGACCTGCAGTGCCATTAGAGGATTCCTGTATCCTTTCCAAGCCTTGGGTCGCTGCCGAGAGCTCCCGATGCCTGATAGCCCAATCAGGGAGACCTTTCAGCGCTCAGCCAACACACAGAGAGCCCCTTAAGCCTCTGCTCTGCTGGGTGTCACACCTTGATTAGTCCAATTGCTCACTGGCATCAACCACTAAACGTGGATGTGAGAGGAAACAATCCTGAATAAACCCAAAGTTGGTTCGCAGCATGAAAAAGAGGACAATTCAGTCACGTTTAAAGAACACCACTGTTGCCATATAGATACATAACATGTACAGAAAAAGTTTGTATGAAGGTTTTTCAAGTGAAATAAAGTTAGTCAGGGGTCACTGCTTTTTATTAGGATTTGCTGCTGAGGCCTGACAGAGCTTAAGAATTGTTTGGACAGTACTCTCGGGCACATTGTATGAGTTTTGAGGATGGTGCTGTGCAGGGCTTGATGATTCTCACAGGTCCCTTCCAATTCTGTTGATTCTGTGATCATTCCTTGTTGCTGTTTCCAAGGAATGTAAAACTCTGCCATAGCTCAGACCAGCTCTATTATGACCCTCCTGCCTGTTTTTCTTCCATTTATTCATTACTCAAATGCTGACCATTTTAATGCAGCTGTAACTGGCTGTGGCCTCTGCCATGGAAAGGCAGAGAAGTTTGCAGATGGACTCGCAGCAGTTGCTGGACTTGGTGGTGGACTGCTCTCCCTGCCTGTCTGGAGAGCTGTAACTCACCAGGAATGCCTGCATTGTCACCAGAACATACTCTGAAATTTCACAGACTTGAAAGGAACAGCAGCCAGGGCAACCAGCATTCACGGGTCTGGGGGAACAAACAGCAAACCTACAGAGGCTCATTCAGCTGTTTTAGTTTGTTGGTAGCTTTTGACCACATTTTTTTCTCTACCAGTTAGCTTGTTAAGGGCTTTCAAAACATTTTCTCTACATCTTGGGGTTGTTCCAAGGCTTCTCAGTTATAGAGGACAACAGTGGAGCTCAGATTTTTGAAACTCAGCCCCTGCTCTGGCACTCAAAGCGAATGCTGCCTTTACAAAGGCTGCAAACCCTGGGCAGCCTTTTGCTGACACGGATGCTCAGATTCTAGAGGGGCTCCTTAATTTTCTTTAATGCACAAGGCACTTTATCCTTGAGTGTGAAAATGCTCTGCACTAGACTGTGCTGCTGTTTGTTGGGTGGGTGAGTAGTTATGTGCCTGGGTGAGCAGTGGATACAAAGTCCAGCCCATTGTTCCATACACTGTCCTCAAAAGCAAGACAAGGAGCCCACGGAGCTCAGCAGATCTCATTGCTGGCACTCCTAACAGGTGTTCTTTGTTAGATTTTATAAATGATGCAGACATGTTTTAAACAGTCCCGTGGGGTGTCTCTGGCACATCCTCACACATAGGCCTCCTGATGAACATGTGACATGGTTAGTAACACGTGCTGGTCTTCAAAACATGAAATATTCGAGGGAAATGCGATAATTCTTTAAACCCCCTATCATTGTGAATTCATATCATATTCGTTGTAATAGCATTGATCAAAATGAATTCATTTGGTATTCATGTAAATGTCACATGTACTTCCATAGGTGTTTCATTGTAAATTAGCATTTCTCAGAGGACACTTAAAATAAAGTGTTACTGAAAGTTCTCATTACACATATTGCTGAGATTAGTACATTAAGGAACATGTACTTACATAGTACTAATGCATTTCTGCCACTTAAAATGCTGCATTACCCATTTCTGATATCTAGCAAATATATAAAGCAATTTTGAGAATTACTGACATCCTGAAGGAAGTGGTACTTTTGTGATTAAATCGGTTTTGTGTATTTCCCTTTGATTTACAAAAAAACCAACCAACCAAACAAAAAAGCCCCATTGCCAAATATACTTAAATGATTTTTTTATTTCGGCAACTTTAGCATCAAGTGAAACAAAAAAAAAAAAAAAAAAAAAAAAAAAGAGAGCCACGTCTAATTAGAAAAACAAAACACAAGTATTATAAATGCTTTTGGGTCTTCAAACTTGTCTCACAAAGCCAAATTAGCTGATTCTTTAGTACACTGTGGCACAAGCTTTCTGATGCATTTGCTTTAAGATTATTCCTTCCTAAGAGAAAGCCGAAAAGTTCTGTGGTCTCTGGCAGATGCATTTCTGACGTTTTGAATTGTCCATTACAGCTTGTTTGGTCTGAAGTTGTTTTTGAAAAGATGAAGTTTAAAGAAGACTACAGAGCGTTTTATAAATAGCTGACAAAAGGTGTGTTACAGTAACTATAAAAGAGAGAGCATTGTTTGAGACCTGGAACACTCTAAAGCTGTCTGACAATGCTGTGGATGTCTTCTGAAAAGAATTGATGTAATTATTTTAAGGCTTTTTTGGTAACACTAATAAAAAAACTCTGAAGCTTAGCAGCAGCCCTGATCCTAGCAGAAATCTTGGGAAAAAAAATAAAAAAGGGGAGATGGCAGCATTTTACTGTTTATGCTGGAAGGAAAGAGGTAGATCTGGCCATGAGGAGTTTCAAAACCAATCCCTTGATACAGTCTCCTAGCAAATACTTGCTTGCTCTTCTGGCTTCATCCTCATGAGCTGTGGACCTGCAGCGTGGACTTGCAGCCCAGAGCTGGCAGCACAAAGCAGGGTGGCATTGTGGCTGGGACACTGCTCTGGGCTCTGGGAGGTTTGGGTCTGCTCCTGCCGTTGTGCCAGCAGGTCCCATGTGCCAGCTGCTTCTCTGTCACTTGTCCTGGCACAGGGTGGTGGCATTTTGGGGATGAGCATCCTGGAAAGGGAGGAGGGGAAGGTGTAAAGGAGGAGATCTCGTGAGCTTTGAGACCTCTGGTATCACATGCAACCGTCCTGACCTTCCTCAAATGTGTCCTCCCCCAGCCTTGCAGCTGAGTTCCAGCTTTGGTGGCTGATCTCTGCAGTGAGCTGAGCTGCATCCTGGGAAAAAGTCTGTCAAATCTGGGAATGGACAACTCCACACCTGAGTACCAGCTGTACATTACTTTTCCATTTTGTCTCATGCCTTACCTGTTTTTCCAGAAGTTTTCCAAGTGTTTGCCTAGTTGATAGTGTATGCCTGACTGGTCTGAGAACTTGCAGTATGGCAAACCTCAGGACAGAGAGAGGAATCCATGAATCCATTTCAGTTTAGAGCCGTAATTAGCTAATGTGAAATAATAAATATCTACTAAAATCACATGAAAAATATGATAGGGCTTAAAGTGTGTTTTTATAATCCTGCTCCTCCCCTTTTTCTGCTGCCTCCTCCTCCTCTTCAATGTAGCAAGGACCCTAATAGGCTTCATGTGTAAGTGCCTATTTTTATTAAAGACAAGTGTAATCTTTTGTAGTCCAAATGTCCCTATCATAAATGCTAACTGAGGAAAATATTAGGACTCATTTATTTATGAACCCGTTAATAATGAGGTGCAGTTATGGAAAAGGCTTTCTCAGCACAAAGCCTACTGAACAAACAATGCACACTGGGGAGAAGGAGCTAGTTAGCCTTCCTGACTTAGATAAAGCTATGGAGAAATGACAAGTGCCAGTAATTAGCAAAGCCTCTTCACCAAGATAACCCTATACATCTTTGTCTATTTCAATCACCAAAGACTCCGATTCAGTGTAAAATTAAAGCCAGGATGCCATCAATTTCTGTTAACCTCTTTATATTGTTCTGTGTTCATGCATATGTGATAGATAGTTTTTGTCATTTTATTAAATGGTGACATCTCAGTATGCATGTGACTAAAACTGTTTTCTCCTTAGCAAAGTATTTTTAATCATCTCTCCATTGCCTTTATTATCTCGGTTCTTCTGAGCCCTAATTGCTGTATTGTGCAGTATTGGCAGCTGTTCTGGGGGTGCAAATGTGTGTGCCCCTCCTTTTCCGAGAAGTGGATCTGGAATTAAGGGGTCTGTGCCCTTTCTGGTACTCATGTGACCAGGTACAGTAGCTCTGCATCCATCTGCTTAACTCTTTACTGTGTTTTTACCCCAGCAAGTGAAGAATTGTTGGTTACAGAGATCAGCACTGACATGCAAACCCTGGGTTCCAGGAGTGTGGCCTCCCCTCTCCACCCTTGTCTGGGTGGGTGGTCCTGGGTTGGTTTTGGTGGGGTAGCTGCTGTCCACCTGCTTGGGCTACAAGACCCAGAGAGTGTTGAACTCAGCTGAAAGGCTCTACCAACTTAGTGGTCCTCCACAAATGCAGTCTGCACCCAAATGGCTTTTTTTTCCACCTTAAATGGTGAACCCTGGGGGTTTCTTCCCCTGCAGGCTTCCATTATTTGTGTGCTCATACTTCCTAAATTTCCCTGTGACTTTCAGATAAGTCAGCGAATGCATTCACCTAAAGCTTTGCAAGGGGAAAAAAAATTATAAATCAACCCTGTTTCCTTGACACCCGGGCAGGTTTGCTGGGAGTGCTTGCACAGTGAGCTCTGAGTGACCTGAGAAGTTGCATGTGGCATTGGGTGTCATAACAAAAGTTCCTGCTGGCTCCATTTTCCTGCTCTGTAATGTCTTTTTACTTGTTTTAAGTACTCCAGGCCCCGACTGCTGAGGTTATTAATCTTCATCTGTGATCTTTTTAAACTTTACTACTAGCACTTTTTTTGCCTCAGATATGCTTTTATTCATTCTTTTCAGCAGCAATAACCTCTCATATTGGCCAAATTAGGAAATAATTGCAAATAATAGAGAATCCTTTTCCAGCTCTACAGTAAAGGATTATATATGTGCTGTGTGTGAGGGATGGCACAGAGTGTAAATACCAAAATATGGGCAAATAGGCAGAGAAGGGAAGGAGGCTGGGTGGCTCTCACTCTCCTGCTGTCTGGCTCAGGGGTCTTTGTGTTCAGGGCACAGCCCATGGCAGAGGGTCACACGTGGTGGTTTGTGGAGGAGGAGGAAGGCAAAAGCAAGGGCTGGTTTTGCAGTTCAGCTCATGCCAGTCCCTGTTTAGGAAAACCTGGGCAGGGTCTTTTAGTCTTCTGAGGTAAAAACAGATTTGGGTGAATCAAATTGAGCCACTTGTATTTTTTAAGCAGAAACATGTGACCTTTCTTGGTTTTGTATATGTGGCCACCGTAGCCAAGGCTCGTTTCTCTCAGTGCCAGTTCCAGGAGGTCCACCCCTCTTTCCCTGTGTTTTTTATCAGTTTTGGATCTTCATCTATTGCTTTGAAACACCCAGCTTTCCAGTCAAGGAGCTGAAACCAAGAGTTTATTCCTGACTTTTATCACAAGTCATACATCGTGAGTGGCCAGTAATCCAACTCAGCTCTTTGCAAGCTGGCAAAACTTTCTAATCAGGCACCGTATTAATAATTATTTTTTAGTAACAAGTATATGGGATATGCCTGTGCTATATAAAAAGCTGCTGCTTTCAGGTGCCTGGCTGCTCTCATACATAGGGATTTTCAGGATCAAAGCTCCTGTGAATGTTATTCACAACAAATAATTGTGCCAGCTCTTGGGAAGAAAATACGGAGAACATTCATGTAATACTGCCGTCTCAGCTGGGGAGCAAGGAAATACATTGACTGTAGGAGAGCAAAGCTCTCTCAGTGCTCTCATCATATTAACACTTACCTTCCTTCCTTCCAGTCAAAGTTCTCTGAGCTGCTTCTTTCCATTGTTTCTTATTATTCATTTGAATCAGAAAATAATATTTTTCCTCTCTAATTCAGGAAAAATTGTCATTGCCCACCTCCTGCTGAGGCAAAAGAGTGCCAGAGCCCATCTCCTGTAAGCTCCTTCTCACTTCAAATGCAGCCTGCAATGGCTCCTTTGGAAATGTAACAGACTATTATAGGAATATGTATTTACACAGTATTTTAAGATGCACATTATCCACCTGATAGACCATGACAGCTCACCATTACAGCCTATTGAATAAAACCTTTTTCCACCATTTTTTTCCTTCAAAGCAGATATTTTTTCTGCAATGAATTGTGAATCTGTTGTGTAAAAGTAGAAGTTTGTCATGCAGGACCGTAGGAGGACACCATTTATCTGTAACCCACTGCAGGGGGAAAGTGCCCTCACCCTGCCCCATGGAATGAATTACTCTGACCAGAGGGATGCAGATTGAAAAAAGTAAGGGAAAAGTTACAACATTTGTGTACTGGCCTGCAGTATATTATGAGGGACATCACTCCTGCAGAGTCATTTTCCTTCTTCCTTGGCTGGTCCTAATTTTTTTAAGGGACTCCTCTACTTTGAAAGCATCTCTGCTTGGCTTTCCCACCCAAACTTCCTGTGCTTGTGTGACTCGCTCCAGCTGATCCATACTTAAACAGCTTCTCTCTGCCAGGGAGAGAAGAATTAGAACATTAGAATCTGCCCTGCCCTAGGTGCCATCTCTCTTGTTTTCCAAGGGTGCTCCGTTGGAATAGAAAATAATCAAAATTTTATTAGCCTGAAGCTAAGCATAAGGACTCTCCTGTCATTTCCTGTGAGTTTAACTTAACAGGAAACAAAAGGCAACAGGGAAGGCCATGAGGCCCCAACTTCAAAACGTAGCTCGTAGCCAAAGACACAGTGCCCCTACTATCACACAGGCTGAATAAGCTGCAAATAGACAAGATCCCCAACTTGCTATAAGATGAAATGGAGCCCAGCCCCTGTTGAGAAACAATTTTACATTGCAGATGTTCATGAATGCATGGAAAATGTGGTGACTTCAAGTCTCTTTTCTTTCCCTATCTTCAGGATGTCAAAACTGATTTTTTAAGAGAAACTCTCTAACAGTTACAGTTGCTCCTGAGAAGAACTTGCATGTCTGAACAAAGACTCCCAGCCAGCTGAACAGTGTTGTCTTCTTCCCTCCCCCCACTCAAATTAAGCATACACAACAGAAATACCAAACAGGCATGGGTTTTACATATCATGCCAATTCTGATCCGAAACAGTTTATTAATATAAATCACCTCCAAAAAAGGGAAAGATTTTAAAGGGAAGCGAACAGCTGCCAAAAAGACTTACACACAGAGCCAGTGCCTAACACTAAACCCAGTGGAAATTGTGTATTTCCACTCCTCATGAAGCCAAGCAGTGGGGAGCCAGTGCTTTGAACCCTGCGTGGGACACTTGCTGTGAGCCCCCACTAGAGAGCATATGGTTTGAGAGGAAACAGAAACCCCATCCAGAAACGTGCTGGTCTCTAACCAGCGGGTCTGAAACCAGTCCAAACCCATTCCCCTGCAGGAGGGGACCCACGGGCCCCATCCAGTCCTTGCCATGGCTCTTTCCCGCTCAGGGCAGTCAGCATGACTCTGAGGTGACTCCTCTGCACCTCCCAAAGCAGAAAGGATGGCTTGGAGGGGCAAATGTCCCCCTGAGGGTGCAGAGATGCCTGATGGCCATGCCTTTGCATGCCAGGCTGCCATCCCTAGGATTCCCACAGCAGCTCCGCTGTGCTCCAGGCCTTTCTCTGGGCACTCCCAGTAGGGCTGTCCTGGTGTCCAGCCCAAGCATGGAAGCTGACCTTACATCTGTGCTTTCTTCCCAAGCCTCTCCTCCTTGACTCTTTACTCTTGACTCTTTCACCAAGCAGGAGCGACCAGCCTGAAGTTGTGGTTTCCTGGATTTCCTAGGTCTGTTTGGGAAACTCGTCCTCACTTTTTAAACAGTGTATTCGGTTTAATTTTCATTATTTTTAGATGTTAAATTTTACATCAATACAGTATGTCTTAAACTACTGTATTAGAATGCTGCTTGACTCACTTCCAAATTGAAGACCTTTTAAAAAAATTGAAGCAGTCCAATAATTTTAAATCACTCTGCACTGTGCATTGCAATTTAAAATTATTGGAGTGCTTCAAATTTTTATAAGCCCTTGAATTTGGAAGTGATCGAGGTTCTGGGCATACTCAGTGTAGAGCAATTTAAAATTATAAGAGCTGTCAAATTTTTATATAAGCACTTCAGTTAGAAAAGGGATTTGGGTTCTGGGCATGTGCAAAGGGGAGCAATTTAAATTATTAAAGTGCTTCAATTTTTTTTCTAAGCACCTGATTTTGGAAGGGTTTTGGTTTGTGCAGCCTAAAATGACAACTTCCTTTGAGAGTTTCTGCTTTAAAAGAATTTCAATCTTGCGAACTAAAGTATTCTTTAAAATATGAATTCACTGATACTTTAAGAACTGATTTGCACAGAGCTTGGTGCCCAGAACATCTATTTTTTTTCCCCTCATTTTATCATTTCACTCTTTAAGGGGCAAATTGATGGTATAGAAATAGCTGCCTCTTTGGATTCTAAATTTTTTCCAACTGTTGCACTCATGGTACCAAAAAAAAAAAAAAAAAAAAAAAAAAAAGAGTGGAAAAATGAAAAATTTTATGAGAAGGACCGAATGCTTTTCCCATGGACTATCCTGCCTGGCCTACAGAATTTAGAAGGCACACAAAATTGAAGCAATTTGTTATTAAATCTCATTTTAATGTCTCTCAACACTCGAAATGAAAGCCATGTGATAGCTGATTGAATCTGAAGGAAGGAGGTTGGAAAGCAGCTTTATTTGCACACTCACTCTCTGAAGTGAAGCGATTCCTGCCAGGAGCCGTGCCAGGATTGCCATCTTTGCCCCAGATCCAGCCCTGTCCTTTAGGCTCCCGGTGCTGGGCAGCAGGAGCAGCCGGGGAGCAGGCAGGGTGCAGCTCCCAGAGCAGCTCCTGCTGCCTGGGCCCGGCACACAGGGAATCCGCGCGGCCCAGCCGGAGGGATGCGCTCACGGAGCTGCCACAGCACGGAGACAGGGCACATGAGCATTCCCAGCCTCTCCACTCCTGTTTCTCCCTGCTCTCCCTTTTTAAAACCAAGGATTCACTCCATATCAGGGTAATTAGTCAATGTATAAGGGCACCGTGTACCGTAAGCCTCACGTACCAGGACTACCTGCGGTGTGGAACCGCGCGTTTCATCAAATGCCAATTTAGTGTTTTCTTCCCCTTGAATGCTCCTTTCACTTGTTACCATGGAGGTGATAGGTGACCATTTGTAGTTGTTTGTTCCTTGGAAAATGAAGTTTTTGAATAAAAGCCAGTGATCAAATTAAATAGGGGCAGAGATCTGCCAGAGGTGAAATTCAAACAGGAGCCAGATTAATAATATAGTCAGGAATGAAGGAAAAAATTCCTGAAAGCATTTTGCTTTTTCCCTTGGAGTTTTTGGGGTTTTTTCCAAGAAGTAGAAGTATAAAAATGGTTTCTTACTGTCCATGGTATTAACTGCATCATTCTTTTGGGATGTGAAACCCAGGGGTTTTTCTGTGCCAGAAGGACAGGGAATGGGAGACCAAACATTTTTGCTCCGGATAAGTTGATTTGGACTGTGCTTTCATTGAACCCTTGTGGAATTTTGTGGCAGGTATCAGCTAACTTCTGTGCTGAGTTGGCGTGTGCTGGGGCCTCGTGTGAGTGTGGCCGGGAGCCATCGTGTGTGGCTGTGTCAATAGTGAGAAAAGGCTTTCCTGGGAAGAGTTTAGCAGAGGTGAGATCTGCCCACGCCTTCTCCTTCTGTCCAGCGTGTGGGCGTGGGCACGGACTGGATTAAAGATCCGCCTGGGCAGAGGAGCGGTCGGGGCAGGTCCGTGCAGGGATGATGAGCGTGTGTCGGACCGGGGGCGTGCGAAGGCAGCAGCGGGGGATCAGACACGGAGCAACACCCTGGCCCTGCCTGTCTGAATCCCTGTGCTGGCACCAAATGACAGAGGGAATCGCTCGGAGCCGCCGCCTCCCGGGCTCACGTACGAGCACCGAGGCTGCCTTGAAGTTCCCGTCTTGCTACCTCACTTCAGACGCTGCGTGCTCCAGCCCCGCTTTTGGGCTGTATTCGTGCTAATGTTGACAGGTTTTTTCCCTCCTTTGTTACACTGTGCAAACCAAATAGAAAAGTGAGGTGAGCTTGTCTGAGCAGATGAAAGATGGCAAGAAATTGGCGCTTGGGGACCAGTGTCTTGGTGACATCGACTCGGCAGTCCTTTTTTTCTCTCTCTCCCTGGCTTCCCCTCTCCCTCTCATTCTCTCTGAAATGGTCTGTGCCTCCAGTAATTTACATAATACTCTTCTGACACCTTTACTTTAGTCATCAATCACGGTACCTTCTCTCAGTCTATCTTTTGTCTGAGCATGTCTCTTCTTTATCAGGCCATGCACAAAAGATTAATTTCACAGTTTTTCTCCCTTCTTTCTTTCCTTGCAAGATACAAAGCTCATGAAATGACAGAAGCAAGATAATGAAAACAACAATGCAAGCAATTTTTTTTTTTGTTCTTGCTGGTTGGATCTCAAGATACTTTTTTTAACCTCATTGTGTGCCATCTGTCTTAGAAAAGGTCTGCTCGGTATTTTTTAATACAATTCTGATGCTGTTCTGAAGACTACCTGGGGGAAAAAAATACATATTTTAATCTGGCCATAGGTACTGATTTAAAATTAGAAAAATAAATAAAGGGAAAAAGGAATTTGCTGAACAATTAAAGCGAGGGGTCCATTTCTAATGGTGGCATGGGCTACTGCACAGTGCCCATGCCCCAATTAATATTAATGATCTTTTGTGCATAGCAAATTTATGGCATTTGATTGACTCACACAACTACACTTCAAGCTGTCACGTAAAGTGAAATATATGGGCACCATGGCCTAATTTGCATATGCATATGTTCTTAATATTAATTAGTCTAATGGATCTGAGGACCTGGAGATAATTTGAGTACTGGGAGAAGAGAAGCAAACAAACAAACCAAAACTGGCTGAACAGTGCCCTGCTATGGGTTGGTCCTACAGTCAAATAACTCTCCCAAAATGCAAAATAATTGGCATGAATTTCTCCTCCTTCCCCATGTCTCTCCCAGGACAGGCTGAATTAAAATCTTATCCCATATAATGCATTGTTTTGGCTCTGACCCTGACACTTTTTAATTTGAAATGCTTAACATGCCAAGTAGATTACAGAATTACAGACAGAGGAGTTTGAGTGCAGGCTTATGGGCGTAGGTCAGGGCCATGAGACTTGCAGCCCTGCGAGGGGGTTATTTCCCAATACACCTGTGTAATTCCATTAATATTAATGGCATCCATTCGAGTTTATTGGGGGGAACTTGGTCTCCCCAGCTTGGCTTTGTGTTTGCATTGCCTGGTAGTGATGGTGCAGGTCTTGAGATGAAAAACAGCCACTTTCGACCACTGGGCTTTCAGAGTTGGTGGAAATTCATGGTTTTGATTCTCAAGGAGCAGGAGGTGTCAGAGCACAAAAGCAAGGAGGTGTCGGGGTAATCTTTTCTGTTTGACTTGTCAATTGGCTTATGGGAGGGCTGGTGTCCTAATCCTGGCTGCACCCCTAAGTGCATACAACTCCCCTCTGGGATAGCCAGCTTTAAGATGAGGACAGCCTCTGCGTGATGGCAAAGAGGAAGCTGGCAGTGGGGTCCCTGCACTAGGTCCTTCCAGGACCACAAAGTGCTGGCAGGAATTAGCAAGGGGAGGGAGGGAGGGATGATCTGGTGTTCCAGCAAACTGGCTGAAGTCAGGAGATCCTTAGATCCATTATCATCCTGTGCAGTTGTGCAAGCAGAGTGTTGCATTACCAACGGAAAAGGAGATAGACTCTGACTGGGAGCGACTGTGGCTTGGGACATCCCTGAGCAGCATTCCACAGGAAGGGTGTGCAGGATACCTATGGCTTTCCTGCAGTCCAGGCTCGTGGCTGTGGGGCTGTTTCTGTGCTGCTGGGGAGGAGGCAGAGGAGTGACCACCACCCCTGTCACCAGGGAAGCTCCTGCATGGGCAGTTCTGGGGAGGCTTGGGCAGCCAGCTGAGGAGCTGGGGCTGTGGCTGCAGTACCACACTTCATGGGCAACCTGCAGGGATGCGAGCTCCATTTCCAGCAGGGAGGGATGAAAATCCCAAAGGCCAGAGCATAACAGAGATTTCCAGGAGATAAGGGTGTTTCAGAGCTGGGAAATTCATTAATGCTGTTCCTACCTCCCGGGACGTGGGGACCTCATCTCAGATCCAGTCCCTGACTCACCTGGGTTATTTTGGATCCAGTCCCTGACTCACCTGGGTTGTTTCACCTCCCAAAAAAAACAGCCCATGCTGCTCCAGCCCATTTCCAGCCTGCAGAGCTGTAACGAATCCACAAGTTGCTGATTGCCTTTACGAGGTGCTAAGCACCGATGGCTGCCTGATGCCAGGGAGGGAAGTGTCAGCTCTTGCCCGGATCAGGTCTACAGTGAGTTGTTCTATAGAAAAAAAAAATGACTTTCCTCTATGAAGGCATCACTTATATACTGAATATATATAACAAAACCTGGAAAGCCTCTAGTCACTCATTTTAGCTGCTAAAATGCCTTTAGGCCAACATTCCTGCTGTGAAAGGGGTTATGGACATGTCATATGGGGGTCATCAGTGAAAAATATACCCAACTTTTGTTATTCTTAAGTCTAAATCAAAAACCTCTTTTCACAATCCACTAAGGGACGATTTACTAGAGAGTAGAATGTGGTATCAATTATTTCTGTGGGCATCCTTTTTGTTATAAGAAGCAAAGAGGATTGCTTGAGAGTCAATAGCATGACTCCATCTCAGATTACTAAATAATGAAATGCTAAACTTGGCCTAGAGTAAGGACTATTGCTGTCTCAAAGGGACCAGGGGCTTCAATTAAATCAGAGGATGGTGTTCAATGAATGAGAAAAGGATGCTTAAGGTACGATGACATATTACCGGATTTTACATTTAATTGCAGTGCTTTGTTCTTTTAATAAAAGCACAAGAGCAGTGGATCTCCATTATGGTCATCTGGTAACATTGTTCACTGTGGACAGTTTATTGTAATTTATTGGTTATGTTTAATCCCTCTATTTTTCATATAAATGAAATCTGTCCGCTTTATTTTATGAATTTTCTTTGCTTATAAAAAAAATAGCAACTAATAGTTATTTACACACAAAAGAGCTTTTCCACTGAAACACTCAACAGTGCAAGAAAGAAACAACCCAGATTCTATGGGACTGGAATGGAAGCAAGTCCTTCTGCTCAGAGAGGTGCATCTCTGCATCACCCAAGCAGGAATTGACACTTACTGAGCAACCTCAGGGGTGACAAAAATGTCCTTGTTGGTTTTGTGGGGCTCTGTGCTGCTGAACTTGCCTGTGCTTGGGCTGTGGGAAGTGGGGGCCTGTGCACAGAGTGACTTTGTGGATTTCTGGTCCAGGAGAAATTGGCTTCAAAATCCCCTGCCCCCAGAGGTGGGTTTCAGCCTTTCTGCTCAGTGCCCTGGGATAATGCACAACACATGGCAGCAGTTTAGCTGGAAAACCACTGGAGCATATGTATGTGATTATACATATGTGTGTGCACACATGCATGCATGTATAAATGTATTTATAGTTATATGTTTGTATATATTGTGATATGTATTTATTTTAAAATCTAAACCTACAAGTGTTTTTAAAATGGTTGTCAGGCAAATCCCCCTTTAAGACATTTTTGCTGTGACTTGTCTCATCTGAGCACGCCAGTCGTGTCCCATTACATAAATGATGGGATGGTCAGTGATTTAACTAAGGTAACCTGATGCATCAAGGCAACACTGAGGTTACTGTAGGCTTAGGAAGGGAGGAATTGAGACCTCAGATCCTCATCTATATTTTTAGAGTCTGGTTTGTTTGTTCTTTTCTTCTGCTTTTTTTTCTTTTCATTAGAAGTTCCTTGTGCAGGAGAGGGATTCTTAAATTCAGCTGAAATACTGTGTTCATTGAGCACAGGCAGGGGAGACAGCCTCTCTTCAGGCCTGGACAGTGCCTGTCTGGTTTTTGGGGCAGATCCTCCCTGGAACAGGGTCACAGCGCGTGGTTCATTCCCTGTAAACAGGTTGGGTGTCTTTTGTTTCTGCCTTGTTTCAGCTCGTGTCAGAGCCTGTCTCTGGAAACGTGGCAGTTCACTGAAGAGGGTGGGATGAGCTGACTCTCAGAAGTAATGGCACAAAATGAATGCCAGCCAGCCCTGCTCAAACTGCCACGAGAGGCTGCTGGGCCCAGGGGAAAGTTGTGAGCTGCGTTGCCTACCGGGAGAAATTCCTCTGTGGTTCTACCTGAGGGGTTTTCCGGGTGTGTTTCTTCCCAAGGAGGGTGCAGTGCTTCTGACGGCCCGGAGTGTCTCATTTTTATTACATCCCTCAGCCTTGTGGCAGCGTCAGAGTAATGAATTCAGGAAGTGTGCGGCGAGGATTGTCTGTGCAAGAGGGTGCAGGCAGTACTTAACTCCCCATCGATTGCCAGTGACTGATAAACCTGTGAGTGCCTCCTGATCAACCCCAACGGGTGCTGCAGGCCCCAGCACGTGGCTCTGCAGGTGTGGCACTGGGGCTATCACCTACAACGACACCTTTTCCCCTGAAATACTCAACGAAACAGAAATTGCTTTTGCTCTCACTGGGATGGCCCTCTTCGAGGGTAGCAGGTGTCAGAGAACTCCTCCGAGGTGGCTGTAGCTGCAGGGCTGGGCCGTGTCCAGCTGCAGGGCCGAGCGCTGTGCCCAAGCGCCACTCGAACACGTGGCCAATGTCACACATGCTGTGCTGGCCCCCTGGGCATGCAGCCTTGTGCTGTGGGGGAGAATTGTGGCTGTGAGCTGGGCAGTCGGGTGACCAAACACACTCTGTTGGTCACAGCTGCTCCTTCCAGGGCCTCTGCCGTATGCACTTTTATAAATTACCATATGATGAATATGGGCTGTGCCATGGCAGTCTTCCTCTTGACAAAGTGCTGTGCCTATTCCCAGCTCTCCCTGGCCTCTGTTTTTGTTAATTTTACACTGAAGGATCAACATGCCCAGGATGCACGCGTGCATCCATCTCTCTCCCTCTCAAAGGAAATTAGTGCTTTCCTGTCACCGCAGGTGATACGAGAAGGGGAGGAAGTACACAAACTGATTTATCTGGAGCTGTCAGCTGTTTTGAGGATGTTGACTACTAAGGGTGTCAGCTCCTCCTCAGTAGTTGGCTGACTCTGAAGAAGACCCCATTCCTCATTAAAAGAGCACTGAGCTGCACTTGAAAGTGACTTTCCCACTTGTTCTCCTCTCACAAACATCACAATAACAGATTCGCTGTTTAAAGTGGCATGATCTTCATGCCAGGCCCAGGCAGCTTTGTAAAATACACCTCTGCAGCACTCAGTAGCATCGGTACCATCCATGCAAAATTCATTTGAGGTATAAACTAGAGACTATCATCACAGATGACAGTTATAGCAAATCAGCACGCTGTGTACAGTTTCATCCTTTATTCACATTATGTATCATAATAAACGTCGTCCTAGCAACACAGTTTGTTGAGAGTCAAACACAATACCCCACAATGCCTTGCCACAGATGGATATGAGGAATCGTGGCTGTAAGAGCTTGGTACAGCCTGAAAAGGAATCAACAATTCCTACTGTCATTTTAGGGGCTCTTTCCTCCTCCCAGCAGAGCCTTGGAGGAGAGGTGAGCAGGGAGCCTGTGTGAACTGGGGGTCTCTGCTGCATGCTGCTCTGTGTGGGAGCAAAGTGGAGTGTCAGAAGCACTGGAAGCTCAGTCAAAATGTGTCAAGGCTCAAAATTGGAAGTCTTGAGGAAGAAGAGGAGGGATTGTCATCTGGTTAAATTGAGAAATATTGGGGAAGAAATATTACTCAGGTACAAGACTACGTCTTCTTTCTTTTTAATAACTGCTTAGTGAAAAAGCACTTCCAAGGTACTGAAAGGGAAAGAAAAAGAAAACCTAATGTAAAAATATATGTCTTTGGTACAGAATTCCGCTCAGACCTAAGAGAGATGTTTCTGAGTGGAGTGGGGTGTGATTCATATAACATTTTGCCATCCCCTGGGGAATGTCATCTCCTTCTGATGTCTCCATTTGCAGGAAAGGCTTCATTGCAGGTGCAGCACGAGGCTCCCACACCAAAGGGCTGAGCTGGCTTTCAGACCCTGACGCTTGCTCTGTGAGGTACAGCAGCACGTTTCTCTAATCCTTGCCCTGGCACCTGCTCCAGCATGTGTTTTTCCTTATCCCTGCTCATGATGGCCCCTGCTCACATGCTCCCTGTTACAGAGGAGCTGCTGCCTCCCCCGGGTGCTGGTCAGCCCACGGTGGGGATGCTGCTTCCTCAACGCTGAACCCCTGGGGTGAGGCCACAGGATGCTGTCCCCTGTCCCTAATGCAAATCGTGTTTCCACTGCTGGGAAAACTGTGGGAAGAGAGGCTCCACCTCCTGTCTGAGGTGTGTCCTCTGATAGGAACAGTCAGAGAGTCTAATGAAGGATTCTGTTAGGTGGAGCAAAGCTTTTCCAGGATGAAACATTATTTTCAGAAGACCCTGATTAATTTTTTTCACCTCCTCTTACTATTTTGAATGAAATTTTCACAATGTCTCTCTGAAATGGAACTACATTAATCAATAAGCTGTTAGAAAAAAGGAAACATCCTGGAAAATCACCTTAAGTGGTGCTAAGATGCACCTAATTTCTGAATGAGCACGGCACTGCTTTCACAGTGGCCCTCATCTGGTGTGTAGTTCTGCAGTTCAAAAGCAACAGAGCCAGTGAGACACAAATGCCAGAGGAGATAAAGACAATCCTTCCTTGCACAAATCCCTTGAGAGAGGAGGTAACACAGATACCACAGGAGTTCAGCCTTTACACAAAGCAGTGTAGTACCAAGCAAAGGCCTGAAACTTCAAAGCCTGGACATCAGTCCACAACAGAGCCCTTCCAACCCGGGAGAGGTTTATGTCTTTCTCAGTGGTGTCTTTCTCATCCATCATCCCTCAAAGTCTGTATCTGGACCCAGAAATAGGTTTTGGACTCAAATCTGCATAATTCATTGTTATTGTGGAGTAGTCCTATAAACCATAATACGTTCTCTTGGGGTTTTTTAAAGTGTGTGCAGGTTTTGGTGTTACAGGAAGAACATTTGGGTTCCTGTGGGAGGGAACATAGCGCACCACCAAGAAAAAATTAAAAAATAAGAAAAAAGAAAGCCGTTATGGTTATTAATCAGAATTCTGTATACTTTTCAATTTGCTTCTCCAGGACTGATTCCACTGCACAATAATTAAAAAGAAACCCGTGCCGACTGCGGTGCCCCCCCGCCCGTGGAGCGGTGCCTGGCTGATCCCATTGTCTGCGCCCTGAATGCTGAGCCCACAGTTAATAATTAGTGAGCAGCGCTTAAATGGAACGGCACAGCCGATTCCCTGGTACCCTGGCAGAGGCGGCGGCTGAGCCAGCCAGGACTTTGTCATCTTGGCAGGGAGCAGGGGAGCTCGCTGCCATCCCGCAGCCAGCGCGCCGTGCAGGGGACCTGGCACCGCGCTCTGCCCGGCCGGAGGCGGCAGGGCGGGAGGGGAGAGGGTGTGCCCTCTTCTGTGCGGGGAAAAAAAAAGTGAAGGGGGAAAAAGGACTCTTTTCGACTCTTTTTTGGTATGCAGGTTTCCCGGAGATGTCTCTGAGGTTCATATTTATTGTTTATTGCCCGTAAAACTGTGTTTCTATGCTTCACAAAGCCATCATTTCGATGTAGTCTGCCTAGCCTGAAATGATAAATGAAAGCAATGAAGGGAGAGGAAGGGTGTTCTGGTGATTAAAACTCTGGATTTGACTTGAGAAAGTAGGTTTCAGCTCCATCTCTGCCACCAACTTTGGGGTGACTTTTGACCAGTCGTTTAATCTCCTTGGGTTTATGAGACCTGGGGAGAACAGGGATTTCTCCCTCTTAAATTTTTTTTTGGTGGGTGTTTTTATTTCCCTTGTCTGGCTAGGCTGTCCAAGATTTTCCATTGGGAATCCTTTTTACTATGTAAAATGTGACCAAAATGGGGTGCCACTGTAATTTAAACTCCTGTTCCTGGTTTTTTAACAATGCATTCATGGATATACAGAGGGAAAATAGTACAGTAATTAGAAAGGATGTGAATGGTGAGAGTGTGAACAGTGAGGAACCTCAGAGAGATTCTTTTCTGACTGGAGCAGGTTTATTTCCCTCAGTGGTGATTGAAATTAATATGGGCTCTTATTTTATGGAGGTACTCGTAAACTGGAGGAAGTGTGATGGCCTGTAGATGTAAAAGGTCAGAACAAATGATCTAATAGTCCTTTTTAGCCTTAAAACTATGAAGGAAAATGAAGGCTTTTAAAAATTATTCTTCTTCCACAGACAGGAAATGGAGGTGGGATGGCAAATCTCACCCCAAGCTTGGACACTGCCTATCCCTGTCCCTTTGCTCATTCCCATGCCAGTAGGTTTCTGATGGGGCTGGATGGATGTCCCAGAGGGTCTCTGAGCCACTTCCCTAAAGGGTGCCTGAAAGGCAGTTGAAAAACCCCTATTGTCAGGAGGCTTTAATTCACTGTCACAGGTGATCACCTCTCCGTTGGAAGTGTAAGGCTCCATAAATCAAGAAATGGTTGAAGACTTCTGCTCTGGTCTTTGCCAGTGGTTAAAGACAGCTCACATCAGCCACATTTATGTGCCCATCTTGATTCCCTGTGCCTGTTCCTATTGCTGAACAGGGCACTTGCCACCATTGTCAAACCAGCCTGTGGCCCTCTTTTAATTTTCCCTTTTTCTACTTACCCTGCAATTAAATACCCCTAAAGTGACGAACACACAAAGAGCTTAATCTACAGCCCTGTTGCACAGCAGACACACGAGTGCACCTTGGTAGGAGGCTTTCCAGACAAAGGCACATAATCGCTCATCAGGGCCATTGTTTTTGCTGCACGTGTGGTCTGGATCGAGGGCTTGGCGTGCACTCGGTGGTGCAGTGATTCCCTTAGGGTTTGGAGGTTCCAAACTTGGACCAGGAGCCTTCTTTTGGACACTTCCTTTATCATCTCCAGGCAGGGAGGGACATGCCATGAGCAGTTCAGAGTGAGGGTGATGTTACAGCCCCGGGCATCACTGTCTTCATGTCAGGATGGAGGTACTTGGACAGGAGCCTCTCCCTTCCCAAGCCCTGTCCAGGAAGGGTGTCAGGGACTTCCCAGTCCACAGGCTGTGCAGGATCATGGTGCTCGGTGTTCCTCCGTGGAACTCTCCTGTAAATTTGTCTAATCGTGTTTACAATCCATTTATATTCCTGGGCTCTGCTACCTGCTGTGCACTAAGTTGCATAATTTAGTTCTTCTTTGTAAAAGTGTTTCTTATGGGCTGTTTTAACCCTGCTGCCTCATAATTGGGTGTGCCCTGGTTCTTATGCTGTGAGAAATAATGACTAATTCTTTTCTGTTTGCTTTCCCTATACTGTTCATGATTTTATAGACTTTATTGTGCGTTGTCTGATTTTCCTCTATCATTTTGTAGCTTGAAGGGCCACATTTTCTGCAGAAGTCAGCACAATGGGAGATAAGTAGAGGATTTGGTGGGTTATTGAGGCCCTTGAAATGCAGAAGAAAAATTGATCATCAGCAGAACAAAACATTAAACTTTAGACTTTGTATTAAAAAAAAAGAATTATAACCCCCCCCCAAAACTTTAAAAGACCAGTTTGATCTTCAGCATTAGTTCAATTTCAACATTGAATCATTTTGTTTTTATGTAAGCTGACAACTAAATGTCAGAGTCCAAGAGATTTTATGCAAAAGGCTTGAGAGAGTTTTGGTTTGAGAGTTAAAAAATGTTTGCACAGTCCTCTGAAATTTCCCTCCTCAACTTGCCCATTCAGTCCAATAAAAATCTCAGCAAAACTCTGCAGCTTCCCCACCCAAAATCCCTGGTTTTACTCAGGCAGGAAGAGAAGCTGGCTTGAAAAATGTAGCCTAAAACACACATATTAGACTGAATATAAAAACTCTCTCAACACAAATTCGTCAAAGGTCTCATGCCAGGCAGATTTCCCATGGATTTTACTTTATGTGCACTAAACACTCCACCAAACAAAGCTCATCCAGAAACGTGAACTCAAGAGCTGTTTAACACTGTAGATTTTCCCCTTGTATAACAATTATGGAAACAGGCTCGCTAATTGACATCGGATGCGACACTGTGAATATGTGAATGGTGTTCAATAGCCATCATAATTCCTCATTTTACTGCTTTTGGTGGCGTAGGCCAGCAGTTGTGTGTAGTAGGAGAGAATACAAAACACACCATTCTAGCGCCAAACTACCTGAAGATTATTGCTTTTCCCTGCTGGCCCAGTGCGCCTGGATTTTCTCACCTTTTCAAGCTCAGGTCTTTGTTCCTTTATTTATGTTGTATAAGAGGAAGAAACTAATTAATCTCTTTCCTGAAGAAATGCAGGCGTGTGCTTGTTCACACCTGAATTTTGCTGAGGGTGAATTCCTCACTGCTGCAGTTTTGGGTCCTCAGAAATGAATGGAAATGGATTTGCCTGCTCCTGATGTCTGCTGGAGCTGGGCTGGCTGGCGGGCCTTAGGTCCTTTTGGGGACCCAGGAGGGTAAGACTTACTGGTGAGAGGTTTGTCCCTTGTGTGCCCATCAGACCCATGGATGCTGGGAAGATTCCTTGTCCATAGCACAAATATTGTCCAGATAGTTTGATGGCTGCCTGTGATTGCATGTGAGAGTTCCAGCTAATCTAAGCAAGCTTTTGTTTCCTTCCCATCCTGATAGTGTGGGATTCAATCTTAGTCTCTGTATTCCAAGTCTGCCTAAAACCTGATTTTTAGTCATAAAAGGAGGAATTCATTTAAAAATTGATTTAACCCAAATATGTAGACTTTGCTTGAAATATTCAATATCCAGTAGGAAATCCCCTGTATTGTATGCTGGGTTTATTTAGAGTAAATCTAGGAAGATCAAGACACATTTTAATATACAAATTATATTTGTTTTTAAGCTACAATATTCTATCTGGACTCAGCCTGCTTGCATTCTTTTAAACATTAATCTTGCTTTTTGCCCCTAATCCCTTCTTTGCTACAATGAGCTTTCACTATGTGTGTGTGGGGAGGGAAAGCCCTATTAGATTATAACATTTTATGAGTTGTCAACGATATAATGACATTAGCCACCTGACTGAGAAAGTAAAAACCTTTGTGGTGTCACATAACAGGTTAGAATGGGCTGGTAAGCCCTTGTGAAATAAACAAGGTGAAAAAAACTAAAAATCCTCCAAAATGTGTATTTAAATGGGTGGCTCTAACCCCTCCCTGCTTATTAGACCACCGAGAGCACATTAAATATTTTATATGTATATATCTTTCTGCCTCTCCAAAATAGATAGAGATAGACACACACACATCAGTACATGCACACAGGCATAGACACACAAGTCTTTCAAAATCAGAAAGGTCTCAAATTTAATTGGAATGGAAAATGCTAACTAATTGGCATCCAAATTTGATTTACTGTAGAAACCTCATATTTGTTTGAAACACAACACTGTGTCTTGGAACACAAGCCCAGTCCTTCAAAAATCATACATGAGAACTGTGGAAGAATCAATTAAAGTTGATTTGGCAGATCTGCTTTTGACAAATATAAAGAAATCTCTGATTAGGCTGAGAAGAAAAGAATCCCTCTTTCGTGCTCTCTCTATTCTCTCCCTCTTTAAAGGCAGTAGATGTCAGAAGGGGGTGGGTAGTGATATGCAAAACATGGCCTCCATAACCAAAGTAGCCTGCAAAATTAGGTGTCAGCATGCAAAGCTTATTGATGTATGAATGCGGAAAATGAAAGCCGGCAGTAGACAGACGGGGCTAAAGGTGAGACAGCCACAGTGAAAGCAGCTGTACATCTACGTCAAGGTGTTGCTATATGAGCCTGCTTTTTTCTGGAGGGCCACAGCCTAACAAGCTGTGCCTGGCCATAAAATGATGAAACAATACAATGTAGGCACACACTGTGTGAATACCAAATAAATTGACTCGGGCCCCCCCCACACCCCTTCAAAGTAGGCCTGTGTGTTCATTAATAAATTCATATTCTGAGTTTTCAATAAAAGAAGAAAATGCAGTGTAAACTGGAGTTACTTAGTGACACCCAGCTCATTGCTTTTTATTGTTGCTTGCAGCTACGAAGCCTTCGCTGTGCACTAGTAGAATTTATTACTGTCTGTCTTTGTGGCAAGTTGGCGAAGTGAGCCTTTTGAAGAAAATTGACCCACACTTCATGAATATGATGAAAAATGCCAATAACACTACAAAGACAAAGCTCTTGACATTAGTGTGCAAAGAACTAAGAGACGGTAATGAAAATATTGCAATTACAAATCATATCCCTCCTCCCCGGCCGAGGGGCGCAGGCATCTGTGGGCTGCTGGGGAGCCCCAGGACCCTGATGGATGTGGGCTGGGCTGGGGAATGGGGGGGGCAGGCACCCTTTCACCACCTGGCCCCCTCCCCATCGTCCATGCTCTGGAGGAGGCAAGGGGCGAGAAGAGGAAGGCAGGCAAAGTGCTTAATCCAGCAAGGATTTCCGTCCTAGAAGGTTGCCCCTCTTCCCTCGGAGCCTGCGCGCTGAGGGAGAGTGGTCTTGTTGCTAAGGCACAAGATTAGCAGCCGTGGGGTCTGGCTTGTGCCTGCCCTTTGTCCATGCTCCTCCTAGAAGCTCCTGGACACAAATCACTGTAAGATTGAGCCTTAATTTCCCCCTCTGTAAAATAATTTTTCCTTCTTTGCTTTATGAATGGAGCTTCTCTGACTGGAATCTCCTCTGAGTACCTCCTTCTGCTTGTGTGCCCGCACCCCCCCCCCCCCACACACACACACTCTTTTGGTATTGCAGTAACAAGAATAAGTTAAAAATTAGCATTTCACAAGCAGAAAGGTCTGTCTCATGGTCTCTGTCCTGCAAAGAGACAAGAAGAAGGAATGTGAAGTGCAAAAGTTCTCCATTTAATTCTTAACTGGATGATATGTAACTTGATCAATGAAAATCCAAGGATCAAATAGGGTAGGCTTTTTTTCTCCCCTACCCAGCAGCTGATGGAGAACTGGAACAAGGCAGCTAAGAGGAACCGAGCTAAAAAAAAAAATGAAATAAATAATTAAAATCAGCAATGAAAGGTTGTTTAGCCCTATGTTGAAAATTTGCCACTTTCTGAACTTATCATCAATCAAATTTTCAGTCACCATGATAAAGTGTAAGTGCCAGGTGCTTTGTTTATGCATTCTGCTCTTATATTTATTGTGGAGAGACCTGCTAAAAATCAAATAAAAAGCAAGCATGCTATCTACTAAATTTGGATGTGACAGTCATAGGTAAAATATCTTGCCATGCTGGAATACTGGTGCCTGAACAAATCAGTTGAGCTTTGCTGTTCTCGTGCTCCTCTTCCCATTTGCAGGGGGTGACACTTATAAATGGCAGCAAACCACAACTTTTGCTTTGTGATACGTGGCCACTGATGAGATAATCATGAAGTCAACCAGAGAAGTTCTGTAGGTCTGTATGAACTGATGGACTCTCAAATATGGGCTACCTGGGAACTGCACTTCCATCATACCTGTGCCCCTTGTGGATTCTATGTTCCAAGGTCCAGATACAGCCCCAAAGCACTCAGACCTCTGAATGCTGAGTGCACATCAGGGTTATCTCAGCATCCTGAGCATCTCTTTTCTCGTGGTGTCATTTTTCTGTCCTGGTCATGGAAGACCTGCCACATCTGGGGAGTCAAAGTGGCTGGCTGTACCTGCGCCCCAGATGGCTGAATTTTTCTGTGGAATATCCTCATTAGAGGCACCATGAACCCAGCAGGAATAAATTACTCTGCTTTGAGGAGAACTAAACTGGATGTGATACACTTTTCTGTGTTTTATAAATCACTTAGAGTTTTACAGTAAATTATGAGGACAAAAGAGATTGAAAAGGAAAGTGAGTAAAGAAGCATCCAAACAGCAGGAGCAGCTACTGTATAACAGGTGAAAAAATAGCAAAATGGACTGATTATGTCTGAACATCCATCCTTCTGAAGCAACTGCGGGTTAGAAATCATTGCTTGTGTTATATGGCTTTGAAAACAAGGCCGATGCAGAAAGCTCTGGAGGAAAATATGAGACCACCACATAGATCAGAACGATGCCACTGTAAAGAACAAAAAAAAAAAAAAAAAAAAGACAGAGCCAGAGAGAGCCAGCAGATTGTCCAGCTATAAAGAGCAGTGTTGAAATCCAGAGGAAACTTTCATCAAAGGCTGACTTAAGTGCAAAGGTTCAGACCTGACTAAGGAGCAGCTCATTTTTTGTTGCTCCAGAGCAAGACCTGTCCCCCTTGATCAGAGTGAGCGGTGAATGTTCTCTTGCTCAGTGGAATGAGGCAGTGGCACAGTCTGACCACAGATGGGGAATCTCACAAGTAACAATGAAGCCATTAGATAACATATTGGAGTGACTCTGCTGAGCAGGCTGAGTGCCTGCTCAGTGGAAAAAAAAGAGAGGAAGAGAAAACACTGTGTAATTATACAGCCACCCTGTTCACCTTTTCCTCCTTCCTTTCTGTCTTCATCAACATTAGGCTTCTGCACCTCTTTCCTTTCCAGAACATTTTGTGTCTTGTCTCTCTGACAAGTGATGTCCCATTTACTGGCAGTGACCTTCCACAGGAAGCTACAGGTTTCATGATGGGACACTCCTTCCTGCTGTTGGGAACATGGACCAGCCTTGTAGTGAGATGATCCCCCGATCCAAAATGTTTGTTCACCTTATTCCTTGTATTTCACAAAAAGTGCAGCTAGGTAATGGGACAGTTTATTTGGCACAATTGGTTATGTCTAATGATGACTGGAAATCCAGCTGTGACACTGCTGTACTTGTCTGCAAGTCAGATACGAGGAGATATATTTTTCAGGTCTTGGCACGTTTAGCATTTTGGGATGAACAATTTATCTACCTGGGTTCATTCTGCTGCTCCCAGAACTGATTGTATATTAGCATGTCTCCTGAAAATCATGCGTGACATTACTCTTGCATCTATATATTGAAAAGAAATGAAACTGGGGCTGGATAAAAGCTCTTTGAAGTCGGTGGAAATGTCTCCCATCAACTTCAATATGAACAGATGAACATAGAAATACAGGATTGGAAAGGACCTCCTGGGTCACTGAGTCAGTCCTCTGCTGTCCCCTGCACTCCTTTATATAATCCCTTCTCCATTGGTTGTTTCTCTTTAGCCTGTCTAAGGCTGAGGATGTGCTCAGCATATTGCTGGAATTGTTGTCCACAATGAGATTTCTGCATTACAGGTAAGCAATGGCTCCTGTGCGTTTGATTTGTCAGCTCTTACAGGCGTGAACAATTCCCAGCGCGTCATTGAAAAACGTAGTCAGGTGGATGAATGCAGGTGTTGGCAAGACTGAAGGGGGTACAGGGTGATCTGTATTCAGTCTGTGTGTTTGTCACAACTCTGAATACTCCCATCACGGTTTCCAGTAAGTGGTGGATGGGATTCTTCATCCTTGCAGCAAAGAGTGGGGACTGATTGTAACAAAATGAAAGGGCCACTGTTTTGTGGCAACCTTAAAAGTTATAGGTAAAGGAAGCCCATGTTCTTCAGATTGTTTTTTATTTTGGCACAGTGTTCTGAATGCTGAAAGTGAAAAGAAATTATTGAAAGGTAAGACTAGGAAGATTTCATGCCATTTTATTCAGTGACAATTATTTATAAAGAAACAATAGAAGAAAGGGCTGGAAAGGGTTAAAATTAAAAGCTGTTTCTAAAGCCTGCACTAATAATACAATAGACTGGTGGTAGCCACAGGCAGAATTTACTGTCCTTGGTCTAGTGAACCAGTATTAACCCTTCAAGTGTCCATGATGGCTCCGTGCACAGTGTCACTTTCTGCTCCAGTGTATGGATGTATGCTTTCTGTCAGATTGCTCAATTAATTATAATTGTCCTACCTTTAAAGGGATGGCCCTGGGCATACTAGGGGGTGTGGCCCTCATGGGGTTTTATTTCAAGCCATATCCTACTGTCTCCCACTCAGTCAATGAATCGTACTCATCAATATTTAATGACCCAAGTGTACCTTCCTTTTTTTTTTCCCCTTTAAATTATTCTTTACACAGCCAGACAGGTGCATTGTCTTCCCGTTACGTTCTGGTGACAGAGAAGATGCTGTCTCGCTCTGTGCTAGCATCTAAGAGAGAGGTGGCTAGAGCCACCCAAAATTTTGAGCAATGGGCATTACAGACCTCTTGTGCTGCCCCTGAGATGTGACAATAGGTGTCTCGCTACAGATCCGTTACCCAACAGGTATTCATCAGCTTCAAAGCTGCTTTCACCGGCTGTGGCACATGGGAAGAAATCTGTTTTAAGGAACAGGGCAGGAGAGACTTCTCAAAGACTGTCCTTATTTTATTCTATAGTGCCATCTCAGCTGCTCTGAAAGCTACCAGTGACACATATTGTGCTGTTCACACCTTGGTATACTCTTGGACAAGAACCACAGCCTGTGTATTATTGATATTTTATGACAAAGTAAAGCAATTTTAAAACATCAGGCTGCCCATCTGCTCTGAACTACTTTTCACAATATTCAAAATAGATGTGTTTCCCTTTTCTGTTTTCATATGAGGGAAATGCAGACCACAGTTAGGTTATGAGACTGGGGGCCAGGAATTTTTCTACTTTTAATCCTGTCTCTGACATTGATTCCTTCATTAGCCTTGGGCAAGTCATTTCACTTGGATATATTCGAATCACCACATCTATAAAATGGAGATGCAGTGAGGTGTCATGGAGATTTATTAGGCTGTGTCTGCAGCATACTTTGAAGAAGTCAAACCTTATACACCTGTTAATGAATGGAATTTTAAAATATGAATGAAAACATTTTCTCGTTTCAGCATCCCAGGTTCTGAAGGAGTGTCCCGCAGACCCGTGACTTCTGCCGCAGTCAGCAGGTACGATTTCACACTCACTGCATAAACTCACCCAAGAAAAATTACCTGGAACTTAACATTGTGGCAGCACCATGCCAGACAGCTTCCTGGTCAGAAATGTGTCCTTATTGCTGGATATCTTATTGTTCCTGAGAAATACGAAAAAGCAGTTTTTACAGTTAAAAAAATCTCTAGGGATAGTTTAGGGAGTTGGTGCTCTGGGGCTGGAAGATATACAGGGAAATTACATTCCTGCATAATTTGATCACTAAGGAGTAAAATGCTAGTGAGTGTTTTGCTGCCAGCCTGGATGAAGCCAAGATCTCATCAGAGTGACAGGTAAGCTTCGGTGAGAGACTTAGAAGATTCATGAGGACTTGGAGCCTTTCCTGGTAGCTTGGTCTGGTGAGGGTCAGTAATTAGTGGAAGAGTCTTTAGCCTGAAGAGGAGCTTGTGAGATGAGTTGGTCCCATTCTGCAGCGCCTGCCTTGACTCGAAGTTCTGGCGTGGGCAGAAAGGCATGAAAAAGGATGAGTGGCCCTGTCTGCCTCACCAGCCTGAGCCACACACCTGGGGATGAGACACAGCTCAGCTTTGGCACCGGCCAGAACCGAAACAAGCCCTGCCAAACTTACATCGCCTTTACTCACACCGGACTTTCTGCAGACAAGAATAAATCCCCTCCATGACTAATGTGTGCATGACTCACCAGCTGTGTCACAGCTCCTCAAGGAGCTGCGGGGAACCACGGTGCACTCAGGCTTGTTTGAGAGGAACGCTGACCCCTCTCAGCAGCCAGCAGGGTTCACACAGAAGCTCGGGGCACGAGGTGGTTTCTGCAGAAAAAGGCACTGCCTGGTCCTCAGCCCTCCTGCTGCCCCCCTGCTCCGGATGGCCATGGAGGCTGCCAGCTTCCAGCCCATCATTGTTGCTGCTTTCCCAGCATCCCTGCCCAAAGCAGCGTTGCAGGGATTTTGAGGAAACCTCATGGAGCAAAGTAGTGCTGGTACAGCAGGGAATGGGAGCAGGTGATAGTGAGCTCAGTCTAAAGAGAGGAAGACACCTCGCTTAGGAAACTGGGGTGTAAACGTGTTACAAGGAGATAGAACAGCAATAGGAAGGGTGATACTCCTGCAGAAGATAAAGTAAGCCCCAAAAGTTATGGTGCAATGATAAGATCAAGTTCATTTTAGTCACCCAAAGCAGTTTAAATTAAGCTCTTCCCTGTCCAGGCACATCTAACATAGAGCTCAGCTGTGGCACTTTCCTATGAGGAAAGCAGACAACTTGCTTCTCCAGCCCCTGCTTAACTTTATAGTCATAACCGAACCCATTGTTTCTCCTAACATGTAATATTACAAAAAGGATGTTTAAAAAGTCAAGAATTTCCCTGCATGGTCTAGTTGCAACACAATTTTAAAGCATGTGCTCAGGCCCTGCTACTCTCTGAGCACAAAGCAGCTGGGAGTGTTTCAGAGGGAGCTTGCTTAGCCCTGGGGGAATGGGTGAAGAGGGTGTTTCTGTGACTTGTTTGCAAACCCCTGTGGCTGTTTTGAGGAGAGGCTCCTGGGATTTTACACAGTCATGTACATCCCTTCTGACTCGGAAAGATGGCTTCTGTCCAGGGTTTGGGAAAAAAAAAAAAAAAAAAAAAAAGAAAGGAGGGGCCCCCTTCAAAGGCTGAGTTTTGCTGGTTTAGAAATAAATGTGGTTAATGAAACCACCATTCACCACCCTCCTTGCAGTGCTCCTCTTCCCATTCCTACATTAAATAAGGAAAATAAGGAATGGATGCAAATGCATCCAAGTTTGTTGTGGGCAGCCCGACTGTAATAAGAGAACATTGGGCTCCAGAGGCACCTGGAGTGCAGATAAGATCAGATCAGGTCAGAGAGGGAGCCTGGCAGCCATGGTCCTGCTCTGTGGAACATGGTGAGCCACAACCCAGCTTGCCAGGAGCAGGTGCCACTGGCTTCTCTTCAGCTCTGCACCCTGCCAGTGAGGGGCTGGGTCCTTTCCCTGGACACGGCCTGTAGGGGAGGGAAATCACAAAGAAAAGTGTTTGGTTTTCTCTTTTCTGAATCTGGTAGTGTTATTTCCACACTGGAAGCCTGTTTCACTGTGTTTCTGGCAAACCCCTTTGGTTAGACTGGTTTCACCGCATCATGATCTTTTTTTATAGCCTACATCTGCCAGGAAAGCTTTGTCATTCATCATCCTCCTCTCTGTTGTGTTTGTTCTCAACTGGGCCCAGAATGTCCCTGTGTTTCTGAAGGAGTGCAAGGCCTCCTGGCTTGGTGGTCAGAGCAGAAGGGATAGAGGGAGCATAGTCCTTACTCCACTGGATATAAATGGTGTTCAGAAATGGGGAAGAGAAGGAAAAGGATCCTCAGCACATACAAAGTAGGCTGTGGGACTCCCACTCCCCATCTCAGTGACATCCCTTCAAGAGACAGCTACTCCAAGTTTACCTGTGTCCAGTCCTGGCTCATTCTGGTGGAGAGGAGCATTTCCCCAGAAGAAATTCCATATTTCTGACTCTCAGGGCTGCATTTTTCCTCCCTCTCCTTGTTGCTGATCTTGTTATGGATGAGGACCATGTTGGTGCGAGCCACTATGTTTAAACTTGGGACAGAACTGAAGCACAGCTGTATTTTGGTCACTGGATTTCTATCTCCACAGTGGAAGTGTACCAGAAATGTGTAATAGTACATAAAAAGTTGTTTAATTGCTGTTTTGTTGACAAGGTGGCTGAAGTATCGATGGCAGAATTCAGGGATACTTTGTACAAGGCCTAAAGGGGGGACAAAGTCCTTTTGACCATGGTTTTGCTACAATCTCTTAGTTGGACCATGTTTGACAAAAAAAAGGCTTTCTTTGGAGAAAGTTGATTTTTCAGCAAATTTGTTTGAGGTGAATCTGGGATGGCTGGAAATGCAGATATAAAATTGGGGTTTTGTGTAACATCCACTCAAAGTTACATCATGGCTGTGCTTGCTGCTCACTTAAAGAGCTGGAACCTTTTTCTAGGCAGAGACTATCTCTCTTTTCCAGAAACTTGGGCACAGATGGTCCTAATCCAATATGGGAGCAACAATTATATTCCAGTTATATTCCAGTTGCTTGCTAGGCATGGATTTGGATTCCTGATTTCAAGTATCCATTTTTGTAGTCACATGGCTGCCTTGAAAGCAGTGAACAAATTCCTTTTGGCCTCAGTGGGGTCCAGAGGGGGAACCACACTGAGACAGTGGAAAGGCAGATGTGGGAGCCAGATCTCTGTTCTTCACCACCAGAGCCCATCCTGCTCCTCTGTATCTCGCTTGTACAGAGACAAATCAAAATTCAGGGACTTGTGCCACACTCTCTTCATAATGCATGTGTACAAATATTTGCATGCAGCAGTGGTTCAAAGGAGCCTGGAGATAGTATCTTAACTGTGGTGCTTTCCCAGACCATTGCTGTGCTTTGCTTTTGTGAATAAAGGCAGTAGTGTCTGCAGTCAGGAGATCTCTCATATAGATTTAATCTGGCTGTTTTCCTCCCTAGGGAGCAGAGTTGAGGATAGCGAAGTTCAAGGTAGCGTGTGTTTGAGTTTTGCAAGCAGAATAGACATGGAAATTTGAAGCCTAAATTGCACATTCCAGCCTTCTTATGGAAATGGCAAGCAAAAAGGAAGCAGAGCCTTTGGCACTGATCATGTGCCAGTTTTTAAATACCAATGCAGATCCAGAGAGTTTATTTCTAAACACCCCAGGTGTGTATGGGCACACAGATACACACACAGGCACTGGTACTGACACACACCTATGGGTGATGTTTTTACACAGTGCCCCACCCCTCTCTGCTTACAGATCCCATTGATGGTTGCTTTATTCATCTTGTGGCAGAGCCATTTAAATGAAAATACGTTCCCCGTTCCCCTGCTACTATAAATTCTGTGCTATGGGGAAGTAGCAGAGTGCTCTGTCTGTACCTTCATGGAGAAATGCCCGGTTGAGGAGAGGAGTATTATACAGGGAACAATTGACAGCCCTTCACTTCAGTGGGTACATTTCTCTGTACAGCTGCATCACCACTAATGATAAATGAGTAATGTTTGATAGCTGGCTCCGTTGCCTGACAGCTACAGTTTTGGCCAGAGGGCCACGACAGGCTTTAGACTTCTGTTCAAAATGAGTTAAACATATTAGGTATTACGAAGCCACAGAAGCCTCGAGAATGAGTGCTGAAATGAGTTATCAAGGTATGCTCCTGGGTACACAACTTGCAAAGCAGATGTCATTCTAATAATGTGTGATATAGAACATGTCTGGCCTAAACCCTGCTGGATGAAATATGAAGCCCCGTTGGTGATATTTAATACCATTTTATGAGGTGCCATCTTATAAAGACAATGCCCGCCTTATGTGGAATGCTTAAGGTATTTTGCCAAAGGCACTGGGAGGTATCTGAACTAAGTAGAATTTTTATTATTTTATAAGCCTTTACTTTGTAATATTTCTGTTTCTACATTATTGTGGTACTAGCTGCACTAACCCTTTGTCTAGTGAACTTCATGAGCAGTTTGCTGATAGATTGACTGATAGCCACGGCTGCCTGTGGATGTAAAGGCCAGTTCCTACCTAAATATATTCCTAGCAAAAAAATAGAGTAAAGTAGAAAGCAGACTTCAAAAGGAAATAAAGCTTTACAGGAGACACTCTTGGAAAAGAGGTCCTTGAAGCTATGAGATACAGAGGTTTCAGTGTTTTTTAAGGGAGTAAGGCCTGGCATAGTTGTGAGTTTGTGTATTACAGCTGCAACATTCATTTTGTCTTGGATTCTTTTTGTAAAGTTTGACTTGCTGTTGAGATTTCTGGGTGTCTTTGCCAATATCCCAAGGATATATGTTGAGTTGCTTAGTTTCGGGGAGATGATGAGTGTTTTCGCTCCCCAGTTCTCTCTTTATTTACATATTTTCATTTAAGGCTGCTTTTGTGGAACCAAATTGCCTCCTTGTTCAGGTCTGTTGGAAAGCAGAGGCACAGTGAGTGCAAGTGGTTATTCTGAGCAAATTAGGTATCTCCTCCCTGGGACGCAAAGCCCGTGCTGACAGCGCTGTGGAGCTAAAGACCCCAGTGGGGGTGATACTTACATTTCAGTGATGCTGAGTCAGTGCAAATGGGCTCAGTGCTCAGAGCCCTTCGCCGCTGCCAGCGGATCTGGTCCACTGCAGCAAGGGAGTAGTTTTCTTGTCTTAATCCTACATCGTTCTGTATCTCACAGCTCTTTCTGTGCTTCTCTGTTTTGCCTCTCCTGAGAAAATAGTGCCCATGACCTAGAAAGCAGCCACTTCCCAGAGCTCTCACCAGGGAAGCCCCACTTTTGCTCGGTGGCTTGATCCAGCAGGGTGTCTCTTGCAGGGCAGGCCAGGGTCCCCAGTTCTCCTCCCTCCAGGGTCTCCTGCTTTGCTGTGATCCAGCTTGATGAACCTCACAGAACCAAGTCTTAGTGACTCCTTCTGCTGATTTGTTTGTCTGAATAAACATCAGCACTTAAGAAATCACTCAGCTCGGTGTGCCAGTGACCACCACATAGAATTTCCAGCTAGAAAGACATCCCTGAGCTAAAATATGTGGCAGTTCTCGCTCTTAATCCTAATACTCTCCTACCTCCTCAGGTAAGTGATCTCTCAATGTGTGGTAGTGCAGCCTGATGTGAGAAGGTGTTAGGTTAATTCCCTTTGATAAAACCCTACTAACTTTTTTTTGCCCTTGAAAAACTTGCTTTCCCTTCCAAATGCATCATCCTGCAAGTCCAAGGTTCACAGATATTCAGATTCATCTTCCTTTATACCATAAACATGCCAGATATATATAATCCATTTGGACACTGGCAAGTGATGACTGTCAGAGGCAGAATGGGTACTGAGGGGCCCATAGTTATACAGTAACATCAGCTTGGCAGCAGCTCATCCATCGTGCTGGATGATCTGTCCATCTCTCTGCCTATGGCTTGTAGCACATAAAATACAGAGGAAAAGTCAGACCAAATACTCTGCGTGTGATGCTCGTCTCATCTCAGCCCAGCTCTTCTTGCCTCACTTTTAAATGCACTCATGGACCAACTGTCTGGTCGAGATGCTGCTTTTTGAAAGAAACGTGTCTTAGAAATTCCTGAAAGTTGCTGCTCAGTGTGTGACATGTCAAGTTACATCTGCTGTGTCACGAAACATCAGCATGTTACAAAAGATCGTAATGGAAGGTGACAAGACACGCTGTAAACAGTTTCGGTCGATGTTTTTATTTATCCCAGAGCAAATTTCATGCAATATCACGATCACAGGGAGAATTCAGCTTCTTTCCATCACTCAGCAAAACTTTTGCCTGTGGTGCTCTGTTGACTGACCCTGAACATTTCAGGTGTGGAGGCAGCTCAGCCTTCAAGCCGAGCGCTCTCGGGATGCCCCAGCACACGTGGTGGTGGGTCTGTGCTCTGCAGACCCCAGGGACCCCCTGAGGGGTCAGGAGTGCTGGGGTGGCATTTCCCCCCAGCCTCAGCTGTGTCCCACCACCCACGCAGGTGCTGCTGGGGAATTCCCCCCCTGTCTCCCAGCAAACGTGTGGCCAGGCGCGGGGCTCCCCGAAAGGAGCTGTGGAGGAAACTCGGGGTTCCCACGATGTGCTGGGGCCCTTCGTGGGGCTTTCTTTGCCTCTCAGAGAAAGCTCATAAACCCATTTGCAAATCCTCCGTTTGAGCTGTACAGGTGGCTCATGTTTATCGAGGTTTTCTACTTGGAGCTCATTTCCTTAAAATCTGTCCTTATGTTTGCTAAAATCCACACAGTCCCTGCTCCAAGCTGCGCAAGGCTTTTAGCTCCTTTTTTCCTCTCAGCATTTTTTTGCCTATATTGTTGCAGGAGTCAAATGGGGAAACGCACAGAGCTGGGAGATTAAAGATGTAAATTTTATAAACAGAAATCAAAGGTCCTAAATCCTGAGCAAAGAAAAGCCTACATAAGTATGAACATTAAAAAACATACATAAATAGTACTTCAAGGCTGAATGTGTTAAATTATTCAACAGTTAAGTCATAAGTGTTCTTAAACTTAAGTATAAAAATGCCCTTGACAATATTTCATAGCTGTGCATTTCTTTAAAATATTTAGCATTCTCATTAAAGAGAATGACTTTATTTTATATATTAGTTACACTCCTGCTTGTTAATATGAAGGAATTTAGTAGCAAAGAGCATTCTTATGTATATAAGCCAAAGACAATTTACATATAAAGTCGGACGACTATTCACTTTTTATTTATTCCTGGATCATCTGCATCCACGCAGAGCTATATAGCATTTAAACAAATTTGTTCCTTAATGTGTAGTATTAATATCTCCTGCCCCAAAATATCATTTGCTAATGCCATCGCGGAGACAGGTTCATTCAAAGCTACATGGAAGTTCTTGCCTTTGAAAGACTTAATGAACCTTACATTTTTGGTATACTGCACAGTGTAATGCCTATTACATATTCATTGCCAGAATGGAAGATTTCCTTTAACTCTGAGCTTCCTGGTCTAGTTCACTGTAAAACATTGTCAAAAGTCACAAGAGACTTCCGCTGAAAATTGTGACTCTTGATAGCAGGATGTAATGGGGAGGTTTAGAATAGAAGAACCAGTGGTATATGGGCCCAGGGGGAATCGTTCTGACAGACAAATGGATGGATAATACAGTTTTTGACATAATGGGATGAAAAAGTTTATGCCAGAAAGAACTGAATTAAAGTTATTACTTTGAGGAAATTTTGAAGTTCTCAAGAGCAGCGGTATTACCTGCGTACGTTTCATTTTACTGCATCTCTGCATAACAGGTTTTTAAACAGGGTTGGTTTTGAATTGATTTATAAGCTTACACACAAATCTGCAATCAGAATTGTAGCTGCTTTCCTGGAAGTAACCCCAGTAACATAATTTTACAGGGGGTTGTTTTGGGAGCAGGATTTTTTTGATCTCTCTGGTTTTTGCAAGTCCTGCATCATCAGTTTGCCTCTCAGCTCCCTTTTGTAAGGACAGCAAAACAAAAAAGGCTATTATTCTGAATTTTCCTCTGGAATAGTAGGAGGTTGTATAGAGCTATGTTATTTTGTATAAATTTCTTTTTCTCAGTGCTTTGTGAACTTCGGAGATTCACAGCTCTGAGATCCCCTAGTCCTGGTGAGACACAGAAATCGGCTGATGCACAAACCTTTGCAAACCGAGGCCTTAGTTAATCAAGGCCATCCAAAAAAAAAAAAAAAGACGGGGGCACTGCTGTACGTTTTTCTTCTTGTTATTTTTAGGTGATGGCAGGGCTGGGCTGCCAGTCAGACAGGTTTCTGAGGGGTGCTGTGTGCACATGTGCACCCAAGGGTTTGACCGCAGGTCCCTGGAGAGGGGACAGTGCAATAACAGCCGCTGCTCCCCGAAGCTTCTGCCTGAGCTGTGTTTCATTTTAGCTGGCAGGGGCTAAGCCAACGGCTGAAATGCAGAAATAGGAGCAGCAGAGAGGCCCTCATAATGGCAGGGATGAAAAATGTGTTAGTACAGAACAATGAAGTGATGGTAAATCTGAGATGTAGGCACCAGTCACCACTTGTACCATGCTGTTGTCAGAAGTGTGTTGAGATATCAGAGGGAGCAGGCTGAGAAAGGGAAGCTAATTATACCACATTATTCACTTCTGCTCATTAGGTGTAGTACAAAGGCCCTGCTTTTTATGTATATATTAAAGTGCTGAGGACTACAGGAATAGATAACTTCATGTTTCTTTTGTCTCTCTAGTGGGTCAATTCAGACAGAAAAATTGGGTTTTCACAGACACACAACTTACCATCCTGCAGAATTAGGGATTTCCTCCTGCATCACTTCTAAGAAATAGAAAAAGACAACTCCTCTCCCTCTTGAAACCCAGCAAGCAAAGATTCTGTTGCCCGTGACAATTCCTCACCCAGTGCCTGTGTGAGGGTGTGTGGGATGGTTCCCACCTTCTCCCCTCTGCTCAGTGTAGGCACCAGTGTCCTTGAAAAAGCTCTTCCTGCTTAATGCACTTCCCTACATAGCCCCAGGGGCAATCCAACAGCCCCTAACCTTCTCCTCTGCTGACACCCATGCCTGGGTCACACTGTCCCTTCATGCTGCCACTTGTCCCTCTGCCATCCCGAGATCACAGACAGCTGAGTGTCCATGAAATAAATTCAGCTGTTTAATAAACTTTGGGTGGTACATATAATACATTCTGCCTTAGATATTTTACCTGCTTCACGATCCTCGTACTGCATTCGGATCTGTAAATGAGCCATTAGGAAAAGATGAAGGGGAAGGCAGAGGATTGGTTTATTGAAATTATTTATATATGAGAAATACCTGACTTTCAAAATTCATGGCTCTTTAATGCTCGAGTCACAGGGAACATATTAAATCTAAGAGGAGAGGAACAGGTAGTGCACTTCCACACTGAGGTGAATGAAATCAGATTTGGGCATTGAAACCTACCCTTCTCCACAATGAAAATTGCCTTGCTCTTCTAATTATGAGCATCACAAAAGTCACTGCTTCAGTGAAATACCCTGCAGCTACACAAAAGGATAGACTGGAGAAGCACACATCTACCAATAAGTGGCACTGAGCATCTACTCCATTTCTCACACAGGTTGGCATATCTCTCAGTGGTCCATCTGGTAGAATTGGATGGCATTTATCAGGAAATAATCCAATTGTGGCATGCCAAAACCTGAACATGAAAAGTACTTGTGCCTAGTGTCAATCATTCACCCTCTGACAGTTCAATAAACATCCTTTCTGTGATGGTTTTCAGGAACACTGACACCCAAAATGCTGGAAACAATGCCAGAGATGGAAATGACAATGCTTCTGTGAAACATCAAAAGGGGCCGACACAACCTGGCATGGATTTTGCCAAGTGTTGCTGAGCGATCCGTTGTGCTCGTGGGCCACTGGCGTGTCAGGATTAGCTGCGAGGGGAGCGATATTCACACCTTTGCTGGGAACACAGCCTTCCCAAATAAAGCAGCACCGGGCAGGGAAGTGCAGCATCAGCAGGAGCAGGGGATGCCACAGCCACAATATACAATCCCAGGCTTCCGAAAAGCCATCTGCTCTCCCCAGTTGTCTTCCTCGGGTGTGGAAAGATGAAAGCATCCCAGTGCCACGGGCATGGGGTGCTGTCCCACCCAGCTCGTGGGCTTGCAGGGCACAAGGGGGGCTCGTGGCCTTTTTCTTTCAGAGGGGACTAAACTTTGCTGCCAGCAGCTCATGCAGGCAGAATTTGTCCGGGATTGAGTTGGCCTCTGGGCTCACAGGATGGTGACAACATACAGGAAGAAAGATTGAGCCCAGAATTAGGAGGTGAATGACCAGTATGACTCCCAATGAAATGTGAAATAGGAATGGTTATTTTAACAGCAAAATTGTTGGCAGCGGTAAGGGGATGTAAGGAGCTCTTGGTAACAAGAGAAAAAACTTGTTCACTTCCCGAATTTCCCGAGCAAGCTCCTCTCCCCCAGTGCCTGGACGTGTCTCTGTAGCCACCCCCCACCTATGAGGGACCCTGAAGGGCAAAAGCAGCTTTCCCAGAAAATCGAAGAGTGTGCAGTGGCCAGAGGGAAAACATATTATTTGATATTGCAGGCACCACTTTGCCACTGAGGAGGAAACTGAATCGGGGAAAGTGAAATAACTTGCCTGAAGCCACCGACAGACCTGGGAACTAAACTCTGGCCTCCTTCATGTGCCAAATCCTGGAGCAGAGGCTCACGAGGTCTAACCAAATTGCCTTTTATCTGTGTACCTGGTAAATGGGAGTGGGAGGAATGCCTGCATATCAAATCAAGGGGTTTTGTCCGTCTCGAAATTCCAGGTTTTCAGATCCGGGAACCAACTGACACCTGGAGCAGATAAATTGCCTTTTTGGTGTGGTGAGGACAGACCTGCAGGTACAAACACAGCCGTGCCAGCCAAGCCTGTCCAAACAGAGGCACTGGGATCTGCTGTGAGTCCAGAGCCTGGGGGAAAGCAACTGCCTGGGGAGGCACTTGTGGGGCAGTACCTGTTTACCACTACTCCTTTTGGCTCAGGGCTGTCTAGTCCAGACACCACGGTGGTGGTGGGGCTTCAAATTCCATGGAAAAGGTGTTTTCCAACAGAGTGCTCTGAACAGAAATCCTGAGGTGTGCAGATCCTTATATATACTTATGACAGTTTTCCAGGGAGAAGTGCAAGCTAACTCCATCAGTGCCTTTGAGCCTTGACTTGTTAATTGGCATTACTTCTAATTCCCAGCTATATTTTAAGGTATGAACCTAAGGAATTTTAAAGTCATTATGTGGGTGAGGGACTGATAAAAATAAATCCTTCAGGTTTGAAAGTGGCAGAGAGGGAATAAAAGGTGTTAAGAAATCCAGGAGTTTTCAGCCAATTGGTTCAAAAAAGCATCCGGGTGGACTGCAGCTCCTAGAGAAAGGTCACTGATACTACTCTGGATACCTCTTTTTATGAACTTTATGCATCACATAAAATAAATTTAAAGCAGTTTAATTTAACAGTCTAATTAGTCATGGTTTTTTCATCTTGTCTATTTAACTATACATGGAACAAAGAGAAAGACACAGGGCCAAATTTGGAGCTGGCACAAATCAGCTCTGCAAGTCCAGGAAGCCAGTCCTGCTCATCCAGGGCTGAAATATGGACACCTGTGGCCAAATTTGTCCCTGGGGCTAACACCCCTTGTGTCCAGAGAGTTGAATTTGGCTTCCGGGAATTAACTGTCTGCAGAGCACGTCCTTGGGTCTCAGTCTTCAAAGCTTGAGCCAGGTGAGCTGAAATGTGGGCTGAACATTCAGCAGAGATGGCTTAAAGACTCGACATAGTTTGGAACAAAACTCTTCTGTGTGTTGGCTTTACAGAGGCTCTTGCATGCATTTCCCTTCGCCTCAGCCAGCTTAATTCACACCCGATTCCACTTTAAATTTCAGCGTTCATATAGTCTCATGGTCTCTGGCAAAGAGCAGTCACATGAGTGCACCCTCCACTGGAAAAGAGTGTCTCTCCACTGCCTTTGATGTGGTCACACTGGTTTTGCCATTGCACTGAGTAGGCCTTGCTCTTCAGCTCATGCCCAGAACCCCACAATATTAAGCAGGCCGTGATGCCAGCACCTAAATCGATCCACGCTTGCTGAGGTGAAGTTTCCGTGCAGATCTCCAGCTCATAAAGTCTTAAGCCTGCTAAAGCCTAGACCTCGAAGTCCGTGGTTATATCGTGGCATGTGGGAGGGTTGTGATCCCACTGCTGGCTTCCACAAATTGTTTTTCAAATGTTCTGGGTTCCAGCAGGACTCTGCCTCCCATCAGTCAAGGTGCTTTGCCATGTCCTTTTACCAGAGCATGTACTGGGGCAGGTTGGCATCTGATGCTGGCAGGCACTGGAGGGGCTTGGGAGGAGGCCGAGGCAGCTTAGCCACGTGTCACCCCAACCCCGAGGGACACGAGTCCCAAATGGCTCTTTTCACAAACTTCCTGCAAGGTACCATTTCCCCAGCCAAAAATAACTACAGCAAACAGCATGAGCACAATAAAGAAATTCAAATACATCTTAAACCACCTAATAATTAACCATGTTCAATTAGTCTCCGGGGTTTTCTGTGCTGCTGTGTGGTCTCCCTGGAGGCACCCCCAGCACCACAGCGGTGAGTTAATGAGATCTGGTTGTGTCTTGTCCGCACGCTCAGCTGCCTCACCGTGCTCCGCCTCTGGCCTGATGCTCCCAGGAAGAACACCCACTTCAGAGGACTTTCTCCCTTTTCCTGCTGGAAGCTGATGAAAGGCTGGGTCCTCCCCTGTACTGCACTTAGCAGGGCTGTGTGAGTTCAGGGCTCAGCAGGGTGCTAGCCCATGCCCCCTCCTGGGCATTAGGACTGAGCTTGCCTGCTTGCCTGCAGGGCAAGGGTCCCCACATCTGTCACATAAAGCCCAGATCTCCCTTTCGACAATGTAGATTCAAGAGTGTGGCTTAATTTCTCTCTTTGGGGAGGTCTGTAGACATCAGTGCTTCCTGCCACATCTGGCACCTGTACAAGTTACTCCTGTTTCTTCTGAAATCTGGTGTCATTGGACCATCAGGCCTTTTAGCACATTCTTATCTTACCTTTAATTCATGTTTCATTTAGCTTTTGCACAGCAATACACTCTTCTCAAAATGTTTTGAAGCTCTGATTCTATTTTTCATTCCCCTTGTCTTCAGGTCCAGCCAGCACCTGTGCAGGCCCTGTGTCTCTACAACAAATTGCATTTTCCTGTGAAGTGCTGCACAGTCCCAATGGCACTGCAAGAGAGTCCCCAAAGTGAACCATGAGCATGAAGGAAAGGGACCCTGTGGACATATCCAACACACTGGGCATTAGCCCAGCTTCCAAGTGCACCTCTCTGTCAGGTAATGGAAAACATTCTCTTATTTCCCATCTATGTAAACGCCATATGCCAGGATGAGGCCTGCATCAGCTCCTTCAGCCCTGCTCTGCTGGGAGCTTCCATCTTTCACTTTTCCACTTCTCATTGTACCTGGGGGATTTTTTTCCATAATACCACTGGGGTTGGCCCCACGCTGAACTGTGCACCGTTGCTGGGCTCATAGCTACAACCTCTCCTTTTCTTCTCAGGGATGAGTCCACCCACACCCAGAGGCACCAGCAATGGTGCCAGGAGGGCCCAGAGCCAGCACTGTTGCTGCCAGCATTTTGCTTCCCCCATGCTCCACATCCCCCCTGCTGTGTCATTTCCCACAGTTTGATGCACCATCTTATGCAGACTCCCAATTTCACTCCTCATGCGCTCCTGGCTGGGGGCTATTTCCTTGCAGTAGTTTGCATGGAGCTTCTCACAGTGCTGCTTTCCAGGAATTCTGTTCTGGACATGATGAATTCCTCCGTGTGGCAAATTTTAATTGTTTTATCAAGGAATTTTTTTCTTCCCTGAGTTTTCCAATCTCTTTCCCTGGTGTTTTGCCTCAAATCCCAGCCATAATATGTTCCTTCTAATAAGGAATTCCAACCTGACTGTTGCAAGATTGGCACTACCACCACACATTACAAAATCTGGAGTTTGCACCGTGTTATCTTTCTCCATGGAAAAATAAGACACTGGCATATGGCATCTCTCAAGAGAGTGGAGGCTGAGAGTGGGAGGCCAAGAAAGTGTAGGGTAAGAGATTTGGAGGCCAGCAATGGGAGCTGAGAGAAGAGAAGCTGAAAGTGGGAAGCCCAAAGAATGGAGGCTGAAGGACACCATAATCTGCTCCCCAGCCATGCTCTTGCTGTTTTTTGCCTATGTTTTTCCTGAGTTTCCCACTCAGTGGCCACTGACCTGCACTGGTGTGTGATTCCCCACACAGGAGCTGCCTCAGCCTGCTCACTGCAGCTCCAGACTCCAGGCAGGCCCCCTGGCTCCGAGAGGATCATAACCCATGAGTTGTGTCTAATCAGGCAGCATCTGAGATTAATTGTGAGGGCTTTCCTCTACCCACCCACAGAGATAAATGTAGAGGAGCCAATTTGGTAATTGCCTTGAGTCCTGGTGTGCTTCTGAGTTGTTCCCGGGCTCATAAGGATAAGGTTGGGTGAGGGAATATTTGCAGAGACATGAATGGAGCACTTACTGTGGCCCCAGCTCATAAAGATACCAGGGTATCTTTAAAGGGGCAGAGCCAGGGATGTCATAGGTGAACACCATGATGTTATAAATAAGAGAGAGGAATCCCCTGCCTTGGCTTTGCTTAGACACCCTCTTGCTTTCAAACAGCTCTGGAGCCTGCTCTTGGGGTTTCCTACATCTCTCTTGAACCAGAAAGAAGGGGGCAACCCTTTTGACCATGCCCATTGACCTGGCTGTACCTCAGAAGTGATACTGTGGTGAGGACTCAGCAGACAATGCCATCACCTGAAGGCAATTTGCTCTTGTTTTTGGTTGACCTACAGCTTTGCCAGGATGGTGCAGGATGTTTCTTGCTTTGTCATCCAAGATGTTGGGGTATAAAGATGAATAAAGAATGGGGTGGGAGCAGATCGGTGCTTTACTGGCTGTGGGTAGGTAGACAAGGGAAAAGCAGCCCTGGCACCTGTTAGTGGCCATTAAAGACTCCATGTCCTGCTAATCTGTGCTCATAAAAAGGCCATCTGCTAATGCTCAAAGGTCATTAAGTTACCAGCCCTGTTTACTCCTCCTGTGCTGCTGGGCCAAGCCTTTCTCAGAAAAGAGGGCTTAAATGGTTATTATGGTGGCGCCTGCTCATGCTGCTGGGTGGCTTAGGGTCTGTCAGTATTTTCATTAGAAACCCAGTCTTTCAGGGTTTTTCAAACTTGGCTATTAAAGCATTTGCTTCTCACTGCCTGGCTGCACTTTGTAGAGGGAAGTTTTGTGTTGGACTGGTTTGTGATGAAACTGCTTATTGTCTTTATGTTTTCCTTACAATAAGCAAAGGCAAAGCACAGAAAAGAGAAGCCCACTTTATGTGCAGCTCTAGGGGCAGTGCTGGATGTTGGTTTTGGGGTTACAGGAGGCAGCAGAATGGGCTGCCCATATAAATGACACTGTCCCCAAGCAGGCAGCATTTGTGTCTCATGGTCCCAGCACTATGGGTGGCTTAGGGAAGAAGCTGAGGCCTGGACTGTGAGTCGCCTTGATTTCATGGTTTTAGTCAAACCTTTAAGGTTACATTAACATAGTTTTCTTGTGGTTAAATGGAACCATCAAAAACTTTTGATAATTCTTTTTTCCTTCTGAGACTTCCCAGAGATAAAATAAGACGTAGCTGCTCAAGTTTTTATCCTTCATTTCTGATAATGATGGTGTCTGTCTCATAAAAACCTGCCTTTTATCTTTCCCAATTAGCAGAGTTGCTGCACCCTTGTGCTGGGAAGTTCTGAGTGCACAGTCAAAGCACCCCCTCCCCAGCTCCATGGGGCCAAGCTGTCCACAGCACCCACCCTCCCGTCCCCTCTCCCATCGGCACCAGTTTAATCTTTTGCTTTCTGCATAGCATAAAGAAGAAACCTGGGTCAATGAATAATGAAAGCTCATTCAAAACCTGGACTCTTAGAGTTTGGTCTCTGCTGCCTTTTATTTTAAGTGGAACGTCTTTCACAGATCTCTTATATTTTTCTTAAATTTTTTTTTCCTGGTTAATGCATTCAGTTTTTCCCTTGTGGATTTCATGAGTTTTTTCATCCAGGATTTAGGGGAAGATCACACTGATTGTGTGATTTGTTCGTTCTTCAGATTTTTTTTATTTCTATTCTGATTGAGCTTTGAGGCCAGCTGGGGACAGGAGGGTTCTGTGCTGGCCACTGTGTGTAAATAAGGAATATGGAATTCCTTGGAGAGTTAAGAGTCAGGAATGGATATGAAAAACAGGGAAGGATATGTCTCAGGTTTTTCACACAGTCTTTCCAAACCATGTTGCTGAACTTAAATAATTAAAAATAAAAAATCCCTAAGTCTTTCTAACTCAGCAGAGATGTTTTTGCCAGAACGTTCTTCTCACCAGCCAGTCCTTCTTAAATCTGTAACAACCCAACAGGTAGTTAAAATAGTCTCAGGTAATTGTAACCAGGACTGCTGGCTTCTTTGGAGCTATTGTTCTGATTAGGCACCATGGCCAAAATCTTCAGGGGGTATATAGGCAAAGTAGTCAGTGTAAGAACTCAAAGCAAGAACTACAGGCCTGGAGTTATTTTAATTTATTATTTAACTGCTGTAAAAGCAGGCCCTGTGTCTCTGCTGCAGATGTGTCTGCCGTGGGCTGGTTCATCACTTGGTCCAACTCAGTGCTGCTCCCTTGACTTCATAAGAAGAATGGATTCAAGTGTTACAAGTTGAGGGATTAAAAAAGGTGTTTCATATTTTTGCAGTAGTCAGTACTTGAAATATTTTGGTTCCTTATAGTAGTGACACAGTCTGTTTTGGTGGTACACATGAAAACAAACAAGGAAAGAGACAGAAAGCACAGGCAAATCCTTGGTTGTCGTGTTTTGCTGAGGCTATAAAGTGGAGGAGGCAGAGATTTGTTGGGATTCTTGCTCAGCACACACAGAGCCAAATTATTGGTGAATTTTGGAGTTGAGGGAATAAAATATTTTGCCCAGGGAAGGGTGAGGGATTTCCCTTTGCAGATATGCCTCTATTTTACTGGGCATATTTATTTGTCTGTCTCTTGCTTAGGAGTGTTGGGTAGGTCTGCTCCATAGGATTAAATCATATCCCAAACCATCCTGGCTTTGTGACAGTACAAACATTATTGGATTTAGTTCCCTTCTGCTTATCCACCTCCAGTCCTCCAAGATCCCCATTATTATTATAATAATACCCACAAAACTCCTGCTCTGAGATCAGAGGGGTTTTCAAGTGCCAAAGCAATCAACAAAACATACCTGCTCCTTTTAATCTCCTTTAATCCCATCTTGTGGGACTCTCCCAATAAATGATCACGTATCCAAAAATTCTTTCTCTGTAATGACATTTGAGTTTTAGCTCACAGTTTGCATGATATTGGTTTCATATATGAAAGAAGATGTACTGGGGCCTTCTTATGCCATCAATAAAATAAAAGTTTGGGTTGAAAAATTATCTTACGAAATAGAATAACAAAGATCCATCATTATCTATGCTTCAGAAAAGAATAGTGTTTTGTTTAGCATTTTAGTTAGAAATGATGTATGACTACATCATAAAACACTTATATTAAAAAGATCTCCTCACACTGAATTCAAAATATATATTGTACTCTCTTATCATCCAGTCATTTCAGAGTGAAAGTTAAAAATGCCCATCCTGTGGTATTAGTCACTGGTATTATAACTTATAGCTGATGTATTCTTCTAATACTTTTACTTAAAGGGGCTTTTACTTGGGGCCCATGAGAGCAGACATTTATTTTGTTATTGAAATGGTGATGCCATGGGTGGTGGGTTTGTGTTATTTTGCCAAGGCATGGTCTGCCCTTTCTGTTGGTTTTCCTTATTTATCTTTTTTTTTTTTTGTGCACATGTTGAAACCCACTCAATTTGAAAGAAAATCAAATGTTGGCAGAATAAAGGGTGGCCCATGCCATGGTTCAAAGACTTGAGGGCCTGAGCTGTCCAGGAATTTTCACAAAAATCCCTGTGTTGGGAGCAGGCAATATGACAAAAAGCAGGACTCTGCAGCTTGCTGGTTTGATGTTTTAGAGATGAAAAGTTTCTCCTGCCTGAGGCATGAATTTTGGTTTGAATGAGACAGCCTAACCCTAAGGCGAAGACGCTGGCACCCAGATTCCTGTTACTGGTTTGAACCACACAGAGCAGAGTCTTACAACTGACTTCATCTTGTCCTGAGTGAACGCCCTCACCACTAAAAAGTGAATATTGTCAGGAAAAAAAAAAGAAAGGGGAGTTATTTTCTGGTGGCAGGTTTTTTTGGTTCATTTCATTTCAGTTTTCCTCTAAAGGAACGTGGATCCATGCAGAACATCAGTTTCTCTGAGAACCCAAAGTTTTACAAGGATGGGGAAAAAGACCCTATCCTACACATTTGATAAGAGATTGTCTCAAGTTGTAAGAGTGTGAGGCAGAATTGGGTTAAGTCAGGCTGGTCACTTTTGTGGGAAAGCAAACACTGGGAAATCTGCAGAGTAACTAAGCTGGACACCCCTCTCTGGCCTGCAGAACAATTTACTGAGGGGACAGTTAAATGGCACAGATTAAGCTCATTAATGGTTTAGATATTTGCTTGGTTTACACAATGCTGTCCAGGAAATTATATTGATGCTTGACAGAATTATTGTCATTATTTATTTTGCTGTGAGCCAGATTTATAGACATTCGTAGCTTTTGTAAGACTAAACATAAGAAACATTAATAGCTTTACTAATTATATCACTGCTTTAGAGATATAGATAGTGATAAAAATGCCAAGTAAAGTGAGCTAGTAAAACATTTTAAAGAGAATTTTAAAGGGATTTGATGATCCCTTGGGTCAGTCTGAAGTTTTGAATGTGAGAGTGGCACTTCCTACCAGGGCACGAGGGCCTTTGGTTCCATCAGTTCTTACAGCACAGATGAGGAAGAACAAGACTTGTATTGAGCGACTGATTATTAAATCAGATTCCATAATCTGAAAAATATTGAAATCCTATAATAGCATAAACTGAGGATGAACTTATTAAACACAACAGGGTTGTTTGTTTTGGTTTTTTCACCTTTTTTTTGACCTCAACCCCTCCTGCCTCCTGGCTGATTTATCTGCACTTCTTTGTCTCTAACATGCTAAAATTGCAACCTCTTTGGAGCAGGAGCTGCCTCCTCCCTCTCTCTCATTAAAAATATGAACAGGCCCTAGCACAGCTCTGGTGAGGAATTCGGGGTCCTAACAAAAATATAAGTAATAATTTCATGGCCATTAAAAAATAAATAAAATCTTTAATTGATAAGCAGAGTCTATAGAGGGCTATATACAAATTAAAGGTGTGCTTTTACATGGCAGTCAAATGAAAAATCTGTTTTCCTAACTATTGATCCCAGCTTTGCTGTGAGCACCCTTTCAAGGAGGGAGATAACGGGTGGGAAAAGAGTTAATAAATGTTCAGCCATTACTGCAAGCATGAATGGAGATCCATCATCAGTTTAAGTACTGGATGGGCTCTGGATGATAATCCAAGCCTGCTTGGCCACTGTCAGTGCCACTGGGAAGGAACCCTCAGGGCCCTGGGAGCTGTGATCCTTAGGGATGCACCTGGCTCCCTGCTTTCCTCCATGTGCAGCACTGCCAAGGCCCAAGTTTATTTCTCTCTGGGTTTAGTAATGACCCAGTTGAGACTCCTTTGAAACCACTGGGAAGACTGGCAGTCTCTAATGGCCTTTGGATCAGGATCGTGGTGGTGTTTGCTTAAAGTGAACAACCAGAGGAGTTTTCTCCCAGGTGCAGGGCAAAAAATTTCTTTTTTTTTCCTTTTTCTTCCTCCACTCCCCTCTCTGCTTTGCAATTTCTGATTAATCAGTCTTCCTAACACACTTGTGGTTAGTGTATTGTGGATGTGCCCAGGAGGAGAAAGTTGGACATTACTTCATCTGTGGTGAAGATGCCTTCTGGAGGCTGCCCTGGAACAGAGACCACACAGAGCAGGAGGATAAAGCAGGGATTTATTAAAAGGCCTCAATGGGCACACCTGGGCAGCACAAGAGCCTGGCTGGGCTGCACCCAGGAACCCCAAAATGGTCACAAAATGGACACCTACTTGATCAGGAGGTCTCACACTTCTATAAGTTCTGGTCCATCAGCATGTTGGAGTTAACTGTCCAATTACAGCTTCAGGTTCTGGAGCTCCATCCTCCTTGTTTGTTCTTCCCACTTCACCGTTGGTTTTGTTCTTGGGCCTGAAAGTTGTATTGCTTGTCCTTGGTCCCAGGCTAGAGAAGGAATTGTTTTGTCTCTCTGCTCTGTGAAGAGAGCTCAGTAGCACTTAATATGAAACCCAGAACTACACACTAAACCAGCACAGAGTCTGAAAAATATAAAAGCTAAAACTTAAGGCACCAGTGCCATTGCTGTTTGATGGGATGAACACAAGGACAGTGCATTATGGGCAGAGATTTAGAGCAGACAGTGATGATCTTGTAAAAGACAGGGAATGTGATCCTGAAACCACTGAAATCCTCAAAGCTTGGGCTGTCTCCTTGCAGTATGACAACAGGTCAAGCAAGTGACAGTGGGATTTATAATCCTCATTGGGAAATCAGGATGAGGCATCACCACTGAGGCTGGGAGAGCTGGAAAAGTTAGGCACTGGCACCCCTATGCTCACCCACCCCATGTCAGAGTCTTGGCCGTGCAGAGCAACTTCAGAAACCTCATAGGAACATCTTTGTGGAAGATTCCTGGGGTTTCTTTCTAGGCATGCTGTAAATATCACAGGGGCTGTTCTCCCTTTGATCCCAAACTAGAGATGAAAGGAACAATTCACACACATTTTTGAACCATAAAAAACATGTGGCTTGACATTGGTTCCAGAAACAGGTCAAGATGTAGGATAATCTTATTTTTTTCCTGAAATATTTGAACTGTCTCTTCTCTCCATGTTATGAAGCTGTGCCATAGCCTCAGAATATAAACAAACGAGTGTGCTGTGGGATTTAATTCTCAAAACATGGGTAAAAGGAAAAGTCTGTTTGACTTAGGTTAGCAGAATTTTCTACTCAATACTGAACTAAAGCCAGATCAGTGTGCTGTTCCTTGATTTCCTTCTTCTCTAAGAATTGTTGAATTTTTGTGGGTTGCAATTATGGAGAAAAAGCTTTATGTGTTCTTCTAGCTTGGAAAATGACAAGATAAATTATTTTATTGAGTAGTCCTACTCATTACTATTACTATTAGTGTATATCCTACTTGAACTGCTCTCCCCCTGCACTCAGGTTTGTGGGCTTCCTTCCCTTCTACTCTGCTTCAGCTTGGCCTTCTTAGAGGCCCCAAATCTGGTCAGCTATCCTAAAAAGATGACATCTGCCAGTCTCTGTGCAGACCCTGAGTTTACAGGTCAAATCAGAAATTATATTTGCCCTCTGATGGCCATCAAATGAAATTATGAAAAAATTAGGAGGGCTGAAGTGGTTTTATGGTTGCCAAGGACTACCAGTCCTGAAGTTCCAGAAGGGTAGTGACTGTTTGCATTGATGAAGAATACAGCCACGTTTGGCTGTCTTGCACCAACAAGGATGAAGGTTTGGCAGTTGGGTGAGATTATGTCAGGACTAGTCAAATAATGTTGGTATTTTTTACCTCCATGCTTTTTCCCCAAAAAAGGAGGATGTAGCATCTTTAATTAAATGTTATATGAATACATTCCAGATAGACCCAAACACAGGGCAACTGTGTTTCAGAAATGCTGTTTCTAGATTTAAAATGTATTTGAAATGTAATTTAAGAAAAAAGATAATGGAAAAAAAAAATCCCCTAAAATAACTCGAAACAAGCCAGAATATAGTAGCTCATCATTACGCTAATATATCAAACAATATGAGCTTAGCTTAATTATCCCCTTTGAGAGTTGAGGAAACTAAGCACAACCTTCAATTTACAGCTGTTTGGTGCCGGGAACCTGAATTATTATTTGAGAAGAAGGGGGAAAAAAAAAGTTTATTTATTGTGACCTACACTCAGTTTTTATTCATCATGGAAAATCTGTATATTCACAAATGAGGGCTATTCATCTGCAGACTGCAGCATTCTTCAGCTGTCCGGGGCTGCATCAGCCGCACTTCTTCAGCTTTTGTGTTCATCTCGAAGCCTCTTCATCCAAATTGTTCATCATCTTGATGGCGGAGCTTTATCTTGCTCTAGTGCAGCTGCATTCCCCTTATCCAAAGTGCCGAGAGATACAAGGGAGAGGGAGAGAGCGAGAGGCAGAATAGAAAAGAGAAAAAGCAATGGCCAGTGCTCATATGAGGATAATTTGTAGTTTCTCAATAATAATAATAATAATAATAAAAAAAAAAAAAAAAAAAAAAAAAAAAAAAGGAGGACAGGCTAATTACTGGCTTAACTAGGGCAGCCTGTGGATCCTCATGTCAAAAGGACTAGCGTAATTATTTGCCATCAAAGCACATTCATATTGTGGTACAAAAGAAGGGCCTTTCGCAAATGGATCTCACTAATAAACAGGGCTGAGAGGAGCATTATGTGTCTCCCTGGATGCAAGCGCATTAACACAGTGACATGGAGCATAACTCTCAGCCTGGAGAGGGGGGGTGGAGAGGAAGAATGATAATTATCCCCCCTCCCCAGCCTTCCTCTCCTTTTCCTTTGTGTTGGGCTAGCAAGCCGAACGCGACCCGCTGGAAGGCCCAAGGCAGGCTATTAGTGACCTCGGAGCATTGACAAGGTGGCTACACTCTTAAAAGCCCAGCTCTCCATGTCAGGAGGGTCGCAGGAGCCCGGGAGAGGAGCTTTAAATGGTCCAGCAAACACTTCAACCTTAAAGACACCTGGAAGGTCATGACCAATTTAATGTAGATGAATCTGGCATGAAGAGGGCTCTTTTGAATCCATAGACAAAAGTTTTTAGTTGGTATTTGGGTTTTTTTTTTTTTTTCTTTTTCTTGGCTGTTTTTTTTTTTTTCCCACATTATTTTTTCACAGATCTTAGCATAAGGGATGCTGGAGAAAGAGACTTGATTCTGGAGACCGCTTCTGCACTCGCTGAGCAGATGTGGTGCCAGGCGGCCTCCAAGGCTGTGGCTTTCCATGAGGAAAATAAACATGTTTGGAAAGAAAGAGAAGGGGTTCAGATGCACCTTCCAGGCATGTCTGGAAGCAATGATGTGCTAACACATTTCAAACTCAGATATCTAGTAAAACATTTGTGTGTACCTATAGGTTCATATGTGTGTGCAAAGAGGGCTGTTTGGTTCTGGGTGTTTTTAATATAACAGCTACACCAGGCTATTCCCTATGGATGCCCACTGGCAGCCCCTGCTCCTTGCTTCCCAGCCGTGGAGTTTATCTGTTGGGATGGTGTCTGAGTGAGCCCATTGCTCATGATGGGTTCAAGGGAGATCTGCTGGGAAGTGTTTGGCACTACAATTTGGTTTTCACACTCTCCTTCCTTAGAGCTGTACAACCTCAGCACTCGGGCGGGAGCTGCCTTGGCTGTGCTGATTTTCCCCAGGAAATCCCTTCTGCTCCTCCTCATCCTTTCATGGAGAGGAGGCTGCAATAGGGGCAGTCTGTGAATAATGGGGATGAGCCACCCACCCACAGTGCTCCACTGCTCCACAGGAACTTAGAGGTTTATGATGTTGACTTTGCTTTGTTTTCAGAAAGAACCCTTCTTTCAGTGCTCATGTCCCAACTTCTTTTAAGTAATTGGGTTCTGTGCTGTAAAACATCTCTGCTGGCCATCAGAACAATAAACTGGGGTAGTTCTTCCTAGTGACAGCTTGCCTGACACCACAAAGTGTGTCAAAAAAGTGTGTGCACAAAGCAAGTGCTGCTGGCAGGAGGGAAGGTGGCACATGGTGACAGGAATCCGGGCGTGTAGCCACATGGGGCTGGGATTAAAGGACTTTGAAGCCCAACTGGTCCGTGTGACAAAGCACTGAAAGCCAAAGTTGTTTCTTTTCCAGTGCTCTTCTAGATCACATCTAGGTCACATTACAGAGGGGAGCCCCTTTTCCTCGTCACAGCACTGGGGAACATCAGTGTCCGTGTTGCCTGATAGGCAGGAGGAGCCCTGGCCTGCACACGCCTCTTAGCCCTGCTCACCCCAGCTCATGGAGCCACTGGGCCTAGGAGGAGACATTGTCAACCTAACACGCCCAGCTGTGAATCAGATTTGAAAAGTGAGCAAATGAGGTGGCTTTAAAAATTGTGGAATTGAACTGGTGGCAGATCTTTCACTGTTTCTTTTTTTTTTTTTTTTTTTTTTAATTCTCCCCTGTCCTTCTTGCTTGGTAACTTTGGAAAGGAATTGGATGCTTTCTCCATACTTTCCTTTGCAAGGAAAAAGAGTAGTAAACATGGCCTTGAAGGGGGAGAAAATAACCCAAGAGAAGAAGAGACCTGATGCAACATATGATGACATAGCAAATATTGGTAATACGGGAGTACAGACACACTCCTGCCCAGGCAGGGTTTGGGGCTGGGCAGTGCTTCTGGGACAGGACCAATGCCTGTGGCATTAAAAGAATTCCAAATTTTCACCCATCCAGGAGTTGTACAATCCCTCATCCCCAGCATGAAGAGCTGGAGGGATGGAGACCCACTGGAGCAGTTGATAGCTGTGGCACTCCACCCAAGAGACACAAAACTGCTTGTTCTGCTACATTTCCTTGTCTCTGAAGCCCTAAAATATTTTTTCCATTTCCCCCTGTTTTGCTGGATGTTAGAAAATTCTGCATACCGCAAATTTTGCCTTTAGTTTACAGGAAATTATAAACAGGGACTCAGGAGCAGATTTGGATCCACGGAGGTATGGATATTCTGGAGTATAAAGAACATAAGTCATACCATTTAAAAATAAATATCTCTAGGATAGGGATTAGAAAAGTTACCTTTATAAAGTCGGGAGAGTGGGGTTCTTTGTATTTTTAAATGAATCCAGGTAAACTTTCCTGGCTTAGCTGTATCCAGCCATGCCAAGGACCAAGTGCTGATATTAGCAATAAAGACAATGTTATTAGTAGCATTACATCAATGTAAAGAAGGTTATAGAGTTAGCATTTGTTAAAAAAAAAATCTGTTAATGGTGACTTTTTGCCATTAACTCACTCTTTCGCAGTATTTTATGCAGTGTTTATGAACCTGGGTATGTATTTCTAGTGTTGCCAAGAATAATCAAAGGCAAATACAGCAGTTGCAGGGTTTCTTTCCTGATGAAATCCTACCACAGTTTCTAAACCCAGCGCTGGCCTCCAGTAAGGGTCTGTGTCCTCCTGGAGTCAAAGTGTGCTGCTTGAACTTACCACATAATGCTCTTTCAAGGTTGCTTGTCTAAAGTGACTTAATTTGTACTGCAGGAGTAGCCTTGTACCCACAAACACGCCAAAAGCCGCAGCGAGCCAGGGCGGCAGGGTTATTACTAATTTTTTATTAAAATCCCTTAGGCACACACAGAAGGCCCAAAAGCAGCTTTAATAATAGACAACATACAGCACATTTTTCTTGTATTGCCATGTAATCAAATCTAAAGCTTCTGTTCACTTTCTTTGTTTTACCTAGAGGACCAGCTTCCAATTTAGTTGTGGCCGGCACTAAACTGATTTTTCATTGTAATTAATGCCTACTTTGGCCTCAGCCACTTATACAACTTTCCATTAGAGGTTTGCAGCCATCCACAGAGAATTTCACCAAGTTACCCTCCCGATCCTGCTACACTTGCAATTTTTGTTAAAGTGCCTTTTTTTTTTTTTTTTAACTTTATTATTATTTTGCAAAGAATGTTTAAATTACTGGGCCAAATAGGTTTCTTTTTCCCTTTTATTTTTCTCTTTTTTCTTACCCCCCCCCCCTTTTTTTTTTACTTCCCCCCTGCCTGCTGCACCTATTAAAGTGGTTGGGCAGGAGTCCAACTGGAAGGAAAGCCTTTAAGTGATTTCAGAAAGGGCTAGTGGAACTTATTTAGGCCTGGGGTCTGCTGTGGTTAATTTTCAGTCTGTGTTTTGTGCTGTCCATTTCCTCTGAAATACTACCTGGGGTTTAAGGTTCCTCAGCACAGGATGTTAATAGGCCTCTGCAAACATTCAAAAGGCAGCTTTCCCACCACTAACCTTAAAAAGATTGTGGCACCGGGCCCAGGGTCAGATTGAATAGATGAAAAAGTATATGCTGTGCTTTTGCTTGCTCCTTGGACCTTTCCCTGTTGGCTTGCCTGACATTTTCAGTGACTTTTCTTAGTACCTTATTTTCAGCGTGCTTCCTAGAAAATTCTGCTTATTACCTTCTCCTATCCCCCAACAGCATTGCTGACTTGGGCAGCACAACAATTTGGACTTTTCCCTTGCTGCTGCTTCTCCTGGCCCCAGTGGACCAGCCGGGCCCCTCGGCGTGTCCTCCACACACCATCACCCAGGGATGCCAGGATGCTCCCTGTGGATCTGTGCTGTGCCTCTCCCAAGGAGAGCAGTGCTGCTGCAAGGCTAAAGCAGAGCTAATGATCAATTATGTGCATCTCTGCTACCCTGGCTTTCCTCCTTGCAGCAAGAAATGCAGCCATGGGAGCTCCGGGGTAGGTGTGCCGAGTTTTTGGCACTGGAGCCCCACATTTCCCAGTGTTTGGATTTGGTACCAACATTCTTGTCTTGCTGTGGCACAATTCAAAAGGAGCTGAAGGGTGCTGCACCCTCCTAGACACTTTAGCACATGCACTCACCTCTCTTGTGAGAAGTTAGACAGGCCCAGTGCCAAAAGGTGCCTGGTGTCCCCTGGTCTGAGCTGGCAGATTGTTGGTGGCACTGGCTGAACGTTCTGGCCTGATGGGCTCTGTGCTAAGGGGACAGGTCTGCTGGTCTTCTCTCTGTGGGTGCAACTTCCCTGAGGAAGGCAATTGGGTGAACTGAACTGGATTTGATTTAAGGGATCTCTTGGGTACCACCGGCGGGTTTTTACAAATGTGTCCTGTTAGACCTCCTGGGACTGAGGAGGAGAGGTGGATGGGTGTTTGGGATCACACAGGTCTGCTGTGTGTTGTTACTGTGGTAGATGTCCCCATCTGAGTGTGGGATGAGTAAGAAGCAGGTCTTTATTTTATTACTTTTTTCCTAGAATAGTGGTATCTCTTTCTTAAATGACAGGGGAACTAAAGCAGCATTTGAGAAGAGTACACAGAGACTCCCAGACACTCCAGGTGATGGCCACAAGCTAGGCCTTGAATGACAAACAATGGATTTACATCCCTACCCAAGCCAGCTGCCCTTCTGGCTTTTGACTGGTTCACAACTGGCCTCATTTGCAAGCTCAGTCCTTTCTGGCAGCCCTGGAAACCAGAAGTGTTTCAGGTGAAGCAGAATGAGAAGGAAAACCAATGGAAAGACAAAGCACGATGTGTTCTGTGTGAGCTGGGGTTGGGAAATATGGATACACTGAACCCAGGATATTCATGGCCCATGTTCTGTTGTGAGGATCTGCCCCTTTGCACCCAATGGCCCAGATTCCAGGGATATTTCCTCCAGGAGTGACCTGCAGCACCGTGCCCCTCTGCAGGCACAGTGGCTGCAAGTCCCTGGCTGTCCATGTGCCTGCATGAACACCCCCACAGCGGAGCAACTCGTATTGGTCTAAACACATTTGTGTATCTCTGCCTGACATTTGCTCTGCTAAAAGGTCAGGCTTCTGCAGCAGAGACAGGAGCCGTCTTCCTCATTATCACACATTACTGCCAATTTCCAGTTCCAAAGTTTCCAGTGATTTCTGCTGCTGCTCTGGCTGGGGCACTCCAGCACAAAGTGCTGTGTGCCAGCCTGGAAGCTCTGCCCTCAATCACGCCAGTGATGCCCAGGGAGAGAATCGATGACCATTTGGGAAAAATTTGTGGAAACCCAGTGAATTTCTTGCTGCAGTAAGTTCCTTGCTTGCAGTGATGAGTTGGGAAAATAGGTGACAAATTTCACTCAGAAATGCAAGTCTGCAGGAAGAAAGGGCTATTCTGCAAAAAACCATTCATATTTTTCAGTCTTCCCACAGAAGTGCTGCTCTCAGTTTCTCTGTAATCTCTGATATTCCCTAATATCAGAGTGCAGTGCTGGCAGAGGCAGAACCTGGGGCTTAACTTCAGTCTGTGTTCTTGCTCAGAGGAGTGGATTCTGGGATCTCTTTGGCTTTTGAACATCTAGAGGTCAGGCTCAGAAGCAAAGGAGAAGGGGGGAAAAATGTTGTATTTTTCTCATTAAACGAAGGTCTTGCTGATGGGAAGACACAGATGCCAAAATAAAAGTGTATGTGACACTGGAGTTGGGCAAGCTCTTTGGGAGTTCACTGGGGAGGGTTGTTTGCTCTCTGCTTTCCATACCACCCTCCCTCCCACCAACTTTAGGAGCAGTTGTATGGATCTTTGCACATAAAAGGTACTCCAAGTGTTCACAGGATAACATCGTTGTGGAGAGAGCAGATACTGTTCTTGCTTTTTGCATTTATCTGGTTATGCCCAAAGAAGAGGCTCAGGAAAAGCATTTCCTTGGTTGGTAGATGACCTGGCTGGGAGAGGGATGAGCATCTTGCTGGTCCTGCTCTGAGTCCCACGTGCAGTGTGGATGGCCACTGGCTGACATTCCCGATTTTTCTGCTAGCTGTTAATGTTCTGTAAGGTGGCCACTCAATGGTGGCCTTGGGAGAGGGGATGGCAAACTGCTGGTTTTGTAATGGAAGAGCTGGGGGAGAGGAAGGGCCTTACTTACTTTGGCCGCAGATATAGGTGAGACCTGGGGAGCCTTTTACAACAACAAAGCTGAAAGAACAAATGCCTCACAGCACAGTTTCAGTGTAGGTTTGGTTCTTTTTTTTTTCCCCAGTAACAACCATAAAGAAAATATACTCTGCAAGCAAAATATTTTTTTCACATTCTTCCCCTTAGTTTTCATCCTTCATGTGGTGGTTGCAGACCACAGAGCTGCAGTCACGGAAGGCAAAGTCCATGCTGGTATCTGCTCTGAAGATGCTCTGAGAAATGCCTGACCAGGAAAAAATATTTCACATAATTTCTTTGCTCTTCCATTTTTGTCCTACAGAAAACATTATTTGGTCTAATGTTTCTAGGTGCTTGGGGTGTCCCTTTCCCTCGTGCCAATTTATTTATGCTAATTCAGTGAAGCAAAAGGGCTGCATTTGAATTCATTGCCATTGAAGTTGTGACTGAGGACAGTTGCAATATAACAAGATGAGGATGACCTCCTTTTATCTGCTCTTGCCGCTATGGAAAGTTAGTGCTGACTTAAACCCTGGCTGCCATTAATGAAAAATTCCACTATTTTTATTAAATTTCAGAATCATCTCAGCTAGCATGAAAAACAATGATATTGGATTTCTTTTTAAAATTAACAATGTATGTAACACAGTGAAAAAAGCTGACATTTACTTAGTGCCTGGGAGCAAAGAGACTGCAAGGCAGACGGCGAGCTCTCCTTCACCCTGCAGCCTGGGAATGCGGGCTGGAGACGTGGGGAGAGGTGGCTTGGGGTGGATCACACAGCCAGGATGAAAGCCAAGAAACACCACCACTATTGCTACCTTTCTGCAGTAGGAGAACGTCAGGGCTCGCGGGGGAAGAGAAAAAAAAAAAAGATTTATTTTAGCAGCTGGCCTGGATGTCTGCCAAAATGAGAGGGAACTCAGAAGTGGAGCTGGGGATCTTGGTTCAAGGCTGCAGGAGGTGTGAGCTGGGGCTGGACAGTCACCAGCTCTGATCTGTGCCATGGTCAGGCTGGAAGGGGCCTTGAACCCCCTTCAGATGTCAAGGGACATTCACTGTCCCACTGATGTGCACCATCCCCCTTCTCACAGAGTGAGGAGCCAGCCAGTGAGGGGAGCTATGTTACTCTGACTTGACTTTAGATTTTTGAGGCATGTTTATTTATGGTTTAAAATTATGGTGTTAGCATTTTACCTTGGGCTCATTTCAAAATTCACTCTCTTTAGGAAGTTTCTACTGCAATCAGCAAAATCCCTTATAAAAGTAGAAGCAGGGAGTTGCTTCATACCTGTTTGCAGGCGTTGCAGAGGGTGCAGTGTCGGTAGAGACCAGCCTATCTCAGGCTGGAAGTGTTATTTGATTAACAGTCTGGGGCGATCTGGAAATGAGCTTGCTCTTGAGGAGAGTCCACAGATCACCAGGGACATATTCTCATAGGGAAGTATCCTCACTGCCTTCCTAATTCATTCCTCCCCACTTCATTCAACATGCATTGATGCTGGATTATTGACTATGTGATTTCTTTGCTTGATGCCACAATAGAAAAGGCATTACTGTAGAAGACAGGGAAATAAAGCAGGGCTCTGTGTGTTAGACTTGTGGTAATGCTGAGTAGGTCTGGGACAGGGCAGACTCCTCCTCTGTTAGGGCTCGGTCCCCACCTTCCTCTGTGGATGCTTAGAGGATGCTCTGGATGTGTAAAGCAAATGTGGGATGAGAGATCTGGCCAAGGTCTCCCCCATCTTTGCTGTGGGGGACTCCTGATGTAGCTGGGGGGCCCATATAGCACAGAAATTGCTCAGTTCCAGTGACGGCAGGCAGGACCAGCCCTCACAATCCAAGCTGTAAACTGATTTACCTGGAGCTGTGAAAACTCATCCCACCTGCAAACACAGACAGGCACTGAGCATCCAAGGGAGACCGTGCAGGAAACTCGTGCTAAGTTCTGTCCCTCACTAAAGTATCAGTGCCACAAATCTGCTCTTGGCACAGGAGTTACTCTAAATATCCCAATCTACTCTGCTTCCCCAGATTTTCAGGAGCAGGATCTCATTGCTGTGTTTAAATTCTCTCTTTACAAGGAGTGCTTGGGAGAGGTGCAGCAGATTTCTTCTGTTTCCTACCTCAGCTTCCAGCCTTGGGTTGGGTGCACTAAGCACAGTGCAAAGATGCATCAGTAAGGACAGACACCTACATAAAGAGTGCTCTGTCCATCTGTACCATCACCAGATCAGTCCTGATCAGCAGTTGGGAATTATAAATAGCCTAAAAGCAACTCACAATCATCCTATGCCACCATGGTAATAAATAAGAGCATATTTTTAAAAGGCTTTTTACTCTTAGAAGCGAAAAAGATATAATAGCTTTTTTTTTTTTTTTTTTTTTTTTAATATGTCACATAATTTATTCCAACAAACAGATGTATTTTGTTGTTGCCATTATCATTTGATGAAATACTTTAAAGCTGGTCCAAGGTGGTGCATTTTCAAATATAATGTATACAGTACATCTAGCAGTTAGTGGAATTTGGATGTGCAGCATAGAATGGTCATTATTTTTACTGAAAAAAATAAAGGCACTAATTACTTACAGACAAGATACTTAGTACAAACAGATAAGCTTCAAAATGAAAAATTCTCGGTTTATGATAATTATGTTCTCTGCTTTGTTTTCAGAGACTGATAATTTGAGGCTTTAAAATCACCAGGAAGCCATTAATTGGAATTCTTCAATAAAAAATAAATTACATAGAAGTTCATGATGAGTTGTAAAAACACAGAGACTGTATTATGCAGTGAGCGACATTGCTCTACTATTTATAGACATGCAGAGCTATGTAACAGCAAAAACTGTAAAGAATTTGAGATGTGCAGATAGCAATTATTCACGGATCCCAACGATCTGCAGATATTTCAAATAACTGCTTTTAGCAGATCAGCTATCCAATAAAAGCAGGGCTTTATTTCCAAGTGGCACTCTTCTAGCTTGTTGCTTCTTGTTTTTGACATCTTGTGTGACATTATTCTCCTAGAGCTGATGGTAATGAGGAGATGTGGGAATCCACATTTGGGAGCAGAAACTCCGCTCCATGTGTGTGTTTATCGAGAGGAGCTGAGGGAATTTCTCGTAGAAGGGTTGGTCATTGTGGTCCTTCCTCCTGTAGTGGGCTGAGATCTTGAAACCCATAGCAGCTGACCAAAAGAAACTGTATTGTTTTGCTTCCTTGCCCCATTTTTCTGCTGTCCCCTTTTACTTTGCATTCACCTTGGACCACATCCTCAGCAATGATCCTGCAAGAGCTGGTAGAGGGGTTCAAGGACTGGGGATCTGCCCAGTGGCACTGAGCACTAAATTCCTCTTAGGAAGGAGCCAGACCGATCCCTCAGTGGAGCTATGTGAGCAATTTGGGGCTATTTAGAGCTGCTGCAGAGATCTTGTGTCCACCCAGACCCTTAAAGCATCCAGCGCTGTCTCTCTGAGCACATGGGGCAGAGCCACCAGGCTTCCAGGAGGTTTGGAATCTCCCATGAGGAGACTGGCCTTCCCGCTTTCCCCAGGCAGATCTGACACCTCTTTGCTATTGTTTGGATGCAGGCCTGAGACTCCAGCCACTAATGGGGCTCAGTTAATTGTCTGCCCAGAGGATATAAAATACTGTGATATTCCAGCTATGCTCTTTTCATGACCACTGACACCCCGGGCTCCTGCAAGAAGCTCTTTAGATAAAGCAAGGAACAAAAGTGATCGCAGGGATCCTTGACATGTGCCACCTAGTAAAAGAAACAGAGCAGGTTTCAGCTCGTTCACCACTGAGCTCAAGGGGATGCACAAAAGAGTGAAGTGGCCTTGGTAGAGCCTGGTCAAAAGTTGCACTTCAGGAAGACAGAGGAAGTGTTTCCTGAGGACCTGATCAAAGGCTCTCTCTTCAGTGCCAGTTTGGTGCCTTCTGGCCACCTTCATTCACAGGTACCATTCAGGGGCTTGACGTGACTCCCAGGAGGGTTCATTCTCACTGTACCAGCAAGCACGGAGCTGAAAACCATCTTTTTCATATTTTGTGGCTAGAATTCATCAAAAGTATCAGCTGGTTTATTCCCCCCTCCCTTGTTTGTTTAGATCTGTGCTAGTGCAGTCACAGGGAAGGCTGGACAATGCAAGCGAGACAAGGATAATGTGAGACAATGGAAAAGAGTCTGCAGGGAGGCTGCTACAGTGTCAAGACCAAATGGCATCGTGTCAGGAGACAAAGCCATACAACAAAAATATTGGGTCTCTGCTGCCACTCGAGGAGTATCGTAATTCTTGGAGAACAAAACCTCCCATACATCATACAAAATCAATTGATAAGAGATCTCAGAGAGATTAAAATTTGTTCCCTCCCATTCATTAGTAAAGGTGGCTTCTGTCCAAAGCTGATTGTTGGTGTGGGCCAACTATGATAAATGCTCTCTTATGCACAAAAAGAAACACGTCTTAATGAGCGATCAGCTTGTGTACATTTTAATTTCCAAATTGCTATTGAGTCCATACACAGTTCCCCAGAAGTGACAGTGCTGCTCAGAGGCATGCTCCCCTGAGTAACTCTTTGCTTTCTTTGTAGGCTCATAGAACTTTTTGATGCCAAGCCAGTCCCATGACCTGATGTCTGTGTATGACTAATATTGCAACAATGAGCTATTAACTTCTGTTTCCATGTATTGTAAAACAAGAAGCATTCGTACGTGGTTGGTGAGTGGCACCTCAGCATGTGGGCACCCACAGCTCCTGTTCACTCACAGTTCCTGATGCTCAGCACCTTTGAGGATCAGGACACTTTATTGTGGGAAAAGCCTCTTCCCAACGGGATGGCTCTGCCTGTTCTCCAAGACTTGGTTATGTCCTCTTTCTCCATGTGTGCCCTAGCCTAAAAAATGTCCTTCTGCAGTCTCTGTGCCCCTTTGGGAGGGCAGGGACCAGGAAGTCCCACACAGCTGACCCCAGGGCAGCACAGAGGAGATGACACAGAGCCTGCCTTTGCTTTCCTCCCTCTTCTCTGAAATTTGCAGCTCAGCCCTGAGCCAATTCTCAGTCCTGGAAAAGCCTTGAGTGTCCCATCCTGTCATAAACCCCACAGCTCTTAAGGAGCATCGGTGACATTTACCCCATGTCTCTAAATTACTCTCGGTAGAGTGGTGCTTGGGCCAGCGACAGTGATGCTACAAAAGGTCACTTGATGGATCTCCATGCCCTGTTTTATTTACTTAGTTTATTTGGCTTGCAATGGAGACAGGACATGCTTAATATGTTGGCCACTTCACAGGCAGCCAAGCTCCGGTGCCCAGCACCTCTTTGGATTAGAGCATTGTAGGAGATGTCAGAAGAAATGGAAGGAGTTCAGCACATTTTTTTGATATGTCAGAATTTCAAAGGATTTCTGATATTTAATGAACTCATTTAATAGGCATAATTGTCTTGAGTACATGTGAGAAAACTTCTGAAATAGCAGAATTAGGCATGCTCCATTTTGTAGCCTTTCAATGACCTCCAGCAAACGTGTGACCCAGATATGAGAGCCTCCTGTCCACTTGCATAAACATGATGTTTTAAAAAGGCGGGGGGCGAATAAAAGAATTGAGCTCTTAATGGCACATGGACAGAGACATAGTGCAAGTGCAAAACAAATTCAGCAGCGGATGGAGAATCGCCTCCAGACTCCGCGCGCCAGAACTCCGCCGCCTCCCGCGGGATGGAGCACTGATGGCCGGGGACCCTCGGTCCCAGCCACCCCGCATCTCCCTGCACAAAGGCTCAAGTGGTAGCAAGGGGCACCGACCTGCTTCAGGCCCAGGAAAAGCTCTGCTTTAATGCTTGAGTGATGTCCAAGCTGCTGTTACACGATTTATTCAGGGTGCCCTGGAACATACGGTGCTTTTTGTGTCTCCTGGCCTCGATGGAGGACGTGCAGGGGTGGTAGTAGTCATGCCAGGCAGTGAGGAGGTAGCAGCTGCTCGCTCCAGTCCTCCTGCCACTTGCATACCAGCTATGGCGCGGGCAAAAGCTATAATTTTAAAAATTGCATTAATTAACATGCATTTTTAATACATCATTAACTTCCCATTGCATGTCTTGATTGAGAGGAGCTCTGTGGCTGGGTTCTGACCATGGGCTTCTTTGTCCCTACTTGCAGAGAGGGGAGAGTGGCTCTTCATTAGTTTAGGCCCACCATTGCCATAGTAACCATCCTGACTGGCAGGACTCTGAGTTAATATGCACACTTAGGAGAAGGGCAGGGGTCCTGCCAGGGGTGCCACTGCTGGCCCTGCTCATCACAGGCTGCAGCTCCAGCATCCCACCTACCCAATCCCCACTCCCTTCATTGCTATGAGTAAGGTTTAATTAAAACCAGGAACCAGCAAAGTGTGGCTGGGTTTTAAAATTATATGCTGTTAGTTATTAACTGCTACAAATTAGGTAGATGTTGTTTCAAGGAGAGCAATTTCCACAGCCTGCGCTGGTGGAGCGAGTTGGCGTGGGGTATGGCACAACTTTCCAAAGCAGGGATTGCCAGCTTTCTCAGAAAAGTGCTTTTCTGGCTACTTCTTGGGTTTTACGCATGACTGAGATTCAGCATTGTTCATGCTTGCTTGCAGCAATGATACTTCCTTGTCTATGAAAACTCATTTTTCATTTTAACAATAATTCCTGGGCAGGAAAACACACGTCCTGGTTTCTCCACTGAGCCAAGCACTGAAACAGAATATTGGGCCAAATTATGCTCTGATTTTGCAACTTTAAAATCTGCCTTTGCGAGTTAGTGCTGAATTTAGTTTGTTCCCCTCAGGCATTTTCCATGCAATAAAAACCGTGTTTCTTTTTTCTTTTATTTTTTTTTCCTTTTTCTCCTGCTATTTGGGGAAAAGGAAAACTCAAACGAGAGAATGAAGTCAACTGTTAGATTAAAATTATCTGAACTCTTGGTATTAGAGGAAAACCATAAGGAAAGCTCACTCCAAGTATCTTGCTTGGAAATCTGAATTATCAGTGTGACTAAATTCTGCTGATACAGAATGAGGCATTTTGAGTTGTGGCAGCCAGTCATTAAAAAAAAACCCTGAAAAACAAAACTCAGAGAAAAGCAAAACTTTGAGACTTCAACACTTCTGTTCAGCAGTTTAAAGGGAGAAAGCAGAGAGCTGGTTTGAAGATTTTTCCTTCCCTACTACTTTTGCTGCTTCCACAACCCTGCAGGGGAGAAGCAAACAGTCTTTGAGCTGTAATAGGTGTCAAACCAAGCAAATTCAACAAAGTTTTAGTGAGTGAGAATGGAGAGCAGCGTTCACAACATTTTATTTGGCAGTCCCTTTATAGGTACTCAGATGTGGAGACTGGGAGTGTGATACACAGAGACAGATTGCTCTGGGATGGAGAATGGGGAATTAGAGGTGCCATGCATAGCACAACTTTTATTGGGCTAAGAAATGCAGAGTGCAAACCATGGTCTTTGTCACAAAGAAAAAAAAGAAATGCTCTTCAGACCAAAGTTTTTATGTTAGTCTGGTAAAAACTATTACAGGAATTATTACTGGTAGCTTTTTAAAAGCCCGTAAGACTACAGACCACAACCCACCCATATCTTCAGAGCAGATAAATAATTTTTTTTTCAGGAGTTAACCAATACATGGCATAAAGGGGTGTGTGTATATGTATGTTTGAGTGTGTATATGTTTTCCTGCGAGTGTGAGAAATAAAGCAGTTAGTTAGGGAATGTAAAAGCTCATTATTGTTTGTCATCAAGTGTGGCAAAGGGACAGAAATTGAAGAGGCTGGGGGGGAAGCGAGCAGCTCTAGCTGTACTGACACCAATAACTTCTCAGGAGGGTGAGGCAAAGCATCAGGATGTGAGACCCTCGCTCCTGCCCTTTTGAACTTGCTTCTATAGATCACAATGAAATAGAGAAGTGACAGAAAGCCTCCTGTCCCCAGTGGGGAGAGAGGAAACCAGAGGCTCATGCAAATATTTCAGATGAACACATGTCCTGCTCACATCCGCAGGGCCGGCCACATTGAACAAAACCGACGTGTTTTGGGGGTGGACACAGGCCTGAAGTAACAAATACATGAAGGAGACATGGGCCTTCCTCATGTGCACTCGTGTGAGGTGTAAAAGATCCCTTTAGCCATGGTGGGGCCCTGCAGATGCACCTAGTGCAGCGATGGTGCCCCTAAAGGAGGGTGATGTGGGGTGCAGAGGAGCAGCTCTGTGGGGCATCCCGGCCAGGCTGGGGCTCAGCTGTGCCCAGGCACAGGCAGCAGCTCAGCAGGTCGTGCTCTTGCCCTGGGCACGTGGCTGGTGGCTCTGCCTGCAAGAACATCATACCCCTGCTGCCACCAGCTGCAGGGCACTTCACAAGCTGCCCTATGGTACCTATGCAAGGTGGTGGTTGTGCTTGGAGCCTTTTGTCCCTGAGAGCTGGCCCTGAACATCCCCTGTGTGCCGGGGGTGAGCAGGGCCAGGGTGTGGCAGCAGACCTGCTCCTGAGGCTGCTGGCCCTGCCTTTGAGGTGGCCACGGGGCTTTGCACCGGCCCTGCCCTGCAGGTGTTGGATGTGGAGAGCCCAACGTGCCCCGGGGGCTCTTCAGAGGTTCCTGGTGTGTGTCTGCTCTCAAATGGCCACGGCCGAGGTGCCCTGGCTCTGGAGCCTCTGTGCCTTCGTGTCGAGAGGCATTGCATGGCCTAGGGTTTGCTTCTAACAGCAAGAGGAGAAGTGAGAGGCGGCTGCCACGCTCACAGACCCTTCTTGAGGACGTGGCCCCCAGCCTGGCCTCCTTGACAAAGAAACAGGATCATTTGCAAGACCCAAATTCCATTCTGTGCTAGCACAGGCTGCCTTTTCACTCACCCTAGGAAACAGAGGTAGCAAGGAATGCTCAAAGTTGGACAATACCCAGGAGTATTTTGCTCTTTTGGACTAAAACAAGCCCCCTCTGAAATCAGATTTCTGCTGAGGCCAAGAGGTGCTGCTTCTCTCCTGCCAGCCCTTTTTGCTTGATTTCTTACCCCACTGCCTCAGGGTCCTGGCCGAGACACCAGTCCCACCGTGGCAGAAACTGCACACCCCATTGGAGGATAACATTTGCTGTCTCACAGAGCTTCAGATTTAAACAGAAAATGTTGTGAGGGGAAGAAAGCAAATAAAGTGACTCAAGGTTGCTGGGCTGGCTGGTGGCAGGTGTGGGTGAGACTGGACTCTACTCCTCTGCTGTTCTGGTGGCCTCAGGATGAAGCCAGGCTTCGCCTGGTGTGCTGAGTGTGTGACCACTCACCCTGTGTGAACTTCATGATGGCATTAAGCAACAGCAAAAAACTGTGGGTTTATGTCTCTATGAATGGTGAGTGTCATCATCAATATTACAATGAATTAGCATTGATTAGGAAATTCAACTGCATTGCACTGACATGGACTGAAAAGCTGGAGACACCCATATTTCCAGAAAACATCTGTATTTTCAGACAGCACCACTGCACCTCAGCGGAGAGCTGGAGGAGAGATTTTACATGAGTGGATGTGTTATTTAAAAATGCAAAGATCTCTTGTTTTATGTGAAGAGGCACATTTTCAAACAGGGAAATGGGTACATAATATCCTCTGAAAGCCCCTGGAAGTAAGAGTGTCATTAGTATCTCTGCAAAAGTTGCCCTGTCTGCACTCCTCTCACAGTGCTTTGGTGACAATTTGTGAGCGACACTTCAAGGCTGATTTTAGTAAGCCTGGCTCTGCCTGTGCTTTCCAGACCTTATTACCCACTCCTCAGTTGTTCAGAATTTGCTGTTATTTCAAAAAATGTCCTGACAATAAGTTCTGTGAGTTAGCTCAGAGTTTGATAATCCGCACCTGTTTTAAAGTGTCTCCAATAGTATTTAGATAATCTGGGGGGCTTATAAGGGATGGTTGCCCTTTCTGCACTTTGAATGTTCACATACTGACATTAGGGTTTATTCTTGACTGTGAGTAGTTCAAAGGGAGTTTTGGTCCAAGCCTTCCTGATGGTAAATATTGCATAGCTATAGCTGCCTTCACCCTTAAAAATGTAGAACATTTTCTGCATTATTTTGTTTTATATTCAGCATTCCTTTCTTTTCTACCAGCATTTGAGCAATTTGAGTCCCAAGCCTCACCTTGAATGTATTTTAATATTACTAGGTTGCACAACCTTTCTCAGGTAAAAAACTGTGGGCATGTTACTCCTATTTAATTTATTAAAGGAAACCTTCCATGGCCCTAATGGTGGCCCAGATTTTTTTTGGAAATTCCTTGCTCACACAGCTCTTGAACTGCAGGTGTAAGTATTTTGGTGATACCTCATCACACAGGTCAGTGTTCACCCAAGCCTCTGCTGCTGCTGGGGACCATGGACTACAAAGTAAAATACTAAATTCAAATGCTGAGAGGTAGAGATGTCCTTTTAGGGATAAGTATTCAAACGAGGTGCACAAACACCAGAAAAAGTGGAATGGGGCAGGAGTCAGGGAGCAGCAGCCTGTCCCTTGCAAGAGAAAGCAGCAAATAACGAGTTGGTTATAGGAGAGATAAAAGAAAAGCTGACCTCTGCGATAAGCATGGAGGTGGTGGAACGAGGAAGCAAGGAGGCAATTATCCCAACTCTCTGGGATGAAGTGGGTACAAGAGCTAACAGAGCTGAGCAGTGAATTTCAGCAGCAGTAAAAAAAAAAATATTAAAAAAAAAAAATAAAAAAAAGGATCGTGCACAGCTGCAGGGGTTACTGCCGGAGACTGTATCAGAAAGAAGAAAAATGGATCTTGCCTGCAGAGGGACTCAACACTTTATTGGGCTTCCAGGAGAAGTCGGCTCTGGCGTACGCAGGAATTTCTGAGGGGATGATTTTCTGGCTACTTTAGATTCACTGCAAACAGGTTTCAAGTGATAAAATTCTTTGGGGGATATGGGTTATAATGAATGATCCGTTTTAGAAGAGGAAACAAATAGAGGGATGTTGCAATGTTTTAGCAGGGAGAAAGCCATTGTTTCCAGATTTGTATTAATGATATGGAGTAGAAGGAGAATGGCGAGATGACAGCGTTTGTAAATGAGGGAAGTGATCAAAGATCAGCAGCAGTCCCAGGAGGAAGGGTGAGAGCAGTTAGAAAATACTAAGTTTTGGCTCCAATTCTCATATATCATCTAGGATATTTTATAAGTTTATTTCTTCCTGGAGAGTTTTCTGGGCACCCCAATGCAAGGCAGTGCATGAAGCCTGCACATTTCTGTGATTTGGCCAGCAGTTAAATCGAGTTTCAGCTCCTAGTACAGATGATCTTGGAGTTGGGAAAGACCACAGTACTCCTGTCCTGTAGGCAACAGCCTCCTGACATTGTTCCAAAGCTACTGTCATGAGCACAGCCTTTGCCATGTGAACAAACGTGTGTATTACTCACAACGTGTAAGAACAAAGTAAAGAACAGTATTTGAACTGCATTTTCTAAGCAACCACACGAACTATACTTTGAAAGGAAAAACTTCCTGTCAGGTTTTATAGTCAACATTTCTTTCTCTTTATGAGACATCAAGAAAAAAATATTACCTGCCCTGGAGATCAAGATCTGTAGATGGAAAGATGCAAACTAGGAAATCCCAAAACACACAAAATTATCTTGCTCAACTAACATTATATTACTTGCATGATAATAATTACAAACAGACAGACCATTTGATGATTTACAGATTTGTTTCTCTTCTCTACTTAGTTCTGCTAGAATTTGTAGAGTATTTCCCCTCATTTGTAGAGTAATTGACTTGTTCTTGTGACATCCCTGGGCTTACAATCCAAAGCTGAGTGTGATCTTTCCTTCGAAGCCGGATGTCTCTGTGAAACAAGCCCTGGGATGTCATTGCATCTCACTGGGTTCAGTACAAAAAGTGCGGGTGAGATGCAAACACCTGGGCTGTGCAGAAAAGGATGCCAAGGGAGCAGAGGGGTGGCTTGCACCCTTTACATTCACTGAAACAGCAAACCCAGAGGCTCTCCCCTTTACACAATGTCTGTAGTACTGCCAAACCCTGAAGCTTTGGTGATACAAACACTTCGAAGAGCTGCATGTCAGGGGACATCACTGTGTAGGCTCTCTGGAGCAACCTGCTCTGCCATGGCTGTGGGTCAGGCTCCCCACGCTTCCTTTGCTTCCCCTGCTCCCACTGTCACCACCCCAGATTGCCTCATCTCCTCTGTTGAAGGATAATGTCTGCTGTTGACATGTTCTTTGGGCAAGTTTGTTGGCTGTCCTGCAAGGCTGTTTGATGCCTTGGGACAACACCAGCTTTGTCACAGCTGGGCTTTTTTTGCTGGGCTCCTCCTCAAGCAAAGCCCTTGTATATCCTTCATTAGCCCTGGCACCCTGATGCCTTCCTCTGGTAGGGGTGAAGTGACACCTGGGCTCCCAAATCTCCCTCCTCTTATCAGCCTTTCCCTGTCCTTGCAGGGTACAGCCCAGGAGGAGGGCTTTCCTCTACTATGGAGTGAACAACCTGTCTCATGTCTGAAGGCAGAGGTAGCTGCCACACTTCTCAGGCTTTTCATGTGGCACAAAATACCTGTCTGTGCATACAGAGTCACCTTCTGCCTGCAATCAGAGCCCTTGTCACACATCCTTTCAAGTGCTATTCTTGGCAACACTGTCTCATCCAGCTCAGACTCCTCTCCCCAGTGATCATGTGCTGGTTCCTCATCTTTATCAGAATGAGCAGCTTTGTACTTAAAACCTGCTTTGGTTTTTGCTGCTTTGTGTTCGTGTTGGGCATTTTTTGGTGGGGCTCTTGTTTTCCCTGTGGACCATGCTCTTTCACACTGCCAGTTTGGTCTGTGTCTCCTCACTGCCTGGTTTCCCTGAGGAGCTGGTCCCAAGCAGAAATGGGAGGCAACCTCTTGTGTGTTTCAAAGATTTGTAGGAAGTATTCATTGGGAATCAGATATTATGATATTAAATGTGCACATAGAGTTAGAAGAGAAAGTATTAGTGGCGTAACCCTTTTTATGATATTACCTACAGATCTTAAGTATAAATATTTCCAGTGTTTAACAAGCGCTACCTTAAATCATTCAATCACTCTTTGTAGTCCACAGCTCACTCAACGGCAAACTTTTGTCCTGTTTCCCACCTTGCCTCAACAGGGAACACAGGATTGCTCCATCATATTCCCTGTTTTCTCTTCTGCTGCCATTTTCCATCCTTCTTGGCTGAGCACTTTTTCCCCAGAAGGGAAACTGGTAAGAAACCAGTATCTCACTGTGATTATTTGACTCCATTGATTTAGTCTTTGCCTGTAATTAGGTGCAAATCTCACTTCTAGAAGAGGGTCAAGAGCTTTTTCCTATGGGTGACACATCATGGGTGACTGGGGCCAGACTCCCATGGACCTCTTGTCCTGTCCTGTCAGCAGATTTACACCAGAGAAAGGTGTGGCACAGACTTTAAAAACTAAATCTTGACCCAGACATGAGCAAATGAGAGTGAGGCAGCTGTTTAAAATGCTTGATGGTGAATCCAGATTAAACCATTTCAATATTGACTGAAATGCTTAATTTTATTGGCACTGGATCCTGTGAACACACTTCCCTCTCAGTGGCAAGCAAGGGGATTACCCAGCTCAGAGGTCACCAGGTAGACTCTCTATCCTTGGCTCCCCTCTGAGGACAGGGCTGGGAGAAAGGATGATTCTTAACACAGGCCATCACACCTCTGCCTTTGAACACTGGGGGAAAATGAACCAGATTGGCAATTGGCTGGTGATCTGGTTCTCAGCCCAGCACTTCTGACCAGGGGACATTGGACTGTGTGGCCAGAAGCCAGTGAGCTGCCAGCAAATTGTTTGTGTGAAGACTCATGTAACATCTTTTGGCTGACAAACCGCGTTACATGTCTGTCCCTGTGCCCAGGAGTAGGCAGAGCAGTTCTGTGCTTCAGTTCCCTGTGTTATATATATCTGTGTATACATAGCCAAAAATGTGAACTTCTTGTGGTGGTGATTTCTCCAAGCTATAGCCCAAGACAAAGCCAATGCCCCCAGGATCTGTCTGGAGGAGGGGAAGGCGCTCCGTCTCAACTACTGCTGCTCAATCAACTTGCTGACACCAGAGTCCCTAAAAATTGGCTTGGCAGCGGGTGCTATCTGAGCCAAAACTGGCAGATCAGCAGCTGCTGGAAGCAGACACTCCTTCGCAAGTTCTGGTCCTCTCTGGTGTCACCCAAGCTGCTTCCCTGACTTTTAGCGACGGCTTTTTGTTAATTAGGTCACGCGTGGCCCTGTGTGTGAAGCGCCACACGATGCAGCAGGAGCAGTTCGGTGTCGGTGTGCCTTTTCACTTTGTAAGCCTGGCATTTTCTTTGCTCTCCAGGTTATGCCGAGACAGAAGGAGGGACTTGGAGAGGGAAGATTAACCTTTCGCTGGCCACAATTCCTTCCCTCTTATCGCGGAGGCTTCGGCAACGCGCCCCCCTCCCGCCCAGCCTATCTGTCTGAATTGCTGAAAGCATAATGCTCCCATATGAGAGATAAGTAAGTGAGCTCTCTTTCTGTTCCATGGGGATGAACTATAGTGTATGCAGATTATTAGGAGAAGAAAATAATATCAGAGAAAGGTGGCTTTCTTAAAAGGCATCGGTAGCATTAGTGTCATGTGTGAAGCACCCATTTGTGACAACTGTACAGACCTTTCAATGGAAAATTGTGCTGTGCTACCTTTTAAAGTATGAAATGCTAATTTTGGATTTACAGTTTTTGAACTGGAGGGCTGCATTTTGCATGGAATTTTGTTTAATTTCCCAGAGAAAAAAGGCATTTGAAACACAACTGCCTACAGCCAACTGTCAACAAAAATCAACTGTAATAACACGCGGCCTGTCACTGATTTATGTGGTGATGTGGTAATCTTCTCAATTTAGCTGGATATTTCTTCTTCATACCAAATAGCTGAAAGTCTTGCTAGACATTTATGAATATCGGGAGGTGCTATTAGGATGATAATGGGGCAAGATTAAAGAGGTGCTCACTAGTTCAAAGTGCCAGTTAAAGAGACAGGGAATCGAGAGGTGTGGATATATATGGCCCATTGGTATAAGTGAACTTTATATTTTCAGAGTTGCTTAAGATTTGGGAGACGGCATATTGAGATCCATCTGCCAGGAGAGCGTCTTTCTAAAGGGAGACTGGGGGAAGCAGCTATATGCTTTTTTTTTTTTTTTTCTTTCCTCCTTAAAAACATGCTTTTGTTTAGCAGGGGGTGTGGATTGAAAATCTTAGGTATTGAAGCTGGAGCACATGAGTATGGATGATGTTTTAGCAAGCAGAATGCTGGGAATTTTCCCTCTTTTCTCCAAAGGCCTGAGCCTTAGCCATGGTCATTTTGCAGCAGGCTGTGTCTCAGCCCTACTCTCGAGTAACATATCACACTCTGCATGTTACAGCTAAGAAAAGTAATTGGCCTCTCATAAAGAGCTAGAACTAATGCAGACAAAACGATATTGCAAGACTTGAGCTGCAAATAAAGAGACAAGTTTGTGTTTTACAAAAATGTATAATTTACCAGGCATTTCATTATGCTGTATAAAAAGGCAAAAATGATAATTGAAAATAAATGCGGCTGCCTAGCTACAGTATATGCTGCCAGCGTTACTGGAAATAGAAGTGCTTTCTTGCTGAAGAGAGTTAAAATTTTCATACAACTTCTGTCTGCAGACTTGTGTAATGTATCTTGTTAAATTTGTTTCAGTTTGGGTATTTGTTACAGAGAAGCAGGCAAAATGTGAGGCTCTGTCTGTGTATTTTTATATCTAGGGACCTGTACAATTATATTAATTATTAACAGCGTCTTCTGCAGATGCACACATCTGTGGAGTCTGAGGCAGGATTCATGTTGCTGAGTTTATTCCAGAGTGGGAAAAGTACATCAGTTGCCTTCAAGGTTGCCAGAGATATTCCACAGCAAACTCCTGTCTTCCAAGGAACATGGTTACAAATATAGATAAACTGAAGTAATGTTGGGTTATTTTGCCCTGAAGCAGAGGGAACTCTGAATTGCTGTTTTTCTTCAGTGCATGGGGCTACTTGGGGATGCTGAGAATTACTGGAGGAGGAGAACACAGGTCTAGGAATTGTCATTGTTTCTGCCCTGAAAGCTTCTCTCTGGCCCCCTCATTTTCTGGCAAAGCTTGGTGTCCCTCTGTGTCCAAATGTGTCTCCCTGCAGCTGCCCCAGTGCTCTGCACACCCAGTGTGGGAACTTCCCCAAGGGAGCTTTTGGGGGAAAAACCCTCCTCTGGATTGAGCTTTTTCCTCCAAGCTCTTCCATTTCTCAACAGAGAGAGATGTAAATGGCTCCAGGCTCAATTTTTTCCCAGGGTCTGCTCATGCCCCACAGCAACAAAACACTGTGCAGGTTATCCAAGTTACAAGTGAAACTACTGAGTATCCATTAGCTCTGGATTTAGGCTAAAAAGAAAAGGTGAGATGTCTTCCCTTGGCTGAAAGTAGCTGGACACCACTGGGATGGCTTTAGAGGCCAGGGAGGTAGGGGCAGAGAAACAGCAGGTGGGATGAGTGTTGGCACTCCCACTCCACAGATCCCACTCCAGGGCAGATGGGATGGCAACAGAGAGGACAGGGTACTGGGAAAAGATCTCATCAGCAGGAAGGTTATACTTTCATGTCTGTGTTTAAATCCACTGTTTAAAATTATCTTCTTTTTCATCCTTTCTTTCCATTTGGGATCTTTTTTTATATCTATAGGCTCAGCTGGGCTGCATTGTTCAGAGTCATGGATATGTTTGGATGGGTCAGGCCCTATGAATTCACTTGGCCTTGAAGCAAAAAAACTCATGATGAATAACGAAAAAAAGGAAAATAATGCCTGAGACAGAATGACTTAAAAAATGATTAATATCTTTTCTTTCCCTCATAATTTGCCTCCAGACTTTTCCCTTTTCAATATAGCTTGCTATTAGCAGTTAAACTTTCAATAGTCAGTGCTTTGATGGAACTGGTGCTCTGAAGCCAAAGGGAACATTATTATTGTTATTATTATTATTATTGTTATTATTATTATTTTTTATTATTATTATTATTATTATTATTATTAGGAATCAAGGTTTATTTTGATAAGTTCAATGCCCTGGCTGAATATAGAAATGCCCAAGTTCTGCCCTCCACCACATCTAGCTGGCTCAAACTGGCCACTTGAAACGCAGCAACATTTGCCAGGCAGATACTGAAATTCTTGTGACCATGGATGTGTAAACCCAGTGTCAGTTCCCATCCAATAACTGCTGACAGGAAAGCTGGTCCTGTGCAGAGCAGCACCGAGGGGATTTGCAATTATGAAGGAATGGGATATATCAGGGATGCAACTGACTGCCACTAAGTAGCTCAGCAACTCTCAGGGGCCTCCACTCAGGCTCCCACTGCCTCGTCTCAGGCAGGAGATTTTCTTGCTTCAAAGGCTTTTATTAAAAACCAGTTCAGGTAAATGCTGACAATAAGCAAGCAAACCTGTTGAGCCTCAAGTCCACAACTTGCCAGGCAACAGGATGCTTGTCTGTGACATTTAAGAGTGCTAACACCTGAGGAAAATATTGCATGTTTTACCCTTTCTGTTTAAAATAACACACAAAAAGTGCTGCTCTTGCAATTGCATTTAGGGGCATCTTCAGCAGGCTGTCCCCACCTCTGTTCCCAGGATCTAAAGCTCCCAGCTGCCCCCTATTAAAGGAAACCTTCTTTATCAGTGCCCTGGCCTGGACTTTGAAATAACCCAAAGCAGATTTATCTACCCCAAAAGCAGATCCACACCAGAATTTAGGGTGTGCTGAGTCAGGGCTCCTGACAGGGTGTGGATGCAGAGCAGTTACAGCCAATGAGCTCAGAGAGTTAATTAAGGTGTTATCCCAAACACCTGTGGAGCAGGGGTTTAGCTTTAGCTTGCTGAGGGGGCAGGTACTTTTGCTGTGTGCTACTCTGGCTTCCCTCAGAACAGCTCCTCCAGCTCCTCGGGCTGCCCTGAGCTTCAGGTAAGTCTTTCTGTCATTCCTAAAGTTTTACAGCTTTGTAGCACAGTAGTGCTCCAGGTTTCTTTGAGGTGATGAGCAGAGAAAGTTTGGTGGTTGTAGGACTTGAAGTTGTTCCTTTCTACGTCAGTCGTAAGGTGGAGTAGCTGCTTGATGTGAAAGGTGAGGATTTTGTCTTTCTGTGGTGAAATTCTTAATTTTTTTTTCTCTTTTAAGCCCTCTCCCCATCTATATTTACCCCCAGTTCCATGGTTCTGCTTTGTTGGTGTGTTTAGCCTTTAGACACCTGTATATGTGTATTGCTTCCCTTGTGGGCCTTCCCCTAGCTGGTCATCTGTGGAGAGCAGCAGGATTTTATGGGAATGTGTACTTCTTAAGTCAGATTTCTTTGATTTTCTGTCAAAATAGCAGATGATTATTTTGTTGGTAATGGTCAGATGTGCCTCTTCCGTGAGCATTATGGTCTTTGCAGTATGTGAAGTCAGAATTGTTATGGCCTTTAGTCAGGCAATGCTCCTATTGAGCGTGGGGATTTTACCCCTGGTTAAAACAGGGATTGCCCCAAGCTTCCACTTTATCCCTTCCCTAGTCTTGGAGGAGGGTTGGGAGAACAAAAGGTGCATCTTTTTTCTCAGCTGCCAGAGTTTCTGAGAGCCTGGGCAGTGTTAACGAGGCACAGCTGGGCCTCGTTTAAACACTTAAGGCTAAAGGGTGAAGCCATGAGGAGCTTCCAGAGCCTTCTGGGCTTTTCCAATCAAGCTGTGGATTAATTAATTATCTCTGCCTGTGCTAGAGGTGGAGGGAAGCCTTTTAATGTCTGCCAGAGGATAAAGCTCCTTTTGCTGCCCACTAAAAGCATGGCAGCCTGGGTGAACCTGTGTCATGTGCCCCATTTTGGGGACTTTAATGGCTCAGGGGAGGAGGTTTTATGTGCAAACCTCCCTGATTCCAAGGGGGTTCACCTGCAGTGTGCAGCAGGCTGGGTTTTAAGCCATCAAAATGCACTTGTGTGTTACCTGCAGAGATAATTGAATGTATATGCACATCCCCAACAGAACACCTGTGCTGCCTCCCTGGCACGCATAAGTATTCCCTGCATGCCTGTGTGTTCTCTGCAAGCTACACTACACATTAATAAGACAATCCATATATTGCATTAGGACAGACCCTATGCAGACAATGCTCTAGGTACTGAGTTGTTGTTTTTTTTTTTTTTTTTTTTGTGTAAATCCTGAAATATGGCTGATATGGTCCACTGCAAAATGAACCTATATTGGAAATGGCAAAATTGTAATGTAAAATATACTGGGGTCAGTGGGGTGTGATGTTTTTTGCATACATTTTTTCTCCCTTGACCCATGCCATTCTCCTGCATATCGGGGGAAAAAAGCTTCATCTCACACAGAAATGTGATGTCCTTTACTGCCAGAGGCTGTTGCTGTTTTAAATGAGGAAAAAGCACAATGCATGAAGAAGGAAAATTAAAGCATATTCATTTTGGAAATTAGATACGGTGTCAGGAGACTCTCTGGAAATAGCATGGTTTGAATGGAGCACCAGACTACAAGACAGTTCACTGAACTTTTGACCACTATTTATACTATAGGAGCTTTTGAAATGGGAAGACAGCAAAGTATTTTATAGCTGTTTAATAGCGGATTGTGGTTTTTACTAGACATTTATCTTCCCTCTGAGTGTATATAAGATAAGTAAACATTATGTAGTGTAATTGCGTTGTGTTGGAAGCACTTTAATTTAGGGCTGCTTTATGTTCCCTGTTTGTGGCACATCTCATCCCCAGCCAGTGTGAGGGGGTGCAGGTGCCACCTGACAGCCTGACTCCATCCCAGGATCCAGCATGTAGCTGAGCCTGCTCCTGGGATCTGAGAGATGCTTTTGTTGTTTGTATCGGGCAAAAAACTCCAGTCTGCGGCAGAGGTGGATGTGGCCCTGGACTGTTTGAGAAGCTCAGGTAACTTCTAGCTCCAGGCCTGACTTAATTTCCTCTCATTTCTATATAGTGAAACTCATTTTAGCCTCCTCTGTGGCTTCAGTCCCTCTTTAGCATTCCAAGTGCAGGGAGCAGTACACCCTCCCAGGGCTGGCTGCTATCTCGTTATGATTGTAGCGATGCATCACCAGGCAGACACGGGTGAACGAAACACTGTTTGCAAAACCAAAAATGTGTTTGGGGTATTTTTAGGCCCTATCAACTTGGGCTGTTGTTCAGGGAAATAATATAGAAAGATCTGAATTTTGTTGTAATCTGAGGTGGTAAATGTGGTCTTAGTGCAGTCGAGACCCTTCTTTTCCTTCTTCCTTCACTTTCCCTCTCCATAGTTCTTAAGCTTGTCCTGGGGAGAGTTGCACTGTGGCTATGGGTCTTGAGGACTGGTTATTTGAGAGGGAAGTGCTGGAGAAGGAGCTGCTGCTGCACAAACCAGCCACATCCTGAAGCTGGGGACACAAATGGAATCATGCTGTACTGGGATTGGTGCATGCAGTGCTGTTTTCCTTTCTGGTTTTTTTTTTGTTTTGTTTTTTTTTTTTTTGTTTTGTTTTTTTTTTTTGTGTTTTTTTTTTTTTTTTTTTTTTTTTCCTTTTGGAGGCAATTATAACACAAATCTCTTGCTGCTTAATACTGAGAACCAAGCCACAAAGCCTTATTTTCCTTCTTTCATTTTTTAGTATGATTTTAGGGGAAGTTTAGGCTGATGGTCATCCATTGCGTAGTCCCTTTGTCTTTTGTCAGTTAGCCTTTTGTATAGTTTAGCCTCTGTGGGGAAGAGAAAAAAAGTTTTTTTTTTTTTTTTCCTTCTGCCATGGAAGATGCTTTTCTTCCTTGGACCAGAAGCTCCTCTCCTCTCACTAGCCAGTAACAACCCTTCTGTTCATCCTTATGTCAAAGCCACAGTACGAGCTAATAGAGATGGCTGACAATTAGGGATGAGCTGAAAGGATCTGGCAAGCCCCGGGTGCTGCGAGCCCGCGGGTGCTCCGGGCTGGCCCGGCGGGTGCGCTGCCAGCCGCGCCTCCCACGGCCCCGCTCCGGGCAGCGCCGGCGCTGCCGGTCCAGCTGGGCCCGCAGCCCGGAGGAGAGTGGCCGGGGGGAGTCTATCAGAGTCAGCTCTTCCCTACTGGACGTGCTGCTCTGCTCCCCTTCCCTTCCCGGCTGCTCTTTGTTGCTTCTTTTTGCCAGGATGGCCCAGGCGCTGTCAGGTCTCTTCTCCTGCGGGAGGTGGATGTGACAGTATCCCAGGATGACTCTGTCTTTTCCTCAGGAGGAACTCGATGGGACACAGTGTCCCTGGAACACACAACAATGCATGGGATAATGTTTTTAAAGGAATGAAAATTCCCTGTCAGTACACACCTCCTCAGGTGTTGGGTTTGTTGCCTCCTTTTGTAATGGCTATTCATTTTACTTTATTTTTCTTTAGGCTTAGAGTATTTTTATCTCATGCTTTCTTGTTGCCCAAGACAATATCATGAAATACCTTGAGATCCTATTTATGCCAGAAATTTAGAGGACAAGTGGTAATTTTAGATTATTTCCTTACTCTTTATTCAGTGTGGGACTACTCGAACATAACTTGAAATAATGCCCCAGTAACCATTGGTGAGAAAGCAAATACCCCAAACAAATGTCTCAAACTTAGGCTTTTGTCATGGGATGGTCTATCACAGGACAAGGTGGCTGGCAGACAGCTGAGCTGTGACCAACAGCTTGGCATCTCTAGCATGGTTTCCACCCTGAAAGACTGAATTTACCTTTTCTTCTCGACCTGACTATTTGTGGGAGTGTGGAGAGAAGCTGCTTCCCCAGCCTCATTAGGGAGCTGTGCTGCAGGAAAATTGCTTAGGGAATTTTTGTACATCATTTGAATCCCATGAAACCGAAATGAAGAGGTGTTTTTTTCATTATTTTATTTCATTTTTCTTAAGGCTCCAGGGTCCCTTTCACCATAGTGTGGAAATTTGTAGCTCAGTGTTCCCGTCTGCCAAGTGTGTCTGATATTTGTGGAGGGCTTTGGAAGTGTCTTCGGAGCCTTCAGTCCAGTAAAACTTTTAATCTGCACCATGTGTCTATTAAACAGGCGTGGTAAAGTGCAACAGGTGGCCAAAACCTAGAAATTAGCAAACTTCAATTTGCATTTTGGAGGCGTATGAAATACATCTGTGTAGTCTCTAGAAACACAGAGAAGGGACTGTGCTGACAGATCTTTATCCTACATGTCTGCACATGCTTTTCTGAGGAAAAACCACACAGAAGCAGACCAGAGCCAAGGCACAGAGGTAGTGAAACAGAAAAATGAGGCTCTTGGCCCCATCGTTTGCACCGTGGTCCGTGTGAACGCGTTAGACGTGAATTCTTTGTGTGTGTGAGGAGATACCAGACCCACATTAATTTCAGAGCTGATTGCTGTTCCTTATTAATAGAAATGTGATGTGATGCCAACGCCAAGTTCTGCCAGCCTTTCCTTTTTATCTCCTCTTTCAAACATAGACAGCGTGGAAAGCCTGATCGGAGGATCCCCCCCAATCCCTGTTTATTTCACAGCTTGTTAAGCTGAGGGACAGTAATGGCACCTTACTATGGCCGAGGGGGTGGTGAACTGTCAGCTGATACTGTAAATATCACCTGGAAGTTTTGTTGGAGGCTGAAAATGGTTTCTGTGGAATAATGCTAATTTAATATAGTTTCATAAATTGAACAGAATTGAATGAGTGACAGTAGATTTGTGAATAATTTGCAAATTGAAGCAGCGATAAAATTTGTCAAATAATGTGTTTTCTATTAATAGTTTGCCCTGCTCCATGTAGCTGCTAAGCAGTCTTGGTTCTCTTGGGTTTTTTGAGGAAAAGCTAGAATAAAATTTCTTTTTATTATTTTTGTTATTTTCAAGCACTGTCCTTTTCTTTTTTTCCCTTCCCTGTTCCAAGAGCCATTGTTTACTTTTGAAGTAAATGAAAGATGAATTCAGGTTACATTCTGACATTACAATGAAATTGTCAATAGAAATCAATGCCTTGTCAGATGATGAGTTAGGGGCTATAAGACAGCCTAACGGTGTCCCTATATCTTCAGGCTCCCTCATTGTGCTGCCCTCCTCGGGAGCCAGGCAGCTGTACTGTTATGGAAAGGTGTTGTCATCGTTAAGGGCATAGTAATGGACTTTAATAAACCTGGCAGCCAAGGCACGGAACCCTAATCCCGGTGCCAGCGTTATAAAGCAGCACGTTGTCCGTCGAGCCTGGTGCTCCTATCTGCATTTATTGACCCTGGAGAGGTAATAGAAGCACAAGAGATGGAGGTCAAAGAGCTCACCTTCAGCTGCTACACGTGGCCATCGATGCTTTGAAATACCACTGTGTCAACTCTGTCCTCCCAAAGACCTCGACGCGCTGAGCCACATCTGCCTGGGAATGCTCGCCTGGGAGCTGTGCAGGGCTGGGGAGTGCCAGCCTGGGAAACATGGGATGCCCACCTGGGGCAGTTCTTGGACTCCCACCTGTCTCTCTCCTGATAAGGGAGGCCTTTTGCAAAGGTCATTGCTAGGAAAAAAGGAGGATGTGATTCTTGGTTGTTCTTGTTCTCCAGGTTGTTTATTTTCTTATTATTGGCAATTTCTGCATGCCAGGCTTTACACCTGCTTAGTGTGAGGGAGAAAAGACACCAAAAGCCCAAAACACATGGAATCACGGTTCTCTTAAAGATATTTTACCCAAGTATCACCAAGAACGTAGATTATTTCTGCTTTTTCTACCAATAACTAACCGAATTTCTATTCATGTAACTCTACTCTGTGGCAAATTTTGACCAATCGTCCTGTGTCACCCACACTGTAGAACATGGAGGAGATGAAGAAGAAGAAGGAAGCCTAAAAGCATCTTGTCTTCATCTACTTGCCATACTAACAAACCCAAAAATCTAAATTTCTCACCCTGTGATAAATTACATATCTACTTTACCTTCTTGAAAATTCTGCTTCATCCCAAAGCCTAGGAAGCCCTTTCCATGGACGAAGGTTAAAAGTAGCCTTTGTCAGGGGGTTTGGACCCTTCAAAGCATTGAGAGAAATATTCTCTGCATTCAGGGTTCTAGCACCCACCCACAGAGGCTCTGGAGTCCCCCAGAGCCTTGCTGGGTTTTGGCTCTGCAGGCTGGGTGCTGATGGGGTGCTGGGTGCTCCTGGGGTGCTCCTGCCCGATGGATGCTGCCAGCTCCTGCCTTAGGCTGGCCCTGCCAGTTGCAGCCTGCTCAGCTGGGGCAGCTCGGAGCTGGCTGTGCTCTCCAGGTGTGCCTTTGAGCTGGGAGGCTGTGGGTGCTTCTGCCACGGAATGGCCAGAGAATTGTTTCCCTCTCCCCCCCAAATCGCCCTCAAATCTGTGCAGACTGTAAATTCCAGATCCTTTCTGGAACAGGAGCTCCTTCAACTTAGCCTAGTTCAGCTGCAGAAAGAAATATCCCCAAACAAAAATTATTATTATAACAACCCCCCCAAACACACCCAAAGAACCTGATTTAGAAAAGATACAGGAACAATTTATTCTCTCTCCATGGATTAGAGGGGTGGTACTTGGAGCAGCTTGTTAAACAGAAGTGCTTGGCCCCTGGCCTTGCACTGCTGTTTAATGATCCACTCTTCATGTGCCACCTCTCTAATCCATGGAGAGATAGGTACAAATTGTATCTATAATGTTATATTATTTAACAGTATAATGTATTATAAATCATAGAATTGCATCCCTGCCTTGTAATTGGTGAGATGTGTTGCATGAGGAATCCCCTAATTCAATATAAAGTGGTTGCTCTTATGCATAACTACCTCTCTGGATCAAACCAATTCAGCCCAGAAGTGGTGAGGGGAAAGTTAAAGCTTTTTTAATTAAAAAAAAAAAAAAAGAAAAAAAGAAAAAAAGGGAAAGACAAAAATGTAACACCATGGCTGTTTAGGCCCCCTCATTGGGTTTATAGGCTCCTGCCCTCAAAGAGCTGTTCAAGAGAGGAGCTTTTTCCTGCAGCAGAACTGGTCTGCAGCATGTCCTGCCACCTTCCAGAGGATTCCTCCCTGCACACTGCTCTCTTTGCACCAGAACTGATCCTCACTTTGGGTGCTGGATCTGCCAGAGGGAAGGGAAAATGTTAGTGAGGGGCCCTTGAGCAGCCTGTCCCTACTGTGCCCCCAGCCCCTTTGCAGTGCCTGTTTCAGTGATGTGGGAGCACTCCTGCGGTAGAGTCCGCACTAAGACCCCTGCTTTATTTCCCACCTCCCCTTAAAGCCAGTGTCTTGTCCTTGAATAGTGACCAGGAACAGCCACAGCTCCAAGGAAGACTTGAAAGTATCAAAAAATATCCTCATTATGTAACAAGCAGTAAAAGAAGTATTTTTTTTTCCTGACCCTGATAGTGATCCACTCATGTCCTAAAGCAGTTTGAGTGATGGGCTGTCTGGTTCATTCCGTGAAGTTGCAACTAACAGATGTGCCTTCCCCCACCCCAATAAATAACTAACCTTTCTTTAATAAATAATAAATAAACCCTGGAGCTGTTCTAGACAAACTATGCTTAATTAAAGCCTGTGACACTAAAACAAGTTACCTCTCTTTTCAATTAGAAAATGCACTTGTGGCATAAAAAAAGAAAATTTAGCAGTAAGAGTTTGTCTAAATGCATGATAGAAATGGGCCTTAATGAAGGCAAAGAAAAGAGCTTTATTTGAGTTTTAGCTAAGCTTGGGTCTGGGATTAAGGGTCTGTGATGGGTCCTACCAGGGCTGGTGTTGACCTCACTACCTCACTGGACAAGATCCTGTTGGTCTTGAATGGGTTCCAGAAGTATTGGAAACCAGCAGTCAGACAGGTACCCAAACTCTTCAGGCCTCTTGGAGGCAAGAAGTCTGGAAACCTTATGTGGATAGTTAGTTTTATTATTTTTTTCCTCTCTGCTGAGATTGGGCAAGTCCATAAATATTTAGGAGACCTTATCTTGCTTTTTGCCTGTGAGAAGATATCTGGCAGGCTTAAAACAATGAAAAGGAAATCAACTTTTTAGACCTTTTAATGACTTGAGCCAGTGCAGATTTGCATTGGGGCTGGGGGTTGGGGAGTCAGTCTCATTTGAGGAGGAAGTGATGTGGGGTTTATTTCTGAATGAAAGCACAGATCAGCCATCCCCATCTCCTCCAGCACTTACGGGACAGCCTGAATTACTGACTCAGAAAAGCTCCTTCATGTCCTGGGCTGCCTTATTTAAGAAGGCAAATATTCCCTCTGTCCTCAAACGGGAGGTGGAGGGTTGTTTCTCCCCAGTTTTATACACACCCTATAGAAGGTGATACCCTTGGTTAAATTTTTGGAAAAGGGAAAGAGCTGAACTGTTTGTGTTTCACATTTGTTTTGCTTGGGAAATAGGAAGTAGCAAGAACCTGAGACTTGATGCTTTTATTTGCAAACAAGGCAAGTGCTTCATTCTGAATCTGAAACTTACATAAATTGGGGGATGTACAGAGTCAATGCTCATCCCTGCATGAGGCCTAAAATCTTGATGTGCTCGTTCCTTCTGCTTTTGCTTTTTGCCTTTGAATTTATTTTTCTGAGGCGTATAGATGCCATCAAAACTCAAAGTGAAGTTTTCCAACTTGTTAATTTTTTTTTTTTAAACTGGTGAAGCCATCAGAATAATGACAATAATTTTCAGGGCAATTAGACAAGCCTGTTTTTCACCCAGGTTGTTATATTTATGTCTGTGGTACCTGAGTTTCCTTCCTGCTCAAGTTGTTTTGCTTTTGCTGAATGTGAGTTGTGTACAAAAGGAATGCTTTTATACATTTATCTCCTCTTTCTAGTCAGTTTTACCTTCTCCTACAAGTGAAAGCCTGGGGGTGGGAAACAAGGGAAAAATAATTGTTCCTGTTTTCCCTCTGAAAGCCCCAAATAATTATGCTAAGTGGCGCAGAGTATTTTTCTCTCCTGTGACTGGCTGCAGTCCCCCCTCCCCTCCTGAACCCCTGTGAGCCCTGGAACACAGGATTTTCTTCCCCAAGGTGGGCAGGGATTCCTCTCCTCCCCACCAGTGCCCCCAAACAGATCAGGGTCTGCCTGGCACAGTAGAGATGGGGAGAGAAGGGTGGGATGAGCAGAAAAAAGAGGTGGGGGGAAGAAAATGCTTCTTTCTTGGTGAGCTCTAATCGGTGCTCACCTCATACATTTGCAAAAATGACTGCCTAAGAGGTGAAAAAATCTATTTCTCCAGCAGCACACACTTACTCTTAAATCAATCCAATGCAGTAGGGCACTTATTTTTTTTTCCTCCTGACTTTTCTATTTATTTGCTTTATATGACAACAAAGTTGCCTTTTCCTGGACAGAAGCGAGCAGCAGAGTGCTTTGCCTCCCTCCTTTCCCCGTGCTGTGGGGTTGTTGGGAGGAGGGTGTGAACGCCCGTTCATTTTGTGGAGTGTTTTTATGTGCCTGTCTGCGTAAAAATAGGATGTAATGATGTTGAGGATTAAAGGTATGGTCAGAAACTTTTTTAATATGGTATGAAATACTTGCACTGAGAGCAGCTCTTTCCAACCCTCCATGACCTCCATACTGAATGTACAAATAGCAATAAATCCTGGAGCAGATTAAGCAATTTCCCCACAGTAATGTGTCTATTGGAGTTTCAAATAACCCAGAGTAGACCGAAACATTTGGATATTCCAGTCTGTATCCCATCTGTATGTAGAAAGTTGATGGTAGGGCAGCATCCTGAACTTTGACTCCTTGTAAAAGTTTAAATTGCTGCCCTGCTGGGCTGAGTGAATGCTAATTACTTTGTCTCTTACAATGCATCCAGACTACTTATTTAAAAAAAAAAAAAGAAAAAAAATCCCTGAAGACACAGCTTTTGCATGCCAAATATATTGTGCTCAACAAAACACAGGGAACAGTGGGCCTGTTTGCATACAGCCAATGCCATTGTGAATCTGCTGGGTTTAGCAGCCTTTAAGAATAATTTCAGTTTTCACTGCTCCTGTGAAAATCATCAAGGCTGAGCAGCGCCTGCCTGGGCACTGCCCTGGTGGGATGCACAAAATCCATGCAGGTTTCTCCAAGGACCTTGGAGCGTGTCCCCAAAACAAAGATGGTCTTGGGACTGAATTTATGTCTGAATCAAGCAGGGTTTCTTGCAAGCAATTAGGAACCTTTTCCAGGCCCATCCCAGGGCAGGAATCAGAGGAACAGTTGAAATAAGGCTGAAGCTGTAACCCATGGAAGCAGAGTCGAGCAGGCTCTGTCTTCCTGGAGATGCTCAAAATCTTTGATGCTGCATTGCCAGAGTCTAATAATTGTTAATAATTCTGTAATAACAATATTAATTACCAGGGAAGCCAAAGTTCACTGATGATTTTTTGGTTCCTTTCAGCAATCATTAAGCACAATTAGAAGATCAGACCTGATGAGCTCCTGGCAGTGATGTTTGTAAGGGCCACTCCTTGTGCCACTGCTGCAGAACAAGGAGCTGTGGGCAAGAGTGGCTGTTGTGGGGATTGGCTACAGGCATCAGGGTATCCTGAAGGGAAAGGAACAAATGTCCCAAGAAGAGAAAAATTAGAAGATAATGGAGCTTATGTAGGGATGGACAAATCACACTGAAAAGTGAGAATCTGAACAAATGTTAGACCCTCTGCTCTGCCCATTCCAGAGCTGCCAGTGTCCAAGCTCACACAAAAAGCTGGGGTTTGGCTACTTGGGCTTTGAACTGGACCAAAACCCAATGCTCTAAGATTTTCCTGAGATGTGGTGAAGAGCACGAGCCTTGTTGTCCCACTTAACTCTCTCCTGGATTAGAAAGTGGTGTTGTGCTGTGGGTTTTTTCCCTCATATGCAAAGAGAAAACTTGTTTATTTTCAGCCAAGCATAAACTTGTCCCACACAATGATGGCAACTGGGGTTAATCTGTCACCCAAGAGCACTGGGGACATTAAGATTTGGAGAGGAACTGTGGGTTTCAGACCATGATAAATAATTTTTCATAATTATGTAATAATAAGCAGCCAGACCCTGGGCTGTCAGAGCTGCATGGCTCACACTAATCTGTAATGTTGCATCCAAGCTCTACTCCCTTGCAGGGACAGCCCTGGAAATATGTGCTGATGTGTACCAGCTGCAGGGAGTGAAGGCAAATGTAGGGAACCAACACTGGGATGTCCTGGGTTGGGGGCTTTTTGTTCACTGGGTGATGCAGTGGTCACCTCAAAGACCCTTGGAAATCCCCTTGCCTTGATTTTGGAGCAGCTGAGTCTTTGTGGTGCCCTGTGTCCCTCCCATGACCATGTGAGGGGATGGGTAAATGTGCTGCTAGCACCGCACACGGGGCTAAGGGAGTATTTTGGAAATAGGTTAAATTAAAGGCATTCCTAACATGCTAGCCACCAAATGTCCCAATGAAAAGGAATGTCTTTTATGGAGGGGAAACAGCCTGCGAATAATTAGTTGAAGAAAATGGGGGGGGGGGGGGCAGAATGAAAGAATTTCATAATATTTCAGACTCAGAAAACGTGTCACCAAATCAACAAACAGAGTATTCATTAGGAGAAATTTGCTTAATTTCAGACCAGGGATGTGGAAAGTGCCGTGAGAGTTGTTCTGAGGGAATTTTTAGCCCAATCAGAAATGAGAGAAGACTGCAATTATTATGGGAGTCTGTTCTTCTGAGAATGCCAACCCAGTTTTGCAGACCCCAGAGGTCTGAGCCATCTCCAATCAGGTCTGGCTGTACAACTCTTCCTCTCGCCGCTGTCTGCGCCGAGCGGGACGTGAGGCTGCTGCTCACTGCTTTCCAAACCAGCATTGTGTCCAGCCTCTGAGACTCTCCTGAGCTCACCGTGGAGAGTTTATTTATCAGGGCTACCTGTTCAAATCTTCCCTGCAGGTAGAGCCCGACTCCAGGAAGCTGGCTGGGTTTGCTGAGCTGGGTCTCACTCAGGGAAGGGCTGTGTGGCTTGGGAGTGCTGTGTGCTGAGAGGACTGGGTGCTGCCTGAGCACGATTTAGCTGAATACAGATGTGCCAAGAGCACATCTGGTGTCACGTGAAGAGCCTTGATGAGAGTCATCAGGCCCCAGGCTGCAGCTCCTCCCTGAGGGTGCCTGTGAAAGGTCACCCCGGAGCTTTTCCCACCGGTGAGAGGTCCCAAATCCCTGGCTGGCAAAGGGTTTTTGGATGCCTCATCCTCCAGAAGCCTCTGCAGGAGGATGTGCAGGCCCTGAGTGCTTGTCACCAGGGCTGATTCGGCGGGGCACCTGCAGCACAGGCAGTGGCGTGGTGGTACTGGAATTAACAACTCAGTGTTTTAGATTACTCCCTGGATTTATTACCTTCTGGGAAAAGAATTTATTTCTAGACCCTCTGCCAACCCTCAATTTCTAGTAAATGAGAATATACTAGTTCTGGGACTTAGGGTGCTTTATGAAAGGAGGGGGGGGGGGGGGGGAAATGAAGACGGGAAAATGATTTTGATCTGAGACAGAAATTCAGACAAAGGATTACCCGTGTTGTTTGAACAGACAGTGCATAAACATTACCTTATATTAGAAAGAACAGAGACTCGCAACATCCAGGAAACTACTTTATTCACAAAATAAAACTAGGCCCATTTCTGCTTATTCAAATACCACCCACAACTTTCTGGGGAAAGATCATATGCAGAGCATATTTGGAAACATTATTAGGAATGCATAAAGTACAGTATTAGTCAATTTTATATGCTCAGTTGCATGAAATCTGTGTGTTTAAAAAATATAATAATTTGCATTTCATGGCTTTTGATAACCTCAGGAGTGCACTTGAAATTCAGCACATGCCCACAGCACCTCCCAGCTCACCCCATTTTTAACTGAAGACCAATGGTTTCTATTAAGGGATCAGGCAGGGACTCTGACAAGCCAGTCAATAACTATGTGAGGTTACTTCATTAATGCTATAATGGCTGATAGAGTGAGAGGCAAAAAACAGGTTCCTGACAGCAGCAAATGAAAATGATAGAGATTCCTGAAGCAACGCGCCTTTCCTTTGTCATTGTCTTTTGCTTGGCTTATTCAAAATGTGGCATTTATGTATTCAGCCTTGATGAATGTTGCAGGCTTTAAGTACTTTTTCCATCTCTAATGCAGCGCCGATTGCACATTGTTCTTTCTTTCTCTCCCTCTTTTTTTTTTTTTCCCCCTTTTTTTCCTCCCTCCTATAACCTCTGCTGTCAAGGCTCTGCGGGCTGAAGGGTTGCAGGCTCTGGCTAAATGGCTTTTTTGCTGTAAACGGTGAGGGTGACGGGACGATGGATCATGAGCGCCGCCGGGGTCACACAGCGAGTGGGTGGCAGCGGCTGGAGCCGCAGGGAGCAGGACTCCAGCCCTGGGCAGGCAGCAACCCACCTCCCCAGGGGTTACTGGGGTGCTCCAGGGCACCCCGCTGGTGTTTTGGGGAGCTCGTGGCACAAGGGCCTCACAATTTCCCTTTGGAGGCGTGGTTCTTCCCCGGGACAAACAAAAACTCCATCCCTGGCATTCCAAATGTGGGTGTCCCCTCTGCTGGCAGGCCCAGGGTGGTCCCTGAAGGGTGTCACATTTTTGCCATTCCCCCAGAGCAGAGTCATGTGTGGAATTTGAACATCAGGATAATGGGCCTGGATAATTTAGCTTCTTTAAAGGTTTGTAAGTATTGCATGGAAATGCCCGAATTGCGGTCGTAGAGATTCTTACAGTTTGCTTCCACTCTTACTTGCTTTCATTTAACTGTTTACAGTATTGCACGTTTGTTTTTTGGTCACAAGTTCTTTTGGGAATTGTTTTGCTTTAGGCCACACAGACCAGAGGGTCGAGGCAAAGCTGGCCCCTTGCAGAACCCGACACCTTCAAGTTTGTGCTGTGGAAAAAAGCTTCTAATTTATCATTGACCAGTCTTAAAAGACCGTACTAATGGTAAAATAAGTCTCCTCAAACTTGTCAAAGTTGCCATATGATGAGTTAAAAAAATAATTCTTTGGTTTTAATTGTTCCTTTCTCCTAATTATTGCAGATATCTCAGCCATGTGTTGCGTATTTTTGTCCAAAACAATCTATTCCTTTCATAGGGTGTTTATGCACACCTGCTAAATACCTTGCCATCCTCTAGTTTTCTATTCCAAGGCAATTCTTTACGTGCCTAAACCCCAGCTTGTTTCAAGCCAGCTTCTGAAGATGCTGAGGCTTAACTCAGCGCAGTGTTTGGGCATGTGCTTATCTTTAAATAGTCCCCCAGCAGTCACGTTGCAGAGGCAATATTAGACACATGCCTAACTCCCTGCTGACTTGAGCCTAAAAGGCCTAAATATCCAAATAATTAGATTAATTTGTGGCTTGATAGTGGAAGACTTTTGGCCTAGGAAATGAGAATGCAAAAAGTATGTAAAGCAGTTGCAGATGTGTATTTCCTAGCGAACTTGGAAGAGACCACAAGGCAAAATGTTGATACGGGGCGTGCAAGAATGTCTGAACATTAAAGTGCTTTAAGCTTCTTTAAGAAGCAGCTTGGGTACGAACCAAAGCTCGGGTTTAAATTGTTTCCGCAGCAGAAGCAGAGAGGCTCAGAGCTTGCATTATTTATTTTTTTAAGGCACTGGTAACTTCAGGGATTTTCCATGTTTATGGCTTAACAAGAAGGGCGCCAAGTGTGCTGTGGTTAATGACATAAGCATTAAAATAGAAGCATGAGGGAGATCCGGACTTGCAAACCTCTTTGGGGATTTTGGGCTAGCCAAATGACCCCCTCAGCAAAGAGGGTGGGCTGTGCCTTCTCTAGCTTGTTCTCTGAGCTTCTGGCAAGAGTTGCTGCTCTCTGCAGGAAGGGTCTCCAAGAGACCAGTGCCCAATCTGGGCATTGCTGTGATAACAACACCACCCAGATACAGGGAAGGGCCCGAGCTGCTCGTTTCCAGTTGCACAGGAAACCTGAGGTGTGGAGGAGGGCACTGGTGTTTGAAGCAGGGGTGGTCATGCAAAGTACGTTTGCCTGTCTCTCTCTGTAGGCTAGAACGGGAAGCTTAGTTTGGAAACATAACTTTTTTTCAAGGTGTGTGGTTTAACAAATCATGAAACCTCTCTTGAGGTGGAAAAGCCTGTATTTATTCAAATATCATGAAGTGATTTTCAATCTTAACTAGCTATGCTAGGAGTATTTTCCACTTACTCACAAAAATCATTCTGGAAATCAACAGCTTCTTCCAAGGAGGAGCAACTCTCTCTTGGGACCCTTGGGGTTACCTGCAAAATGTTTGAAGTGGCCCCAGTTTCCAGCCAAGTACTTGTTTAGTTGCTGAGTGCACTCTGTTTGTAAGCTGATGTCATTCTGTGCCCTGTGGGATTTAGGACACTTCCCAACGGGGTGATCTCACACAAAGTCCATGGCTTGGCTCAGTCTGTGGTTGGTGTAGTACTGCCCTGTTGGTCTTCAACACAACTCATTTCCCAGTCTGCCTTCAGCCATAAATTATTCCAGCTTCTTCCAGGCACTCAGCACCTCTCTTCCCCAGCCTGTTTCCCAGATGGGAAAGGCTGTGATCCCTCCTGGTGCAGCCAGAAGAGGCTTGGCGTGTCCCCTTAACTGCAAATACTGGAGCTGTGGCAATTCCTTCAGACCCAGGAGTCCAAGGCTCCCTGCTGTGGAGCAGAGGTTGAGGAGTGTCCTTGGATGAAAGCTGCCTTCCAGGAGAGGGTTTGCTCAGAGGGTTGTGCAGCAAAGCTTGCCCTCGGTTTGGATAAACCCTCCTGGAGAGGCGGCTCTGGGAGGTGCAATTTGCACCTCTCTGCACAGGCAGAGGTGTGAATTGAGTGAGGAAGCTGCCAGGCTTTGCTTCCTCCTTGGGAAACCACCGGGATTGTTTTCCACCGGGCAACAAGGAGAAAGGGACACTCGTTGTGCAAACACCGGTTTGCTGTCTTTGCCCAAATAGGTTTTTCTGGGCTCTGACAATCTGGGAAATGGATTTGTGGGTGATCCTGCACCTCCCGCCCTGCTCCTGTAGGATGGGGCTGCATCACTGGGCTGGACTAAGTGGTGAGCCTGGGTGGCAAACCTCACTTCTCTGCCTTCACTCCTTAAAATTACTGACAGTCCTGTACTGCTTTGGTATTTGCATGCAAAATCCTGCTTTTTTAAAAGATTCACAAGTTAGCACTAACCCAGTGCGGTTTTATGTGCGGAGCTGGGTGGTGGCAGATTCAAGTTGGTGTTTTTTGTTTGTTTGTTTTTTAAAGTTGCGAAATTGCTGAGGGAGTAACTGGAATGTATTTTTCCTGACAGGAAACATTACACCTGTCTTACCTGTTCACATTCAAAGAATGCTCTGAGTGCAAAGGAGGGCATTTAATGAACTTAATGAATCCATCAATTAAAGAGAATTCATGTGCTTTCCATGATCAGATTCTTATTTCAAGGCCAAACTCTATTCAACCCAGCCCAGTATCCCCTAGCAGATACAATTTTAAAATATAATTGTTGCATGTGGATACTTTTAAAAAGAGGTGTTAAGTAAAAGGCATCAATGTCTGTATTACACAAAGATAGAGATGTAATGAATGCTTTCACAGAAATAAGATTTTTTTAAAGACTCTCCTGCCAATTTGTCTGCGTTTATCATTTGCTCTTTTAAACAAAAGTTAGAGAAATTATTGCTAGCAAACAAAAATCTATTTTAGACAAACACAGTATGTCCTCAAAGATCCAGTTTGTCGTGCTTGATAGTCTCATTGGCTGTGATTTGTATATTAAAAAGATTTTAATTGCCCAGGTAAGTGCCTGCACCTGCTAAGACATTGAATATTAGAGCACTTTATTCTAATCTCCTATAATATAGGGCACACTTCACCCATAAAATTATTCTCTACACAATTATAGCTCGGTTTTTGCTGAGGTAGAAAGTGCAACTTAACTGTTTGGTTTTTGCTCATTATTATTAAAATCATGCAAATGAGGACCATTAGGTAACAGTTGTGTAGTTAACCACTCAATAGCGTGGTGACTGCTTTTCCTCCCCACCACAGACAATTACAGGGTGGGGATGTGGCATCTTGAGGCTCTGCTGGCTGGGCAGTGGGCTTTGGGAGTGTGATATTGCCACCAATTTTGTGCAAACTGCTGGGTTTTCTTGTGCATCCTATTTCCATTTAACTGGGAAATCTGGGATTTCAAAACACAGAGATCTGTTCTGAATTGGAACAACTGGCACAAAGTTTGAAATTGCCTGTAAAAAACACATTTCTGGGACATGCTCTTTTGAATTAGTCAAAATGTTCTGGTTCAATAAATCAAAAGGTTTCATTCCAATTCAGTATTTCTTTCATAATTAGGAATATAATGCAAAGTAACAGTTCAGAACAACATTTTCTTTGGCAATGAATAATTGACTTGCTCTGTTCCAATGAAATTTAATTTTAGGGTTTATTCTCACCAAAACACCATGGTTCAATTTTTGTTCTAAAGGAAATTGTATCAGAACATGCTGGCTCCTGCATCAAGTTCCTATCCAAAAAAACGGTGTTTCCTGATGGAGAAGGTTTTATCCCAACTGCTTTGACCAGCTCTTGCCTAGATCCCCAAACCTCTAAACAAAAAATAACAAATTCGTTACTCTCCCTATTGTACCTTTATTGAAAGAATCCCATGCAGCTGAAAAGGGAAAATCCCATGCTCTGAAGTCCAGGACACTCTTAATTGCAGCCAGGAACACAACACAACTAGTCTGTGCTATGGACACGCCTTCAAATTAATCTCTGGAGTAACTCCAGGACCTTCAGGAAGTTGCTCCAGGAATAAATTTGACTCCTCAATTTTCATCCAGGTGGGTTTATTTGGATATCACAAGGTAACTCTGTGGCCATAAATCCATAAAAGGATTTATGGTTCTTGCAGGCAGCTCCTGCAGGTCCTGAGGTGAGGTGCTGGAATTACCAGGATGATTTGTTGTGTTTTGTCATATGTGAAAGAGGAAATAAATAGTCATCATTTTATTTAGGTGTGAAACCCAGAAATGTTGGTGCTGGGTGCACACACAAAGGTGTTGGGGAGAGGAACCAAAACCTCTTATGTTCAGGGTGGGTTTCCATCCAAAGCTGGGCTTAGACTAAGGCTCCTTTGCAATGAGAGAGGCTCACACAGACATAAATGTAGGATCTGACATTGGAAGTAAATATCTTCAGGCAGCTCCTTGCCAAAGTGGTGAAATCCATCCTCAGCAGACGTGGTTGCTTGGCTTCTTCAGGAGCAAAAAAATTCAAGATGTCTCCTGTAAGGAGTTGGATAGACAGGAAAGCTGCTGGTGTATGCATAAGGAGAATTATCTGGGCTGTTTTAAGTGGAAAGAGTAATGGGATGAAACTGAGCTAAGGAAAACTTCAAGCCATGGAAAAAATAATACAGGCTAGTGGTCTGTGGACTGGTCTCCTGAGAGATCTAGGAAAGCCATGCCACACTGGCCAGTGAAAACCACAGTGGGAATAGACTAAAGAAAAATATTGTAGTTGTCAGCGACTGGACAAGGTGCCCTGTGGGATTTTCAGAGTGATTCAAAGGGTATTTGTTTTCATGTTTTGTTTTCTAATTGGCCAAAACATATACAGCAGACTCTCACAGGACTGTGCTGAGCCAAAACTGTTGCTGAAGTCAGATGAAGAACTTTTGAGCCTGCCCTGCTGGAAAACATCCACGGGTGAAATTGTGGGAGGTATGATGTGTAGAAATTCCCACCAAAATCCTCATTTCACTGTACATCCTCCCTACAGGGGACATGTGTGTAATTAGCAATTGCTTCCAGTAAATGGCTCTCTGATCATGATGAAAATCCAATTTGGAGGAAATTGTTGTAAAAAACACAATTTATGGCTGGCCCCTCACAATAACCAGTGCCTGGCTGGTGGAACACCTCTGCTTCCAGTGTTGCTGTACTAAGTGTTGGGTTTGGGGTTTGTCTGCCCCAGGCTTCTGGCAGTGTGGTGGGGGAGAAGGAAATGCCCTCTTGAACATAGCTGGCCTTCCACTCCGTGGCATTTCATGGCTTTTGTGGTGGTTGGAGGATACAACCCCTGAAGAAACCTCTTAAGAGCAGCTCTTGCTCTGTTTTTCTTTTTCCTTCGAGTCATATTGTCTCTTGATGACACTGCTGATGTAAAGTCCTTATTGTTAGATGTCCCACGGGGGAGATCCCGCTTCCCTCTCACCAGCTGGGTTGTCTGGGCTTGGCATAATTCAGGATGGAAATACTTCTCCCATTTAGTCCTTTCTTTGTGAGACTTCACTGCTTCTTCAGACCAACCTGGTCTCTCCAGTGTCCCTGTGCTGCAGAGGATGGGCCTTCACTGCTGTGCTGCTCATCAGGCTCTTGTCCCATGTGTCACCAAGGGTACCTGTCCTTGTCCTGCTCCTGCCAGGGCTCTTGATGCATGCACTCACACAAAGGAGCAGCTCAACACTCTTGTAGTGCTGGCAAAGAGGGGTTCTGACCACCTTAGTGTGGAGTTTTAGCTCCTCAGGGCTAAAATTGCCATATTACTGAGTCTCCCAAAGTGAGGGGAATACACTGAAAGTTCATACTGTTTTACTACTACTTTTATTATTTTTATTATTTTCAACAAGATCATTATTCTGTGACCACATCCCTACCTGGTGAATCAAGTCTGCAGGCACAATAGCTCCTCACAGGCTGTTTCCCCCTTGGTTCCTTTTCTAAATCATAAATATTGCAAATTGTGGAGAAATTCTATAAACAAAGAGGTTCATATCTGAACTCATCAGGACAATGCTATGTTTATATAAACTGCTACTTGTGGTGAGGGGGTATATGACAATTTTTTATTGCTGGCGAAGGACATATTATTCAAATATATGTAGGGAAAATAAAATGAGCTCGATAAAATCAGGATGCCCCTAGCAATCCGAGTTTCACTTTAAAATAACAGTAATAATTGAAGCGCCATTCTTCTCACCTGCACTGCAATCACTGCTGTACTCCTTTTGCAAATGCCAGAAGTTTCTTCTTTTGTGCAAGTGGTGTGTCTGTGATGGGTGAGGGGTTATCCCAGCCTGGGGTAAGCTGCTTGGGAATGGGCTGGACCCATCCCACCCTGCTGATGGATGGGCTGCCCTGTGCTAGGATCTGACTCCGTGGGGCTGCTGCTTCCCAGCTTCGCCTGATGACCTCGGTGCTTTTACCCAGAGTAACCACATGTGCATTTATCACACAACTTTATGAACAGTGAAGGTTTATTACGTTGCACTTAAACCTCGTTTAACCTTTTCTCAGGAAGCAATGCTCTAAAGTGGGATTGCAGGAGTTTGCAAAATTCCGCGAGCGCTCCCCAGGCAGGGTGAGCACAAGTTCCCCCAAGAGAAAATGCAGGCACAAACCCCACATCTGCTGTCTTCATCGTTCTGCTGTGAGGGAAAAATATTGCAGCCTAGGAAAGATTTATAGGGAAGACATAACTTTAGATTTTTTTTTTTAATTTATTTTTGAAATTAATCATTGGCTCAAAAATATGTGTATCTCCCTCTTGTATGGTGGCGCTTGCAGCCCTGATACCTCTCTGAGCAGGTGGCCTTGGGGCAGTCCTCAGGCCCAAAGACCTCCTGCAGCTGTCACACTGCTCAGAAAGCTCCAGTCCTGGAGGGAAAAGGGAGAAACAGAAAGCTGGAGGTGAGCAGTACAGCGAGCTTCCTGGCAGGAGCAGTGCCCCAGGGGAGCTCATGCAAATCCTGTCACTTGGGATGGTAGAACCTCGAGTGAATGAAGCTCCAGCCTGAAGATTGCAGGGAGGCATCCTTCACAGGTGAGGAGGGGGGCTTGGGAGACTCTCGAGCTGGGTAGTCTTTTTCCAAGTGTACTTCCAGTGATTTACATTTCTATTCCGGATCAGCTCTTAGCTTGTAAAATGTTTGTGTCACTTGGAAGTGGAAAAACGTGATGGAAAAATGTGAGGCATGATCAACAGCACTTAGTGAAATTACATCATCTTAATTCTGGCAGAGAAAAAAGAACTCTTCACTTTTGGTTTCTACACAGCCAAAAATCTTTATAAAATTATCTTTGATCACCTCACACCTGATGTCCTCTCCACCTCCTTGGACACCTTTCTCACAGGAGTTGTAAACACAAAAGTTCCTGACCATCATCAATGAAGACATTTCTTAGAAAGTCAGAGCCCCTGCAAGAAGCAGCCAAAAATAAACATATCTTCCAAGTGGGTGGCAGATGTTGCCAGAGGTTGATAGGAATTTTCTGTAGGTCTGGGAAGTAGCAGAGGAGCTGTAGGAACGGCTCCATTGAAGATGCTTGGGCCAGAGAGAGCAGCTTGCAAGGCAACCTGACAATGCAATCAATAATTTACCTCACGGTACGACTGAGATGGGTTGAGTCTCCCCAAGTCAACTTAGAGGTAAGCAAGAATGTGCCATAACAGTGTGTTTTTGAACCACAGGATAGAGGCTTAATTGATTTGCTCTTTATTCTTTGCAAAAGACAGCTGAATGTCAAAGGTCTTTCTTTTGTGAAGTACTGGAAAACCCGTTGTCAAACAACCTCTACTCATTTAATAATTTATCCCATTTTGTAAAAGAAAGGCAGCTGACATGCACTAAATCTAGTCCATGTTTAAATTACTGCATTGAACAATAATAAGAGGAATGAATAATCTAGTACATCTATTTAAAATTAAACATATATGAAACTGTTTTTCCAAATGATCACCAAGGGCTATAGTTTAAAGGCAGGACAGAAGCCACATACAGAATGAAAATGCCGAGCAGTAGTTTGCAAGTGGCAGCAGAATTATTTATTCTATTTTTTCTATACATAAGGAATAGAGCTAAATGAACAATGTTTAAGCATGTCAGAATTTCATCAATTTTGCATGAGCATTCACAAATATCCTGGTGGGGGTAATTGCTTGCAAATACATTTAAACTAATGATATGTTATGTCCTTACTTGATATAAAACTATTAAAAGATACGTTATTGCATTTGACAATGCCATGAAGCTGGGTCAAAGCTTAATGACAGATTTCTGCATTCGTAAATTAAGATATACTCTGCTGGAAGCAAATATTTTGTAAAAATAAAAGCCATCTACTATGAAAGTTTGATCATTGATCTAAGGTTGCTTTTTGGTTTCTCCAACTACTGGGTTTGCAAAAGCAGAGGTGAGGGAGATTCCATTGCAGAGGCAACCCTGGAAATCCCAGTGTGGCTCTTGCACAAGCAACAGGAGGCTTATTTGAGACAACCAGTGGTTTTAACAGTTCCATTGGGGACTGGGAGTGAAGCCTGTGCACCAGCTGGTGAGAGTGCTTGGTCTTCCTGTGGGAAGAGCAAGAAAGTTTATTCTACCTAAAGCTGAATGTGCTGGGGAGGTTGTTTGGCCTGAGAAGAAGTTCAGAAAACAGGTACTGATGGCCTCAAAAGACTCTGAGGAAGCCTGGTAGGGTGAGATTAGTGTGATGAGTTTGTTAAGGTCTTGTCATTGCTCATTTTCCTGTCTGATGTATCCCTGGTGGTTCAGTGGGGCAGGAGTGTGCCATGGAGCAGCTCTGTGGGCATCAGCTCTTAATTTGTGACACTGGGCTGGTGAGCAATTTCAGCTATTTACTGAAGGTTGTAATAACTATGAAAAACTTAGAAAATTAAATGTTAACAGGATGCAGCCAGAGAGCCTTCACCAGGCAATAGAAAGGTCTTGGGGCAGTGCAGATGTCTGGAAAATACTGTGTTGTCCCAGGAGAGGCCTCGGGACATTTTGATGGTAAGAGAGAGGGACACTGATCATTGGTTTCTGGGTGGTGTGAATTTTGTGATGATGTGAGGCACTGTCTCCACAATAGCAAAGGGAATATTCCTCGTGGAGGGCAATGCACCCTGCAGAGATGTGGCCGCCTTCTGCCCAAATGGAGAGGCACCAGGAGTGATGACAAGCCCTCATTTGCCCCATCCAGAAGGCTACCCCAAACTGTTGTGATGGCTGTGGGATTGAGCCTGGATGGGTCCTGGCCTGTGGTTGGGCATCTGGAGGGGGTTTGAGCAGCTGCTCCAGGGTGTTTTATGGCTTTTGCTGCATGGCAATCCTGAAATATCCCTTCCCGTCACCTCTCGCGCTCTCTTCCACTCTTTGAATTGCTCTGATTCTCAACATCATTGAGGATTATTATAACCTCCCCTCACAAGGTACTATAAATTTTACTATAAAGCACGAATTCTTCGGCTCCCAGGCCCCATCTTGCAGGGAGACAGCGCGCTGTAGTTCTTCCGCTCGCAGTAATGTGAGCAGAGAGCTAATGAAGATCTTTATGTAAATTTTCCAGTTATCAGGTGAAATCTTCACATCGAAATCTGTCACATGTTATAAAAATTCTTTATGTTATCAAATGCTAATGATAACTCAGAACACAGAGCCCACGGAGGAGCTTTGAAATCCTTCATAAAAACTGCATTCGGCCCCAGCAACCGGAGCCTTGGATTTCTACTCTGACTACTCCAGTTTGTAATTAGCATAGAGCAGGCTTCTCTGCCCTCTGAAACCATAATGTTAATTACAAAAATTACACTGTGTTTAAAAGTGCAATTAAGAGACTGTGCTGCACAAAGGGAGCCGTGGAACCTCTTTGCACACTTTGAAGCCAGGTCACAATGCAGCCCATGAAAGAGAGTCCAAGGCTCACTCCCTGCTAAAGGCTTGGGAAGATCATAGGCAGAGCTCAGCTAAAACGAGCTCCGGTGGGCTCTGCTCAGCCCTTAATGAATAATACCCTTCCTTGGGAGGGAAAGTGGTAAAAGGCGGAGGGTGGGGGGAGAATAATTAACTAATTAAGGACCCGATCCTGCCTTGGTTCTTGCATCTGCTTGGGATGACTGCTGCAGTGGGGAGTAAGTGCAGGATCAGGCCCTGGGAGGTCACGGTGCAATCACAGCTGCAACAGCCTATGATTGCCTCGTTATTTACAGAGCTCCTGAAAGCCAGGAAGGCCCGTGTTTCCTTGGGTCTTTGCTGTGTTGAGTAACTTGGAAAAATGTATTCTTCTGCCCTGGTCTGCAGCTAGAGGGGAGACCAGGGAGCTCTGGGGAGCTGGGGTGTCCCCTGAGATTTGGGTGGTGCTGGGTCTGGGCTGTGGTGGTGGCCAGCCGAGGGAGCCCTTAGTCCTGCCCTTCTCAGCTCACAAAGGGAGGAGAAGGCAGCTCCGGAGTATTTGTGGAGGGACACAAAGAGCTGGAAAGCTGAATTGCACAGTGCCAAATGATGTGTGAAAGACTTGGGAAAAAAAACAGCTTCATTTCTTTCTTTTTTTGGCCTCTTAAGTCACTTGCTAATGTGAACTTTGGTAGCCCACTCCACCTAAGACCTTCCAAGTGCCTTGCGCAAGGTGTTAATTAATTAATTAAGACCCAGAGCACCCCTCTGTGGTCAGTATCTGCACACCAGCTTGTACATGGAGCAATTGAGGCACGGCCAGTGGCCGGAGGGGTTGCGGGCAGGAGAGCCCTGGAGCTCCATGTCTTCCTTCAGCACCAGCGGGAAGCTGTTCCTGTGCGTGTGCCTGGCTGGGAGCAGCCGGGCATCCCCGTGGCACCGGCTGCGCTGGGTATTGGGAGGAGGGTGGCGTTGGGGAGCAGACCCCGGCCCCACGGCCGCAGCTCCAGCTGGGTTCCAAGGGCACCCGGCCCCTCCGCGGGCACAAACGGGAGCTGGCAGTGGCACACGGGGCAGCGCTGGCGTGGGGAGGCGCCAGCCTGGCTCTGAGACGGACCACGAGCCCCTTCCTTGAATTTTCCAGTAACTCTTCCATACAGCCTCATGTAAAAAAGCTTCAATAACTGTTCAATAAATCATCCAGCTGACCTTTTCCAGTAAAAAGGAGCACTGCCATGGGTGATACCGAGAGTGTGTGTGTGGTGGGGGCATGGGGGAAGGCAAGGGGCAGCCCAGCTTTGCCAAGAAACTTCAGTGCAGCCAGCAGCCTTGGGTTTATTTTGCTTTGGTGTTAAAAAAAAAAATTAAAAAAAAATCCTCTTTCCTTCTCTTTGCCTTCTACCTGCCCAACTGGTTATAGACCCAGACAGTTTACATATGTGATCCTTCCTATTTAGAAAATTAATGGTGTTTTCTGGCTCCAAATCACAGCTTGTGGTGCTCTGCAGGCGATGAAAAACTTGGCCAGCTTCAGCAGCAAAGCAGCCATTAGAAAATTAACCCTTGGTGGCAAAAGAGCAAAGGTACCCCAGCGAGGTCCTCGAGAAGTGGCAGGCTGCAGCTTTCAGGTGTACCTACATATGTTAGCAATGTAAAACCAGCGCGGGCAGTCCCCCCGGAGAGTGCCCATCAAGCGTGTTTGTAGCTGGAGACTGTGGAGAGGGCATGGCCATATCACTTGGCAGCGAGAGCGACCAATATGCCACGGTTTTCATTAGAGCACAGGAGAAGTGCTGAGCGCAGATTATGAATCAGAGACGCCTCTCTCAGCTCTACCTGCCTGCACAGCGCTCGGGCGGCTGCTCTCCGGTGTTCCAGCGATTCCCCGCCGCTCCAGCCCCGCTCTGCCCCCAGCCTTCTGTTTGTCGCTGGCAGCAGCGCACGGGAGTGTGGATACTGCAGAAAACTTATTTTAAATTTAAAAAAAAAAATGGATGTGAGGGGGCTAATGCATTGTTGTGTGCTCCGTTTTGGCTTTGAGAGGTGAAGTCTTCTGGGTTGCAAAGCATGGTTGTGGCCGCTGCTGTCATTGCCCCTGTCCCAGGGGATGTGTGAGCAGGCTCTGGGTTTTGCAAAGATCATGAATTCTCATGATATGAAAGCTGTCACTTTGTGCCAGGGGCATCGGTGGTGCTTCCCCAACTGTCCAAAGCAGGAAAAAAATAATGTGGAGCATCCAGAGGAGGAGTAACACTGCAGCTCTGTGTGCCCCAGCTGTGGCGCATCTCCTGGGTGAGTGGAGCCAGGGCCAATCCACACCTTTCCCTGTGCCGGGGGACAGTCCATAACCAGCACCTTTCCCTGGGCTGTGGGGATGCCCAGAGCCTTACAGGGTGGCCATAGCACGAGTCAGGGCTGTGCTGCCTCTAATTTGGAAGTAAATGGGGCAACGTTATCTTGAGGCAGCCTTGCAACAGGGCAGGTGGGGAGATGCTGCAATGACTTCCTGGAGAGCTGAGGGATCTCTGCAGTGGAATCTTTCAGTAGCTCTTTGGGCTGTGTGTGGCTGTAGGATTGTGCTGGCACCATCCCTCTGGGAGAGGCTTCGCAGTGCTTGTTGTACCACGTCAGGAGGTGCTAAAGCTGGTCTTTGGGTTTTCCTGTCACTTTCTGGGGAGTGAAACATCTTTGCCCCCCATGTGCCTTTCCCATGTGCCTGCTTGTCCCTTGTCCTACAAGAATATTTTTGTCATGGCCTGTTTTTTGAATGGAAAAGCATCAGGACAGGCAATGTCTGTTGCTGGTACCTGTAGCAGAGGTGGCTGGACCAGGTCCTGTGTTGGCTGTAACAGAAATGGGGCAAGCATTGCCTGTGCCCCCTGGCCCCGTGCATGCTAATCCTGCAGTTGTAACCCTAAAGCTGGTTGTATCTCTGGGCTCATGGTGCTGGAAACCACCGCTGTTAATTTCACTGCCTCTGACTTGGGGCTGTGTGGAGCTGAGCGAAATCAGCCCGTCCTCCTTCCTGCCTCCTCAAAACTGGGTGCAAACAACAGCAGCGTGTGAAATACTCCTCTCTGGTTTACTTTGACAAAAATGCCCTAAACCGAAGACTGACGTGATTACAGATGCTGCATTTTCAATTAGCCTTTGTTAACGCTATTAATAAGATTAATAACGTACAGTAAAAACGTCAATAAGCTTCTCGCCATAGTTTTTGGATCAGCCGTTTTGGCTGGCTAGCAGCGAGCTCTTCCCTGCGCAGTCTCTGCGGGCTCGGGAGCGAAGTTGCAGCGGTCGGGTTTGATTCCCAGGGAGCACACAGGGCACGTTTGTGCTTTCCCTTTGGCAGCCCCGGAGACCCCGGGCTGGCGCTCAGAGCGCCGGCAAGCTCGGTGCAGCCCGGCACTTTGCAAAGTTGCTGCACAGCAGAATCTCCTCTCAAAAAAAGCTCATTTTGTATTACCTGGGCTGGAGTCAGTGACCCCGTTACGAACTGGATGATAAATCGCGCGAGGAGCTCGCGTTCCTTCTCCGGTTTAAAACGTGCCGCACCGCAGCGACCGGTGTTAATGCACGGAATTAATTGCCCCGGTGAGACACTTCTTCCCAAAAAGTAATAATAGTTAGGACTTAGCCTGGCAAATGTGAAAACCCTCTGGTATTCTAATAAAATGAAAAGGTTTTGCAAAATAATATCCCAAATAATTGGGTTCCCTCCACCAAAGGACCCCATGTTGTTTCTCTTAAGCAATATATAAAAAAAATTGCGATTATTCCTTTGGACTTAATAAAATGTAATTGGAAAAAATCTTGAAAGAAAGCGTAAGGTAATCGCTTTCACTTTTCCCAATCAAGCTGATGTTGCTTCCCCTCTTCCATCCTCCTTGTAAGGTGAAGAAGTCTTTAATGCATTTGGATCATTCAAGAGGCAAAAAAAAAAAAAAAAAAAAAAAGGGGGGGGGAAGAAGCAAATCAGCTTTTTTCGCGTTTTATTTACAAGTGGACTTAGAATGTTTATTTGTGGGGGTAACACAGTCACTGCAGCTCTCTTTGGTTTGAAGGGCTTTGGCGCTGGGAATTTTTAAAAATGTTTTTGGGACTTCATGATTGTTGGAGGGAGATTTGGGTCTCGATAATTTTTTAAATTTTTTTCTTTTTTTAAAGGCGCGTTTGACCGTTCAAACTTTTGAACGGCCCCAGCTTGTAAATCCAGTGCCCGTCGCCCCCTCCTCCCGCTCCCCAGAAACTGCATGCTCCTACTGTGCTGCATTCATAATCAAATTAGTGCGCTGTGAATAGGTTAAAAAAACTGTTATCCAGCCGCTGCCACGAAAGATATTTTAGCCCACTCCCCACAAAGCCCTCCCTTCCCCGCTCCCCCTGCCTTTTTTCCTCCCTCCGCGAGACATAAAGACGTCCACGCGGACGGAGAGATCTTTACCTTACTTCTTCTCTGCAATCTTAGCCCTCTTCTATTTATTCCCCCCCCCCCTCCACACCCACCCAACGTAAGAAAACAAAAGTAAATTCTCCAGAAATGAGCTGCTGGTGAGAGAAAAAGGGGCGCTGGGGGGGTGGGAAGGCGGAGGGGCTGCTGCGCGAGAGATGCTATAGGGAGACAGCGCTGGAGATAGTTGTCCCAGCTACGAGATAAAAGCTACATTACATGAAATTAATGGAGGCTGTCTGAGACATACATGAATCACTGTTTCAACACTAAGAAACCAGCACAAAAGAATAAAGAAATCTGAGTACTAACTATATCTTCAAAGGTCTCCTATTTACCCAGCTATACCGGGTACTGACACAAGTGGGGGGAAAATATAAGAAAAAAGCACTGCTGTGATCGAATGAATGAGACCATATGAGCTATATTGGTGCCGTATGCATTCTATTTAGCTGATATCAAACACAGTTTAATGAAAGTTAAATAGTTTCTGAGGAGTGCATGAGCTGGAACAGATTAGATTCCACCGAGGGGTCTGTCAGCATATTGTTGCTCACATGTATTCCCTGCTCAGAGCTGCCACAATTCCAGCACTCCATTAGCAATACACAAAAGACTTATGCAGATAGCGGGCATAAGCACGTACCGCCATGTTGGGAAATAAAAAAAAAAAAAAAAAAAAAAAAAGAGAGAAAAAGAGGGAAAAAAAAAAAAAAAAGAGAGAGAGGAGAGAGGGAAAAAAAATACCCAGATGAAGGTTTTGTTCAGCGCGTTCATCTGAAAATAGATCTCTGTAATTCGAAAGTGATAAGAATAGATGGAGAAAAGGAGAAGTGGTGGGGGCTGTCAGGAAAATAAAATTTTTAAAAAATAAAAAAAGAAATGAGGAGAAATATGTAAACTCCTTTAAAAGAACAGATATTCCACCAAGTATATAATGAGGTTTTGATCTTTCAGGGGACAATGACATGGGTGAATGCTGTGCCCTTTTGATTTGCAGGTTACATCTGGTCTTAAAGGCACAGCAGTTCCCATGGCCTCTCTGCCCAGAAGTTGCAGTGGAAGATGATGTTTTGGAGAAGGGTGGGGGGGAATTCTTCCTACAAAACAACATCTCTCAGGCTCCTCTGTCTTATTTTAAGATGCAGAATTCATCCCAGAAATACCACCGGACAGCCTGTGTGCCTGGTACAATCGCTGTCACTGAAACTAACATGAATTGAGATTAATTTTTATCACTTCAGAGGATTTTTATTCCTTTCCCTGGGAAAAAAAAATAAAAATCCTCCTTCTCTGAGGTGTCTGTTTTAAAATTAATAGTAGGATAAGGCTGGTGGGGTATTTAGATATCAGATGGCAATTGCTCAGTGATTATTGCATTTTGATTTAATCTGACAGAACTGATCTTGCTCCATGAAATCTGTATTTTCACAGGAAAATAGGAGTTGCCATACTGGAACAGACCATTTGTCCACCCAGTCCAGTGCCTGGACCCATCCATGGGAGTAGCAAATCCCTCCTGTACTTGCACCCTCCACAAATATTTATTATTTATCCCTGGGGGTGTGTGGGGGGACAGTGTTCCTCCTTGCTCCTGACTGTCAGTCCCTCCACACCCTACAGCAGCAGCATTCTTTGCCCTGAAACTTTTTTTTTAAACCCAGCTAAGTGCAGCCACAAAAATTATTTCTGCCCACGGAAATGCTGCAAACTCTTTCTGGAGCGTGCCTGGAGGTGACAGGGACATTTTCATCCGCTCAGGTGTGGGAGGGCAGGCGCTCCCCCCCACCCTCCCCCCTTCCCCTTCTCTCCCCACCCTCCTCTCCTCTAATTTGGTCAAAGAAAAGGGGGCACAAGTGAAAACACGATGATTTGTTCAGGTTTCTTTCTCTGCAGCTGGGAGCCTGCCTTATTAATATTATCTGGGCTGGGAGCGTGCAGTGTTTCCTCAGGCATCTCTTCTGAGTCATTTTATCATTATTCATAGGGATAAAAATGGCCCAAACCAAGGATCCATTTAGGGTTGCCTGTCAGATCCACTAAGGTAATTGGCTCCATTTCTTCATTCCCATTCTAAATTAAAATAATTTTATTAAGTGGTACAGTAGGTGTTTCACCTGTGTCACCAGCTGCCTATTAGAGCCAGAAAGGGCTTTTCCACATTATTTCTGTCTGTTCTTATAACATTATGTCATCGTATTCCACGTTACTTCGTGTCAGAGGTTGCGCAGTCTCGTGTACTTAAGCCCAATGGTTACAAAATGTAGGTCCAAGATGCCCTTTTCGGGGTGAGGGCAAAGTCAAACACACTTGACTGTTCCAGCTCTGCTCACTGCTTCCCAGATAGAATTCACACAGCACGAAAAATCACTGTGAGACTGAGAGCAGGGTCCACGGTGTGACTGAAAGTGTACCACCAATGAAAATGATGGAACAGTGGTAGTGGTGATGTTCCCAGCAGCAATTTTGGAGGGGAAGAGCTGGTGTTAGAGCTGAGCTGCCTGGGCCTGGGAGAAAACACGTGGATGGGTGTCTATGCAGGGAAAAATGTGCAGCACCACCAGTCCCTGCAGGTAGCAGCCATGGGTGGTCCTGCTGGTGGCACTAACATGGAGCCAAATAATAGAGCCTGGCCAGGTGTGTTTGGGGTTAGTCTCTTTTTCAGAGCAAGGTGGCTCTTCCTCATAGAAATCCTTCTGGGATCATTAATCCCACTTTAAAGAACTGAGATGAGGCTCAGAAGCACTGTGGTGAAGGCGTTGTGTCAAAATAAGGAGTTTGCATCTCCCAGGTTCACGTTTGGAGCATCCAGCTGTGTCAGTCAGGGATGGGGGCTGTGCATCCAACAGCAGTGTTTGCATTTAGTGCTCAAATACAGCACGAAACATCTCCAGCCAGTTTTTTGGCAGGTGGATAAATACCCATTTCACTGTCCATCTGATATAGACTTTTTGGGAGATAGGTCATTGGCAACTGAGATCCCTACATCCCATCAGGGCAGGGGAGCCAGGAGCAGTTACAGAAGAAGCATCAGACAAAACTGCTGATTTAATTTTAGGCTCCCCCACAAACCACTAGCAACCAGCCAGGTGGAAGCTTCCACCAGCAGATTAGACAAGCTGTGTTATCTGAGAGTGAGAAAAGGTCGCTTTCCAACGGACAGTCATTTCTGTCCAGAAAAAGGTCCAGTTGCACAGGAACATTCCTTGTGGTTAGATAGGGAAGGAGGGGGGAAAAGAAAAGGCATGTTTGTTCAGTTTTCAGGGATCTTGCAACTGTTTTTCTTCAACCTGCAGGTGGCATTAGCACTAAAAATGGATTTTTCTTTCTTTCTTGAAAAGTGTTTAGCAATGAAAGGAAGAAAGCTGCGAGGGGATCTGTAGTAGGACTGCGTGCTTGGAGTTAGTCATGCTAACTGCAGATGGCATTTTTGCATGTTTTATAAGGCAGGGATACACAAACGTTTTAGCACCCTGAAATATAATATCTCCAGTTTCCGGAAGCAGGCGGGCTGGGAGGACCAGAGGAGCTGAGCTTGGGCTAAATCTGTGCAACCGCGAAGGAGCCGGCAGTGCCAGGCTGGCACCTATCCACGGCAGTGCCACCCCAGGCAGGCACACCTCGGGCTGCCACCATCTCACCAGCCCCAGCCTCAGTGCCCCACACTGCTGAGGGGCAGCTCGCTGCAGGCCAAAGCTGCTGCCTGCTGAAATCAGTGAGAGAACTCCCCGGGGCTGAGAGGAGCGGGATCAAACCCTCCTGCACCGTGGGGAGTGCTGGGGAAGAGCTGACTGTGGCTGGGATGGTTTGGCCGTGTAATGGGGAAAAGGAATAACCCCTGTTTGCCTTCTCTACCTGTTTTGGGGGTGGGGATGGAAATATTAATTAGTGCTGAAACAAGGATTAGAATAAAAAAGTTTGGTTTTCCCTTTTTTGGGTGTTTGTTTGTGCGTATGAGGAATGGGAATGAGTTCCCATTTTAAGCTCTTAAGACCTGTCCCAAACCCCATCACTAATGCCTCCACCTTCCCAACTCACCAAAGTGCCCCACGGGGCAGAGCCCCAGTGCTGCTCCTTCTAGCAAGGCTGGAGGCTCGTTTCACCTTGTCCTGGTGGACTGAAAATGAGCCTTTTATGGCTATAGTCATTCTGATTTGAATTCCTGTCCAGGGAAAGTCCACTTGGGGAGCACAAGAAGAGCAAACCTGGAAAAATGATGCCTTGCAAAAGCATTCCCCAAATGAAAAATGTGGAATGAGCATTATAAGGAGACCCAGTGGCGGCTGGCTTCACTGACATTGAAATCCTCAGAAGGAAGCCAGGAGAGCTAAAGAGAAATGTAGAAGCAAAAGGCTGCCAGAGAAAGAAACCATCAGCTGAGGCCACAGAGCTCTCACCAGAGGCTGTGTGGAGATTTTTATTTTCCTTTTTTTTTCTTTTTAGGCAAACCATTTTGTTACTGGAAAGTGCTAATTTGTGAAAGCAAAACAACTCCAGGCAAAGGGTGTGCTTTGACAAATTTCTCATATTGAGGAGGGGCGGGGAGAAGCATGGAAAAGAGGAGAAAATAAATGTAGAACGATTGCAATGTCATGGGGGGTAAGTGGTACGTTTGAGACAGGGGCTAAATCACTGTTAAATCACTGCAGGCAGAATTGATGTGAGACTGGAGCACACTGAGAACTGGGCAGGGGCATAAACCTAATTGATTTGAGGCTGGAGCAGGGAGTTAATTGGGGGCCAGGGTGGAACAGTAACTAACAGAGTGCCGTGATAGCCAAAAGCATATCTCACTTGCCTGGCCGTGCCGGGTGTGAGTGCTGGCAGCTGGGGATCACCCCAGAGCCTAAACCACAGCTTCAGCCTGGTGGTGAATGCCTCCATGCCTTTGGAGAGGGCTTGAGCGTCTTTGGAGAGTTCAGCATTGCTCCCTGTGGTGATGGACCTCAGGAGGGAGCAGCACTTGTCACCCACAGCCTTGTTTTGGCTGGGGAAGGGGAGCAGCAATTGCTGCCAGAGCAATTATTGTGGGAAAACGTTCACTCCCTCAGAGAACTTCATTTCTCTTGGAGAAGCACCACACGTCCCCAAGGAAACCACCTAGACCAGGTCTGCAGTTCTTCTGTACAAATATTCACTTTTTTTTTTTTTTTTTTTTTTTTTTTCCTAAAGACTGTTGAATTGAGCACTCAAAATTTGAAAATGCAAAGATGAAGGTTGCCTGGGCAACTGCTTTGCACTGAATGAGGAAATGATCTTGTGAAACAAACATTAAGTGATCGTGTAATTAAAGACTGAATCAAAATTCCATTGTACCAGGAAGGAGCCTGAATTAAAGTTGACCAGGCAACTTTCAGTTTGGCATTTCCTAAGTTTTAAGAACTTGATTTGAATTGACTTTCTTTAATTATTTCTCCTTTTGCGTGCAATCTTATTTTTTTTCCTCCTAGAAAATTTATGGCATATTGGTATGTTGTAGCCTTGCTCACCTCTAGCCACAATCCAAGTTTCAGCACAGGAGCTGTAGAATCCCAGATTCCCAAACGCCCACCACTGGGACAGAGGGTGCAGCTTTCATCTGCTGCCCTTTGGGGAGCGACAGCTGAAGGAACAATGTGACTTTTTGGGTTTGTTATTGTGTACAGTTTGCCACGCTGCGTCAGATGGGCACTGAATTTAGTCTACACCAGATGCACCAAAAAAGGATGCAAGAATAAGTATGGAGATGTAGAACAGTCTGTCCACAGGAATATTTCACTCAAGCCACTCTTGTACTTAGAGGTTGTTTTAAACCCTCAGGAATAATTTTTATTTCCCTTCCAAACCCTACTTTTTTTTTTTTTTTTTTTTTTTTTTTTTTTTTTTGTGGTAGTTTTGGATTTAGATTTCATCCTTTCACCCTTTCCATGACCGAGTGTGTCAGAGCAATGTGGTGACTCAGTGCTCCTGAGGGTTGCCCCAAGCTCTGGGGCACAAGCGTGGGCCAGAGCAATTGTCAGCAATCAGTCACCAGCAGGAGAAGCAGAACCTCAGACCTGCAGCACTATTAGCACACTTGGTTAAGGAAAACTTTAACATGATGTCCAGTTCTCTACAGTGCATGGATCCTTCCAAATATCACCTTTCATTTTGTCCTTTTTGCAAAACCACTGTGGCACCTTCCAATGCATTACCGTGTATTTGCCATTTCAGACCTGTATTTCAGACTTTGCATCAGCAAACTCCTCTCTTCAATTCATCTGGAAACACATGGTTTTTTAGCTTACTTTAGTGATAGTTACACAGAGCACCACCATTCCCTTGCTATTTTCAAGGGCAAGAAATGTCCGTGCACGCAGCATGTGCTGGGGCCTGGCTTTTATTATTATAATTGTTATTGTACTTAGCTATCTGTCAATGCAGAGCTTCAATTTGACACAAATTATCTCTGCAGTGGTGCGTTCCTACCGTGAGATGCTCTCGTGCCTCCCAGCTCCAAGCACAGAGGCAAAAGAGTAGTTTTAACCTTCTCCCATCTGCACCCAGTCTAATTTTACCTCATGATCTCACCTAATTATTTTTAAAAAAATTTTTTTTGGTGAATCCCTGGATATGCAAATAGTTCCTAAGAATTATGTCAGGAAATACAATGATCGGGAAGATGTAACTTGTATTTACAGAACTCACTAGGGGTTTGGGGTACCTCAGTTCTCATCTTTCCAGGGTCACAGGGACACTCAAAGGGAGCACTTGCCCATGAATGCTTGGCTGGCTTCCCTCGGTAGCTATTTCCTCTCACAACTCAGGTAGTCTTTGTCAATGTATTGTTTTTAATCTTAGTGATCATGGAATGATTTTTCCCCCCATACCCAGTGTTTATGCTGGAAGCAGTGGCAGAAGTGGACGCTGTTTTGGGATAAGGGGGGCTAAAATACCTTTCTTTCCCCTTGCTGATGGGCACAAGTAGTGCCTGTTTCTAAGCAAAGGAGACTCCATGTCTGTTGAACTCAGCTTTGTGCTGCTTTCATTTTTCCAGGATAGGTTGGGAAGTTCATTCAAAGTTCTTCCTTTACTGTGGGACATCCCTGACATTTTCCCATTGACACAGACCAACTGGTGTGATTCAGTGACCTTCTGCACCGACCCTTCAGTTGGATTCTGTTCCTGCTTCCTCACCCAGCCTGCCCCACTGTCATGTCCTTGTCCAGCTCCACTGTTTTGCTGCCATCAGCTGACTCCCAGTCTCATTGCTTGCCCCTGCACACTGTCTCTTTTTTTAAAAAAATTATTATTTTTATTCCTACAAGTGTTTTTATCTCATGACTTAGCCCAAACAGCCTTGCTCTTCCCCTCATCATTTAGCACGGGCTCCTCTCTGCAGAGTTTGTGTCCACCCAAGCAAGGCCAGCTGTAACCCATCTTTCCCATCCCATATTTCAATTTTGCTTGACCTGTTATCCCGTGGATTTCTTTCCATCCTCACAGTCTTCCTCACATGTCCACTTCTCCCCCCATTAAATGAAGTTGTTTCCTTTTCTGTGTCTCCGAGACCTGGAGATACCCAGGGAAAAATGATTCCTGTTGTTCTCTCCAAGGCCCCTATTCCAGCAGCTGGAAGCTGCAATTACAGAAGAAGTCTGGTTTGAGTTTGGCGAAGTTATAAGCAAATGAAACAGTCTCTTATAATGGGAAGTGTCATACAACCTTAGTAATAGACAGTGCCATCAGCCCCACCTATAATGTGTGCGTGTGTGTAAAAATGAAACCTGAAAACTGAATGAACATGAAAAGGCCTCGACCTACTTTCAAACTGATAGGAATGCTCCCCATCCCTAATGGAAGCAGACAGGACAGGCCTTGTACATCTCTGGCTTCATTTTGCAGGAGTGTGTTACAAGTGCAGAATTAGTGTGGAAAGGAGTCTTGCAGACAATGAAAGCAAGGAAGGGATTTTTGCAGGACTCATTTGCACAGGGGTAAAATGCACAGGCCCCCCTGAATCCCAAGCCAGCGAGTCAGGCAGATGCTGAAACATGCGGTAACCAAAAGTCAGATCCGAGCCTGGGCCCTCCTGTAGACAGATCTCTCTTCTGACAGGCCCAGGGTCTGCTCTCCAGCTGCAACCCAGAGGAAATTCAGAGGGAGACTGGGATTCAGAGCGTCCTCTTTAAGCCCACCATTAGCTTATTAGGAAACTGAGAGCTCTTATTCCTGGAAGCAACGTTTTGTGAACTGTCATACTCATTTCCTTCACACGCTGGCACAGATTGCCTGCTTGACCCGAGGGCTGAAGCCATTTACATTTTTGATCTGCTCATCTCTCAGAAACCTCCACAAATTAGAAATACCACAAACCATGTTTGTTGTCGCGAGGGCAGAGAAGTCTGAAGCGAGGTCTGGGTGCCGTGTTTGACCTCGGCTGAAATGCTGGTTCAAAATAGACCTTCTTTGAAGAATCTCAGAGTCTCTAAACTTCAAAGCACCGGCTAATGTCTAATTGACTGTAGGTGAGTATTGCTTTACAGGAGAGCTCTTCTGCACCAGAACTCTCAGACCAAATTTCTCTTGTGCCTTATAGGTGAAAGAGAGAATAAAAAAGCTACTACCATCTCCAAAGCGATTTTGAGTTGAAGCTTCATAATTGCAGCACTTTTTCCTTCTGTGTTAAGATTCCTAATGAGCTTTTTACAGAAGGCTCTTGGTCTCCCAGCTGAGAAATGCTGTAATACAGCAAACACCTTATTTCCTTAATCTTTATTCTTCCTCACTGAGTCTGTTTGCCACAGGTGTGCAACTTTCTGCCTCGTGCTTTTGCAATGAGGACATGTCCATCCTTTCTGCTTCCCTTTGGTGCCAGCACCCTCAGATGGGCATCAGGGTGGCAAAGGTGGCTCTCTGGATGGGACCCTCAGAGCTGGCCCATGTATTCTGGCCTAGGAGAGGGTAGAGTGTGAAACCCTAGGAGCAGGCTGGTAATGCTGCAATATTGAGTGTTCCAAACCTCAGTATTTTTCTGTGAGGCCATTTATAATTTACCACCATTCCCTCCTGCTAAAAAATTCCTCTAATTCTTCCCATGTGAATGGAGAGCATGAAAGGGGCACTGAAAGTTTCCTCTCTTGTTCTCCCATTCATTTGCTTATGCTAAAACCCTGTGGATGAAACCCATTCCAGGTGCCAGAGAGCTTTTCCTGTAATTTACCCACGGTATTCTTATCAAAAGTGTTACCTCCAAAAATATTTCCTTTTAACATTAATTATCCTTTGAGCTGGCTCACTCGTAGCACACAAAAGGCTACAGAAACTTGGCAGGACTGGTTTTTTTTTTCCTTTTTTTTTCTTTTTCATTAAATGCTACATGTGCCTCTCTTTGCATGTATGGAGGGGCTCCCACCACCTTGAAGACATCACATCATGTTCTGTGGGAGCCCAAGCTAACACATCATTGCTTAGAGATGTTCTGTAATGCTACCCATATGACCTAGTGAGGAGTCTTGTGGTGCTGGAGGTGTAAGAATAAAACTGAAAATCCAAACAAACAGTAATAATTAAAGAATTAACATGAGCTGTTGCTGGGATAACATCTTTGAAGGATGAGGCTTCCCTGGAAGGTTTGGGGTGCCCAGGTGGTTTTTGCCAGCAAGGGGAGATGAGGATGTGATCAGCCCCAGGGGCATGCTGGTGGCTACCTGAAGGCAGCCCCACAGTAGCTGAGGGAGAGAGAGGGGTTAATCTCCTGTCCTTATTGCCTAGCAGGGAAGGCCTCCTTTCCTTAGGTGAGTTAAGTCAGCCTCTGCTTTGTTTGATGCTGCCCATTTGAGGAAAGCTCCTCCCTGACCTTCTGCCAGAGAGACTGATGACAAGGACGGTTTGAACTAACCTTGACATTCACCAGGGTAAATGGCTTTTTCCACAAGTAGTCAGCAAGCCAGGAGAGCCAGTCAAGAGCTAATGAATCTGTACCTGAGGGAAACAGAACAACAGTTGTACTTTTAAAGAAGGAAAGTCTTCCTTGGCTCCATCTGTGCTTAAATGCTGGAGGATTAACTCTTCCAGCTCATGCCTGGGCTTTGCCACATCACCTTATGGCTGGTGGCAAGGAGACCACCAGTGGAGATATGGGTAGGAAAAGTGTGGGAAAGGACAGGTGCTCAGCTTCCTCATCATTTGTATGGAGATGGCTGGAATCACTCCCTCCATGGTAGGTGCTAATCCCACCTGAGGCCTGCGGAGCCCTCGGTACAGAGCATCAGCTGGAGGGATGCCAGCAAGGACTGAAGGGTGGCTGGGTCACTGCTGCCTGCAGGTGCTGTGCCCCCAAATGCACCTTTAGAGCAGGTTTAGGGCTGAGCTTCAGTCCTGGGCTTTAACTCTGGGCAGTGGAGTGACCACTGTGGCCATCACCAGAGCTGGCTCGGGTCCTGGCGGATGGGATATCGCACGTGGGCTGGTTTGGAACACCAAGGAAAAGGGAAGAGGGCCCAGCTGCTGCTCCTCAGCCTGGGGTTTCACTGGAGTGTCCTCAGATTGCACAAGCAGAGGCATCCGGAGCCTGCTGTGCTCTTTTCCTGCTCAAGGAAGGAGGTTTCCTTGGCTGCTCAGCTGATATTGGAAACAATAGAAAGAGCGTTGGCAATTGCAACATATTTCACTTTTCTCAGTACTGTCCAGATGATGTATTCCTAGTCCTAATTAGGTTGTTCAAAGCCCAGTTTTTGTGAATAAGCCATCATTGTGAGAAGATTGGCCTGACAGTCCTCTGGCCTGTTCATTCACAAATCTTGCCTGTTGCTTCGTGTAGCGTTAACTCATTAGGGGATTCCTCCTGTGGCTGGAGGGAAGGACCTGAGGTGCTGCACTGGAAAGGGCTTTGTGGAGGGGTGGGTGGAAATTAGGGAAGGACTGATTTCAGCCCACTTTGGCAAACCTCACTATTTCATGGGATCTCAGGCTCTTGAAAGAAGTTTGCAAGGGGACTGGCTGGGGGAGCCAGAGTCTATTTTTCTGGGATGCTTGGGAAGTGACTGCAGCCAGCTTTTGTCTGGCAGCACTTGGACTCGAGGCACAGGGACTGCTTTTCTGAGTCTGCTGCTAATTCGTGTGTGCATAACTCCTACTGGCTGGACTAAATCAGCCTCTGTAAAATGTATTTATTAATACTTACTTCCTAGGGCTGTTTATTTAAATGTTTGCAAAAGGCTTTGGAAGGCTAAGCAAGGGGAAGGCACGAGCTCCAGCACTGAATCTTAAGCACTGGCAGCGGAGATGGTTGGCAAAAACACAGCAATACATTTTCCTCGGGATAACAAAAGTAGCGCCAATGCCATCTCTGTTGCATGATCATCTTCCAAGGGATGATTTAAAAGAAACCACTCCAGTGTTCTAAGGAGGGAGTGAAGCAACACCGGGAAAACAAAGTGCAGCTGGGCTGCAAAGTGAGCTGGGTGTGTTTGCTTCTGAGATTCCCCCGGGGGGCTTTGCCCAAGTTTTGCCACCGTGTGGGAGTGGCAGGAGCAGAAATGGGCGATGGGACTGGGGGCAAACCAGAAGGGACAAACTGGGACTGGGGTAAGGTTCTGCCAGGTCTTGTGTCTGCTGATCAGACAGATGAGAGTGAGGAGCCCAAGCACAAACCAGACCGTGGTGCTGGCACAAGGGGTGCCCTGCAGCCCCCAACCCCACGAGAGGCTGGAGATAAAGCCCTGGCGCTGGTGAGGCTCCTGGGGAAAAAGCTGTATACAGAGGAGGAGATAATATTTCATCTCCCCACGGGTCAGTTGGTTCTCAGCAGTGTTCTCTGTTTGAGATTTGAGGATTTGCAGACAGACAAACTCCACAACCCAGCAAAGGTCAGTCTAAATATCAGACAGATAAACAGCACCTTCTCTGTAAGCACAACTCCGATTTATGGTGCTCCGTTTTCTCTTTCCTCTGCATGATAAAGTGGGACGTGTGCTTCTTCAGAGGGCGGCAGCTGAAAAATTTAAAGTAACATAACTTCCTGAGGTGTTTTTAAAGAAATATGCTTTCCTGTAGCCACAGCCTGCTTCCTCTTTAAGGCTTTCTTCCCCCCTCTTTTTTCTCTCTATATTGCTTTGCAGAGTTTCTCCTTCCTGCCTCTCAAATCCCATAGAAAAATGCAACACCTGCTTTTCCAAAACAAGACCTGTGTGAAAGTGTGTCTGTAGGGGCATTGCTTTAGCCAAGGGCCACCCAGGAGGTGTTGGACCCTCTCCCTTGACCAAAGCTGTGCTTTGGTGTTTCAACCTGCCCTCGAAAAAGCCAGCAAGGTCCAGGGCAGCATTCTGGATCTGATTTCAGTCAGTAACACAGCTGCTTTATCCCAGGCTAAATCCTCATAGTTAGAATTCACTTGTGTCATCCTCAGCAGAGCCCGCATCTCCCCAGGCCCCATGAAGTATCTTCAAAGTGAATATAAATTATGTTACAATGGAAAAGCACCTTTAACAGTATGGGAGTGGGGATAGGGAGTCACAGTAAATCAGGATCAGACTCCCTTTAGTTTTCTTCTTCCTGACCTTGTGGACAAGACCTTTGTAATTAAACCCTCTCTGTAGGTAGTAAAAGTTCTGAGTGCAGAGGCTGTACCAGATCCTTTTCTTAAGTTAAACTATTTTTCATGAGTCCCATAATTGAGGAAATATCACACTGCACCATGAAAACATTAAAAACCCCAGTATTTTCACTCTTTAAAAATATTAATATTCGAGTTTAGTGTTTAGGGCTTTTTTTGGGGGGTGTATTATTTTTGTTTGCATAAATCCTCTGTGTGTTCTCATCAAGACTGAACTCTTGCCATTTTTAGGAATCATAGGTGTCTCTACTATGGGTTCCTGGATTTTGAGACTAATTTGCTTCTAGGCTGAGCAGTTGCATAGTAAATATGTGGAAGGTGATTTTTTTACATTACTGTAAACACAATGTAGTTTAATTATTTTGGTTTGTTGGTTTGGTTTGATTTTTTGTTGTTTTTTTGTTTTGTTGTGTTTGTTTGTTTGTTTGTTTTTTCTTTAACCAGCTTCTGGATCCCTGCAAGGTGATGTTTTTCAGGAATGGGCATGGCTGTAGACTGCTTGTCACAGCAATGATTCCAGCACTGGTGCCAATGCAGCATCATGGTTCAGACGGTCAGCTCAGCATTTGTAGCTGCAGCCTTGAAATCACACAAATTATCTGCCTACTCTGTAATATTAAGGCCAGAAAAGCCCTTTTAAATAATTTGTAAGGTTTTATAACACAATACAATCATTGTAATGTTATGAAAAATGCTAATATTAGCTTCCAGTGCTTTGAAGTTTGTTCCGGGAATTTGGATTTTGCAAGGATGTCCCTATAGGTTTTACAGTTAGTAGAAGATATTTGGGTGGAAAAAGGGAAGAAAACTGGACTTCCTTTTCTCTTCCAAGTTTTGTAGGCTTTGGGGGCTCAGGGCAGGGAGTGTGAGATTTTATTTTTTAGGCAAAGGCGACCTTTGAACCATTAACATAGAAAGCAAAGTTTTAGTGCCTTAAGTTCAACATTTTATCCTCTATTGGGGATAATGCTGCTTTCCCAGATTAGTGAAGAGGAGGCAGCTGAGCTGAAGCAGCAAACTCAGGCAGCAAAGCAAGGATTGGGACAGTGGTGGTGGACACCAAGGGGTGGGTGTGCAGATGCTGCTGATGAAATCCCTCCCGAGGCAGCCCTGGTGCGAGCAGGTCCCCCCAGTGCACCTCTTACAGCCCCTTCACTGCTACCTTATGAGACAGAACACTGACACACTATTAAAATTGGTTATTCTAGATGGTTCACCTGGGGATTTGCTATAATTACTGGAATACTCCCCTGCTCCCCGTGGTCAGGGCAGTGGAGATGCAATGCCATATTGTGCTGCTGACACAGCCCAACGCACAGACAGCTTCTTGGGGCTGCACTAGAAGTAGCATTCAGAAAATATTTTCTTTCTGGTGATGTTTGACTCACTCTCCCATGACCCAAGAGGACACAGGCTGATAACTGAGGCTGGCTTCACATCCCATAAAACAGTAAATAAATCCATCAGTGCATAGGCATATCCACATCCTAACATGAATTCTGGGTCACTCTGGTGTGGTAGAAATGAGCACTTTTTCTGTGCAAAACATGGTGGGTGAGAGCAGCAGTGACAACAATTAAAATTTCATCTCCTTTGGAGTAAGTCACTTTTTAAGCTTTTTACTTACTCAGACCTGAGGGCTGTGTTCATCTTTCAAGGCCTGTGCAGCTGGGACAAAGTTTCATGGCACCACTCCACATGTCATGAAAAGCCAAATCCCTTTTCTTTTCTCTTCTTGGGGCTTCTCTGGGGAATGTTGCCAGTCTTGCTGGAAGACCATGCTGCCCAGGAGAAAGGATGAAGAGATGTGTGGTGTTTCTGCATCTCTGCTGCAATGCTTTCTTGAGTTTTGCTGGTTCCCCAGGGTCAGGGTTGTGCTCTCACCTCTGTGGGGTCGGTGTGGGACAGTCCCCTTGCCACTTCCCCAGTGCTCGAGCATCACCTGAGCACCACTGGGTGTTTCCATGGTGACCACAGCAGGCCAATCTCCATGGATACAGTGGTACCCTGGCTGTGGGATGGGGAGCTGATGCTGGTGCCTGGGGTACCTGTCCATCCCAGGACAAAGTGGCCTGGTGGGCAGCAGGACTGGCAGGCTGAGGACAGCAGAAGGTTGGGGACATCAGGTCACAGGCAGCAGCTGGAGGACAGTTGTCACTGCTGCCAGCCTCAGGGCACAGAGCTCTCCTCCTGGCACTCTCTGAGGCCTGCACTTCCCCTGTGGGAGCAGGCACCAAAGCCCAGCCCCATTAATCACCTGGCTCCAGAGATCTCCCGTTGTGTCACCACGTGTGGTGGCGGGGGCAGCGTCCCACCTCCGTGCAGGTGTGCCTGTCCCAGGAGGGCAGGGAAGCTCAGGAGCAAGGCCCCCCACAAGGGCCACAGACAGGTGCTTTATTTTGGTTGGGCTCACACGATGTTCCTGTGCTCCTGCACCAGACCCACGAGCCCCAGCCCACCCCCCTGCCAGGAGAGCGGCCGCTCGCCGCCACCCACGCACAGCTGCTCTAAGGCTGAGCAGAACATGCTTAAGTGAGCAAATCCTGGTGGTCAGGGATGGCTTTCTGTGTCAAGGAAGGCTCAAGTGGGTAAGGTCAGACATGAAAATAATCTATGCACCTGCTGGAAAGGTTTTTTTAAAATTTGTACATTAGATGCTGAAGGTGAACTTTGTATTTCTTGATCACTGGGCAGTGAAAGGAGCTATGTTGGCTGCTTTTATCCACCCATTAGTTTGGTTGAGTGCTGCCTGCCTCCCCAGACCTGATGGTAGCTGTTAAATAATCTGCCAGTTCTCAGGGAAACCGTGGGCTGTGAGCAAAGGCACAGACTGGTGTTGTTTCCAAAGTATTGGTGAAGGAATGGCAAATTATTATTTCAAATGATCTAATCCTGGTTAGGGTGACATAAGCATTAATGTTATTGTCACCAAGGACTCTGGGAAGTGTTGCATCCTCTTCATGTGCTGTGGCTGGAGGCTTCTTTTCTTTTAACTCTTTTTGAAACACTATCAGTGATCCAACTATTTGTCTCTGTCTCCTGGGAGACACAGAGCAGGGCATACCTGCTCTGCCATGGGGCAGGGGGAAGGCAACGAGGAGGATTAACCTGGGATTTGTGCTAAAAATGATTGTGCCAAATGAAAGACAAAGAATGTGAGGGAAATGGACTGGAGGGTCTGAGTTCAGCCCAGATATTCCTGTTGAGGAGAAAACCTGTCCACTTTAAAGCACTTCCAGTTAAACACATGCAAGCTAAAACCAAGCATCTCCTTTCTGGCCCAAATTAGGCAAGTCACTGTTGAAAACAACTTCCCCCTGCTTTCCAAAATTTTTCTGCATGTGCTGGTGTCTCCTGGTCCCACCCACATCAAGGTGAAGCTGAAAGCAGCAGGACTAAGCCCTGCCACAGCCTCTGGGCACAAGCACTTTCCCAAGTCCCCAGGTACCTGCTGCCTTGTAGGCGGCATCAAGTGTTACTGGCACTGCAGAAGGGGAGAGAATGGAAAATATTTCTCCTGGTTAGTCCAACTCCCTTGCTCTGTGCATTTTTCACTTGGCATTTTCTGCAGCTTTTTCCTGAGGAAAAGGGAGAGAATTGCATAGTGAAAAGAAGTGGAAATTTGCCAAAATTAGCAGTGAGATTGATGACCGAAGAAACTGCACTGTAGACCATCTCCAAAGTTTCTTGTTTGTGTTGCTGCAGTAGAGCTGATCCCTTGGGGTGGCCCCAGAGGCCCGGTGCCCTCTGGGCTGCACAGGGCACAGCAATGAGCCCTGGAGCCGCTGCCCTCCATGGGTACAGTGGCCAGAGAGGGCCTGGAGCTGAACACGTGAAAAACTGTGGAAGTGCCCGCTGTACCTCAGGTCAGAGCTGCCCAGATTTCAGCACTTGCTGAAGTTTATCCACACTTTAAAACGTATGAAAAAGTTTAAGTGTGTGTTCCATTGGCTTTTCCCAGTGCTTGAGGATTAGAGAGGTGCTTAGCAACTTTCTGGATCTGGGTGGAATTAAAAATAAAAATCAGGGGTGATCCTTACTCAAACCACTCCAGAGAGAGCAAGGAGGCAGGGATGGCCTTGCCATGCAGCTGCACCACTTCCCCTTCTCTCAAACCTGCTTGTAGAAAATAACTCAGGAATTGCTGCCCTTATCTTCCGTCATTCCTGCAGAGCAGCAGCGCCGGCCACGCCAGGGCCTTATTGGAGCCGTGGGTGCCCCGTGGCACCTGGCTGAGGGAAGGTCAGCACCAGGACAGGCCTTGGCTTTCCCTCCTCCCCAGGGTCCAGCTGCAGAGCACCAAGATCCCTGGAGATTGTTAAGCACAGAATTTTATTTATTCCCTCTTTTGTGCGAGCGTGTTTCACTGGAGGAGAGGAGGCAGGGCTCGGTCGGGCGCCACACGAGCATCCCCTCTGCATCCATTGTGGGGTTGTGCCTCTCAGGAGCAGCTGCTTCAGGGGAAGGAGCCACAGTGTAGGGACTGAGAGGGAATGCAGACGGGGCTCTGCAGCCTGGGGCCGCAGCAGTGGGGGAAATATCGCCTGGCCTTCACCAGGGATTTTATTTTCCCTCATGAAAAGAGAGTGGCCTCTGAATGTCAGCCCAGCCTGCCTGTCAGTTCTCAGCTGCACCATGGGATAAAGCTGCTGATCCCTTTTATCCCCTTCTGGGAGTAGTATTAATAGTATATTCATTTTTGTTCCATTTATAATTCATTACTGCCCAGTTATTTGGATTTACTTGTGTTAAAAGGCATAACGAGACAAAAACTTAGCTGGTTATGAGCCCGGGGAGAAGGGGAAGGCTTTCCCCTCCCTCTTTGCCTGCCTTGCCTTACCAGGGCAGGGGGAGCAGCCAGCCAGGGCGGAGTTTGCCAGGGAGAAGGGAGGTCACTTTGTCCCTGGGATGTTAACCTTTGGAGGTCACCATTGCTTTTGTGGCCGTTGCCTCCAAACCGTAGGAGGAGTGTTAGTTCTGCCCAGCCTGGCACGTTCCCAGATTGATGCACCTAAATCTCACTGAAATTAACTGCAAATCAAGCTCCCGTGGGTGTTTAAAATCCCTCCATACACTGAAATATTTATACTAAACAGATCGGAGCATGCGTTTTAAATAAAAATTTCTCCTCATTGTTTTAACCTCCCGCTTCCCCCTGCTCCGTTGCTTTTATCTGTCACATAAGCTCAGCCTCTCCTCTGGGCATTGCAGGTTCAGGGCCAGAGGCTCTGCTCTGCTCTGCCCGCTCCAGGAGAGGCCCAGATGTTCGGAAATATGGGGGGGGGGGGGGAACCTCCACAACCCAACAACAGAAAAAGCTGTGGTTTTTAAACCACCTTTACGCTTTCCTGCTCCTGGGGCCAGCCCCCTGCATAAGATAAAGCAGCCTGGAGTCTGCTTTATCTCAGCCCCAGCTGCCCACCCTCCCGGGGGACCCCCAGCACAGGGCTCAGCTGGACACGGCACCCCAGCCCCGGTGCCCTGCCAGGGGCTCTGGGGGCACCAGCCCCACGGGGACCCTGTGGCCACCAGCCCCACGGGGACCCTGTGGCACCGCCCACGGGACCGTGCCGGGCCATCCATGGCCACTTGTGTGGGGTTTTCCTGTCTGCTCACTTTGCCTGAAGCAGCTGGGGCTGCTGTTGAATTGTTTCTTCCCTAAGGTGTCAGGCTGCCTTCCCAGCGAACTGTGGCTTTTGTGCTGGCTCTGGGAACCCTGTTTACACCAGGATAGAATTTAGCAGGTCCCTCCTTACAGCATGGCCCAAGGAGAACAAACTTGCTCTTGAGGCTGCTCCTGCAGACGGTGCTGGTGCCCCTCACCCTGCTGTGACCACCCACAGATTTTTTAGCTGGCTTAAATTAGCTGCTGATAGAGGTCTGGATAGGTCAGCCTGGACATTCACATCCCAAATATGCTTTTGGGAAATGATCTAAAAGATGGGCAGGAAGTTTTATTTTGCAGATAGACCCATGCAGCGCTCTGCAGACAGAGAAATGTAGATGGACACATCAGTCAGATAGGACGTCTTTGATCCTGAAAGCTCCCAGTCTTTGAAGGATTTTTTTGTGTATTACTAAGATTCCCAGTCTCAGCCTTGACCCAAATGCTCCCTTCCCAAAGGGCATTTACAGATGTAGAGCTAGAGTTACTGGTGGGCTCCCAAGAGGAGAAGTCCCAAATTACTGAGGAGTATACTGTGGGTTTCCCAACTGTAGCTCCCCAGCTTTTGATTCAACACCCAGAATAGCCTTTCTGAGGCTCATGGAGCCTCTTGGGAAGAGGTTTTCATATGGCACTTGCTGTTTCATATGGCATTGGCTCTATAATTTCCTTTTATTTTGTTTTTGCAAGACTGTGGACTAGAGGGTAAGGCAGTACCAAAGGCCAGTCCTGTAGACTTAATGGTCACTTGTGATCAGCACTGATAATAAGTACTAGAAATAGAAAATATATTTAATTTTAATTCCAATTCTCCAGTGTTATTTGAAGTAATTTAAAGGATTTCCAATGAAACTTTATATGTTCTCAGTGTAAAAGAGACAGTAGTCAAGCCCAAGTACTTTCCAAACTCCTTCTGTGCTTTGGGGTTGATACTGGCCTTCACCAGTAAAATCTGAACACTCTCTCCTGTTTTGGAAAAGTTACTCAGGATTTCATTAAGCATAAGTGAGATGAGTTTAAGTGTATCCTGTAAAATTTTCAATGTGTTCTGCTTTTATCTTACCTTGTCTGAAGCCTTTGCTACAAACTAGACAGGAGAAGAATGTCACAGTGTGGATAAATGGTTTCTTTTTTCTTTGTTTTTCTCCAAAACCTACAACTTAAAGAAAAATCAAACCATGTCTGAACCCAACCCCTCATTAGTGGTGCCTTGTAGTGCTTCTAAAAAAGCCACAACTGGAGGCTAGTAGCCCATCCCAGAGTGTAACACTCGTGCTTTTGCACTCACCCAGAGGCAGGAGCTGTGCTTGCACTCAAATTTTTGGTTTTGTCCTTGCCACCGCTTTTAGTGGGGCAGGTGGCACGTGGAGAAATTATGTCGCCATCGGAATCCCCTTCTGAAACCCAGCACCTAGTGACTTTGTCTACCCCTGTGGTGTGCCTTTGGGTCTGCTGTGTTTCTGAAAGGGGAGCAGAGGAGGAGGAGAGGGGGCAGGGAAGCTGCTGGCAGCCCCTCTGACAGGAGCACGGTTTGCAGCCCCATTCACAGACATTGTCTGGCATTGTTGTACCAGACACGCTCCATTCATGGCTCCTCTCTTGTCCCTTTTCAGCAAGTGCCCGCTGGTCCTGCTCTGTTTGTCGGCAGGAATGAGCCGCTGGCAGGAGGAATGTTTCCCAGACGGGGGTGAGGAGGTCAGTGTGGACCTCTGGACATTTGCAGTGTGGGCTGGCAGCCGTGGCATGCGAAGGCAGGGGAGCCTCTGAGGGAGGGCCTGGCGGCCGCTTGTTTAGATACGTGCAGCTCAGATCACGAGATTAGCTGTCAGGTCATCTGCTGTGAAATCCATTATGAAAAACACCCGGAAACTGATGCTTGACTCGAAATCCTTAGTTGGCTAAATTGCAGAAATTGTCTTCCGAAGCTTTTGTCAGCTCCGTGTGTACGCGTAATATATTTATACACGCGCAGATATAAAATAATGTTTGCAGTAATGCCTCCTGCAAAACGCTCGTTGAGTAAATCTGTCACTGAAACTTCAATTCCAGATTACTGCACTCCAAGATCTGCTATTATCAGTGAAAACAATCTTTAGAAAGTTCACAACAGTCTGAAGTAGATGAGCTATTGAAATGCAATAGAAAATCTACCCCTCACGGATTAGTCAAACAATGAATGTAGCCCTGCATGTAAACATTGCCTAACTGTATTGGCAGGGTAAATGGTTCCTGATTTACTGCTGCAGGAATAGGTGGCATTTCCTCACACTGTGAATACAAATATCAATTATCTCGAGGAGAAATACATTTCTAATCTCTAAGCGTGGTCAAGCGATGCAAATAGTGGCAACAAATCAGTCAATTATCAAATTATTAAACATTTCCAATATTATTATTATTAATCTCGGGTAGGAGCAGTGTACAATTTGCCAGAAAGGAAATCGTTTGTACATCTTGGAGTACTTGAAAAGTGGTTTTAATCTGTGGACATCCTGAAAAACCACAACCCTGAGTCAGGGAGATCAAAGAGGAATGAAGAGTCTGGGGTTTTGGATTTCAGAGATAGCCTTTCATGGTGGTGGTTGCTGTTGCCACTCTCAGTGTTTTCATACTGCCATGTGTGCATTATGGATTTATGCAGTAATAGCCACACTTACCTTTGCAGCCACTTGGATGCAGCAGGAAAGTATGAACTCCTGAAGGAGAAAAAGATAAAAGAGGAGAGCAGAGTGATGCAGTGATTGCTCTCTCTGTCAATGGCCAGCAGCTTCTGCTCTGTCTGCAAAATACTTCCACGTCTTTCATGTGATCTTCCCAAAGAGCACTCTAAGCCCAGTGTGTTTTGATGGAAGTATCTGAGGCACAAAGACATGGAAAAAGGAAGAACTTAGATTTTTGTGGTAGGTAGAAAGTTTAGATAATTTCAGTCCAACCCATTCTTTGGGTTGGGATCTTTGTCAAGTTGTTTTTAAAATGTAATACCCTTCCAAAAGACCCTCCCAAAAGACCCCTGGTACCAATTCAAAGTGCTTATTGGCTCATGCCCTGGGTGCAAAGGGAGCTTTCATCCACCCTTCTACAAATGAGTAATTTTGATGGGGGGGTTGGATTTGACAAGTTTTTTTCAATTCTCTTAAATGGCACACGTGCACTCAGAGCAGATTTTTGCAGTGCCTCCTCTTACAGCACCAGCCTCATCTCAAAGCAGCTCCAGGCCTGACCAAAGGAAACTGGTATCCAAAAGGACCAACAAACCAGTGATGATGTGGCAGAAAATGCCCTTTCTGGGCAGCTGATGACAGACTCGGTCCAGCCCCAGCACAGGCAGATTGTGCAAGTCATGGGTGAGAGTGTCACCATTGTACTTTTTTATTTGCATAAAACAATTATCCCGTGGACAGTGGCTCTGGAGTTGTCTAGACAACATGCTTCCGATGGTATCGCTGACCTCAGACACGCTGGGCTGGCTCTAAATTAGCAATGAGCAGGACTGGAGGGATGTATTATGGCAGTTATAAACCATAAGAAGGTATTTAAATAGATAGATAAGACACATGCAAATCTTTCCATTGCCATGACAACCATCTTGATATAGGTTTTCCATACGTAGCAAGAACAGCAGAGCAAAAGGCACTGGAAAAATAGCAAGAACCTGTAATGATAATGAACCCTGACAGTGTATTAGTCTAGATTTTGGTCACTTATTAACTCTTAATAGAATACAAACTTCTATAGTAATACAGTGTTCAGTGGGTCAGGGAGCAATTACTTCTAAACCTTTGCTATAAGGATCTCTGCTATATGGCTATACCTAATGTACCAATTCTTCACAAATTGATCTGACTGATTAAAAAACACTTTGCTATTAGATGTAAATTGCTTAGCTGCTCAAAAGCGCTTCGCAGGGACAGGTTGCACAAAGCATGAAAATATGTCATTTATGGACATCTCTATATTTCCCTCCTGGCTTTATTGGCCGGGAGAGGAATCTCGTAAATCTGAATATGCGGATGATTGTCATGTAAGAGCTGGGGCCGCCAGTTTCAAAAGGAAAACACAGAGCAGCCCCCAACATGTGTGTGACCCCTCCATGCATTACCTGTGAGCAGGGCAGAGCTGGCTGTTTATCCTTTTTTGTTCTTCCTTCTTACACTTCTTCATCTCTTGTGCCTGCAGACCCGGTGGTTTGAAGGCCAGCTCAGGGCTCTAATGATGCCTCCTGTGGCCAGCCAGGGTCCCCTCCAGCAGTGTCTTTCTCAGATAGATGCATGGGATGAAAGCAGCTGCCAGAGCTTGGACCTGGAGGCATCTTGTCCAGCCTGTCTGAGCCCTCTGTGCTTGTTCTCACACAGTCCAGGGATGCTGGGGTGTGGGTGGCCAGGTGGGAAGGACACAAGAAATGCTGGCCCACTTCAAACAGCTTCCTCCACAAGGCAGATGTATCAGTAGTGACTGGGGCCTAGGGAAATGAATTAGGGTTAACCTTGCAGGGCTTTGTTGTTTTTTTCCTTGATGTTAGTGAAGATGCTTAGGCTTAGAGGTGACTTAATTGCAGCCTTCCAGTACCTGAAGGGAAGAGAGGAGGAGAAAGAATTTTTATGAGAGCATGTAGTGACAGGACAAGGGAGAATGGCATTAAACTGGAAAAGTGTAGGTTTAGATTGGGTATTAGGAAAAACTTAATTGTGAGGGTGGTGAGGCCCTGGCGCAGGATGCCCAGAGAAGCTGTGGGTGCCCCATCCCTGGAAGTGTCCAAGGTCAGGTTGGATGGGGCTCTGAGGAACCTGGAATAGTGGGAGGTGTTCCTGCCCTCAGCAGGCAGTGGAATTGGATGAGCTTTAAGGTCCCTTCCAACGCAAACCATCCCGTGATTCTGAGATTCTGTGCAGTGGTAGGGACCGACCCTGCTGCAGGCTAATCCCTCATTACCACTGCTTGCTGTTGCTGTAATGGATGGTTTCGGTGTGGAAGGATATTTGGAGTGGATGGCCCACACTGTGCTTCCACGTTGCCCTGTTCCCTTCCACCCAGGCAGGCAGGGGGATCCCTCCCTCCCAGCCCAGCTCTGGATCCAGAGCAGCTGAATCTCTCACAGCTTCTGTGCCATCTCCTGTCACCTCCACCCGCTGCCTCTGTGCTATCACACCCCACATTAAACCCTTGCCATCCTTGTCAGAGCCTTTCCTGAAATGCCATCCTTTAATTTATGTTTTCAAGTAATAATTTTGGCCAGCACCATCAGGCTTTGACTGTGCACAACACTCACACCAATCTTCCTCCTTCAGACTCCCTTGGGGCTCCTCTGAGCTCTTGAAGAGAGCAGGCAAGGTAGGGTGCTACAACTGCTCGTTGTCTGAACTGCAGCCGTCTCACTGCAGCCCTGTGTTACCTCTCTGCCCAAATTCCAAGTGGGGGAAGCAATTTGGGTGGGCCTCATCCTGTCCTCCTGCAACGTGCAGCCCCAAGCACAGCAGCTCTGACCAAAACCCAGCGGGTGATACCATGGTGCAAAGAATAATTAAAAAGCTGCACTCGTTTCCCAGATGAGATGCACTCCTGTAGTGTGTAAATCAGTCACAGTCCTGGAGGAATAATCCAGGCGGGATAATTGTGCAGGGGAAAGGCCCCAGACGTGATAGGGGTTTGCATTAGCAATGCCTTTTCATCCATCTGTCTTTTGACCAGAGCTAGAGAGGGCCAGAATTTTACTTATAAGGATGTTTTGATCAACTGATTATTTCAGTGACAGAGCTCCTGAAGTACAAGCTCCTGAAAATACCTTATTTGTGTACAGGAGCAGTTAGGAGCCAGGGACTGAAAGGTTTCTTTCTTCAAAGATTAATCTGTTTAGGATCTACCAGTTCCCTTATGATCCTGGAGGATTCAACCATCGACTTGACTGGGGGAAATATTTCACCTTGATTGTTTATCCACTGAGCATGGTGGAAACAGAAACAGGACAAAGAAGAACCTGGCTCAGGGTAGGCATTAAATTATAGAGCTTTTGGTAAGATTCTGTTATTTATTAATTAGGCTAAAGAGAAGCTAAAGAACCCTGCTCATGGTCTGAGCTTGATTGTAGTGTTCAGGGATGTTGGGAGCCCTCTCTGACACATGCAACCATAACCCTCTTTAAGGTGTCACTAGGGGAAGGTTAAAGGTGTTGAAGCTGGCTGGTACCAAAAAAGTATCCCAAGAATTAATGTGAAAGCAATGCAAGGGCAAATATGTTTGTCTGCAGTCAAATGCTTTTACAAGTCCTATGTCATGAAAAGGCACTTGGGTGCTGTGGAGGAGAAAGTGTCCATGACAGACTCCACCTGTGTGTTTTCTTTTTAAGATCATCTAAACTTTATCGAAGACTAACCACAGAACTGAAAATTGTTGGTATTAGCACTCTAGGGCATCCTGTGTACTGAAGACTCAATTTCTTATCCTGAATACGTGTTCTGGCTGATAAATTTTGGGGTGTTATTTTGCCTTCTAGTTATTCAGATGTTCTTTGGACATCTGGGAATTTAATTAACAGCTTTTGCATGTATTTAAAGCAAAGTAAACTTTCCTGGAGCCTCCTGATGGTGAGAAGCCATCTTATTTATGAACACTGGCACCTGTCATGTTAATTTGTACAAAGTTTTTGATTTATCCTAAAAGAACACATTACACAGTGGATTTGGAGGAGTTAAAGGGAACCTGCAGGGTGACTTTAATCTTTATGTCTTTATATACTTGAGGGCATTTTACTGCACCTCTGCACTGCTTTCACCACACAATCATTTTCTGCTTTAGAAATGTAGCCATTTGGATCAATAGCTGCAGTACAATATATGGTACTTCTGATGGGAGCCTCACAGGACACCTAAGAAGCACCGTGGTAATTTTGCAAAACGCTTGGCTACACTCTGAAATATATCTTAAAAGTAGAAGTTGGCAAAACAGACACTGTGCAAAATTACAAGATCCCTGGTGAAATTGTGCTTACTGTATTTATGTGTATTAATAGTAAATTAGGAAAAATGGTGTGTAAAGGGATATTCCTTGCCTGAAACATGGGTGTTTTATTAGGAAACTCTTAAGGGCTGGGCTATCTGCATTTCTTGTAGCAGCAGTTTTAAACTCCTGTGGAATGTGTTGGCTTCTTTGGAGGGATTTTTGAAGGGAAAGATTTCCTAATGTGGTACACGTGTGTTTCCTGGGCTTGATTTAAAAGAAAGCAGAAGTAAAAAAGGAAGTTTGGTGACATTTACTCAGTGCACAGAGCAAGAAATGAAAGAGGATCTAAAAGCACACATCCCTTAAAGCGTTAACAAACGTATCCTGCACGTTGCAGATTTTACAGTAAATTCTTTATCTATAAACAAACCGGGTTATCACAGCTGTTTATTGTACTGCTAGCCCTGATCCTAACCTTTATGTCTTTATTGCTTACATACCATTCCCTTGTTTATATGTCTGTACCAGCCTGTGCCCTTGAACTTGGCCCCGGCGAGCCCTGACCCGGCGCGCGCTCGCTCGCTCGTGGGGGTCACGGCGGCATCGGAGACGGGACATCAACACCCCAGCAAGGCCCCATGCCTGCCAGGGGCACAGACCACGGGGACACCAGGAAAGAGCAAGCAAAAGGATGAAAGGGTGGGCAGGAGTCCCTCTGAGTGTTTGCGGTGCTGCCCTGCTCATCAAACCCACCTGGGAAGCTGCACTGGGAGGGGGCGATGCCTCTCTACAGCAGGACCATCAGCCCCTGCCCTTTCCAGCTGCCCAGCTGGGGCCTTGGTGCTGCATAAGAAAGGCTTTTCCTCTCTTTTCCCCCCTCTCCTCTGATGAGCTGACAGCCAGGCGTGCTTCTTTCTGATAAGTCAGCAAAGTTTGGTTTTCCTACGGACAAACAGCCCGTGCCCTCCAGCATCCTCAGCAGCAAGGCTTGAAAGGCAGGATGGAGCAGGCAGCACGGGGATAAGCAGGGACAGGGATGTGGCTGGGGAGATCTGCCTCCAGACTACTGATAAATTTCATCCATAAGCCAAAAACGGCTTTGTAACCCCCATGATGTCCCACGCAGTGGGTTTTGGGGCATAAAGGATTTGGGCTTAGCTCAGTGGGCAGCGTTAGAGTGTTCCACCACGACCACAGTCAGGGCATGCTGTGCCATGAGCCCAAAAAAGGGGATCTCTGAAATGTTGGCAGCACCAAACACACCGGGACAAAACAGCTCCAGTCTGAGCCTTCCTCACCACCCCTGAAACTATTGTCCTGGGTTTGGTTTCACTTAGTTGAGCAGGCTCTTCACTAAAAACAAACCTCCTGGTGCAAACATCTCCAGGTTGGAATCACAGCCTTCATTTGCTGCTAAAAATAATGGCAATGAATGTAAGAATTTGCAAATTCTCCCAGGGAAAAGAAATTATGATCCCATTAACCTACATTACAGCCATCACCATTAAGAGATACCATTAACCTGCAGTTCCCACACTGCCTTGTCGGAGATACTACAGTCATCCCTATAATTCTGGAGATACTGCAGCCATCCCATAATTGTCTGGTAACTCTTGGCAAACGCTGACTTTTTAATAGGCAGTGTTGCAGCCAAGTACTTTGCTGGATTATAAGCCCAAATCCACGAGGCCTTTCATGAGCGTTTTGGCTGCTCTGTCTCAAACCACACTGGGGATGAGAGCTCCACAGCAGGATCGGGTCCCTCCTCACCCTCCAAAATTACAGGATTTTTACTGCCTTACTAGGTCAGGAGTGACCATAATCGATCAATACAGAGGATGATGTGAGTATCGAGAGTTTTAATGGCATAACAGCATGTGGTAGGAGTTGTTTCACTTTCCAAAGGAACACATGTGTTTTCAGTGGCTTTTCTTCACACATTTACTGATACTCAGCTTCCAGAGTGAAAGTGCTCATCTAGTGAATGAGTTTAAGAGTCCTACTAGTTGGAGAATTGGAATTCTACTACTTAATATGAAGTATATATATATTTATGTATGTATATAGGCTCAATATTCTATTTTTTTAATCTCTTCTACTTACTTGATGCATTTAGGCTCCGATTAGAAATTTTCTGTTAAGTCTACGAATCAAATTTTCATATATTCAGAAGCTTGAATTTTCCTATCTACCAGCCCCAAATTTTGCTTTTTTTTTTTTTTTTTTTTTTTTTTTTTTTTTTTTTTTTCTTTTTTTTTCTTTTTTTCTTTTTTTGTGGGCTTTTGGATACTTGTTTTTTAACTCAGAGGAAGCAACTGCAGGGAAGTCATGTGGTTTTGCAGTAAAGGAGCTGGAGTGGTCCTCAGGACTCATAACTTGACTTATTTCGGGTTTTTAGTGCTCAACAACTTTCTCAAATCTAAAAATAAGCAAATCTGTATGTTGAAGGCTACAGTAAAGCAGAAACTTTTTCTCATCGGTTAAAAACCCCCAATGTACCCAAGTAATAAGATGTATATTTATGTAACAAGAATTCAGATTTATGAAAAATGCTGCTGTGGATTGCAATTCCACATGAAATGGTCCAGTCTCGGAATAGGAATCGTTGGATGCTGACATGTACTGATGTGCACACTCTCCTGTCTGAGCTGAGTATATTTCTAACTTTGCTCTAATTATCAATCACTTGATTCATGTCAGACCACTCACATTTAAATCAAGTTTTTGTGCTATTTAGACAGGTACTCTGTAAACACAGGCAGAAGAGATGGTTTCTGGAATGAATGGGAAAGGCTGCCTGAGAGGCTGTCGGAGTCCATGTTCTCTATGAACAAATTAAAAGCAGGAGTCTTTCATGCTAAATTTGTACGGCCCTCTGCACAAATTGCCCAATTTATTTAAGTATTTTCTGGTGGCGAGATGTTTTGGGACGTGAGGGCTGATAAGAAGCATTAAATAAAACACTGCAAGTCGAATTTAAGGATAAAATGAAATTCTTTCTGTGTTGGGTTTGATGTTCTTAATTTAATCCCTGGTGGACAGTAGTCTGCATTACAAACCCTTCACACATAATTTGGCACAGTTTGGATGATTTGCAATCTCTCCCTGGCCGTGTGCAGAGGGTGCCCCGAGCAGGTCCTGTGTGGAGGCTGGGTGACCTCTCCCCTCTCAGGAGGGTGGTCTCCTCAGGTCACCGTCGGGGTCAAGGCTGCAGCACAGCAAGGAAGCTTTGGCTGTTCCTTTGCTTGTGGAGGGAAACAGAGGACTTCAATTTCCAGCACTACTGGTCCCTAACCTTCAGAAGCTTCAGAGGGGGGTGGGGAAGACATGCCAAAGGAAAGTGCAGAGTGAAGAATGTAAGGAATTCTGCTTATCTGTGACAAGTTTCTAAGCGTGTTTGATTATGGTAATAAGGATACCTCATTAACAAAGGATTTTAAAGGCATGTACACCATTGATAATCAGTCAAAGTACACCTTACATTTTAAACTTTTTTTTTTTTCCCAATGGGATATGTTTGAAATACAGCAGCACCTTAGTTAAAATGTGGAATTTCACTTGGTGCAGGAGGGTGGGGCTGTAGCAGCTAAGGAAGGAGCACTATCTCCTGAAGATAAAGTCCCCATCACCAAGAGATGACTGTAAAACATGCCACAATTCCCAGTCCTTAAAACTCTCCCTAATTGCAAATCTCCTCATTGTTTTAACTTATCTCTGCCTGTGCTGTGCTGAATTAGTCCTTTGGAGTCCCTGAATGGGATCAAGGGAAGAGGAGAGGGAAAGGAAGGATGGGAATGAGAGCCAATGAGGAATAGAAAGCAAGATAGACAGAGAAAAGGAAAGGGGTGGGTGTTAAGTGTAATTGCCCTTTGGCATCCTGTGAAACTGCAAAACCTTTTGAACACCCTTGTTGAACCAGCCCCAGGGATGTTTTCTGCACCCCTGCTGCATGGGAGGCATCTGGCCTGGTGCTGGGGTGGGTAAAAGGGGAAGAAACTGAGATTTGCTCGTCTGCTTGGATAATTTCCAGTGTGTGTCTTGCTGGAAAGTGGCCCAGTGAATGTCCCCCCACCAGCCTGTGTGCTGATCTCCGTGTTAAGTCCCTTGGCCATCCCCCTGCCCCAGGTCCCCACTCGAGGGTGGCAGAGAGAGCCACCCTCTGTGCTCACCCTCTTTCTTGGCCAGCCTGGCCCTGTAGCAGGAAGCTGTTTCCACCAACCAGCCATCTGTGGGAATTTACTCCAGCTCCACCTGATACCTGGAGTATTCCTATTTTTGCATCCTTATCTCCTAATGAGTTTATAATCTAGAACAGAGCGGTACCCCTGCAGTTCTCCAGCCTTCTTATCAAATGATTTCGCTATCTGGCACATTCAGATGACTGACGAGCTGCTTCTGGCCCCACAAGGGCTCCTCTGTAGGGGCTTTTTTCAGAAGGAATAGACTTGAGCAGAAATTCTGTCATGTTAAACGGGAGAAAAATGAAACCCACCTATGCATGGGGGCTCTTCCAGCTTGTTCCAGGTATAATATTTGCGTGCTGGCTGCCCAACCCTAAATGTGGTGGATATAACCCAATATTTTTTCTTCTATTGCCTTTGGGTTGAAAAAAGTATTTTAATATCCACACACCTCTAATAAACTAAAGCTGTAACGAGGCTTTCTCTATTTGTATTGCTCTTTTGTTGTCTCCTATGTGCATTTACCATTGATTTTTGCCAAACTCCCCTATACTTTAACTATGCAGTTATAAACTGGTGTTATTGAGGGGAACTGGGGAAGGAAGGTAGGCCATGAAATTACTGGTTGCAAACAAACATTGCAGCTCTATTTGGGCATTTCTCAGGAACACCTGGAGATTGCTGCATGCAACCTTCCTAATCAGTAAAATCAGCCAGCCACCAATTGTTTCCTTAGCCACATCAGGCACAAATGGAACAGCTGTTTAATTTACCTTTTTTTTTTCTTTTTTTTCTTTTTTTTTTTTATGATAGGAAATTCATATCCTGAATCATTGCTATCTTCATTTTGCAACTTGCTGCCATTAATCCTTTTAGTTTCTTTCCTCTCAGTGTTGCCTGCCATAAAAGATAGGAGGGTCTCTGTTTGTGAATGAGGTGACCTGATGCCCTCTTTTAGGATGGTGCATGGAAACCAAGTGAAACTCTCTGGAGCTTCACTGCTTCACTTGGACGTCCTCTCAAATGCAGGGGGTGAGGGGGGAATGGGGGACACTTGCTTGCATGAGCAGGCACCCAAAGCTTTGCAAGCTCTAGAAACTCCAAAGTAAATGGCTTTGGTTGGCTCGAGACTGAGCAACAGCCAGCTCCAACTGAATGCTTTATTGCCGTCTGGAAGTGTTTATTTTCTGACCATAAATTCAAGGGACAGATTCAAGGCATGTCTAGAAATAAAGCATATCATCATGTGAGCTAAGCTGACAAGGACAATTTACTGTACCCTGCATTCGTTCTGGGCCAATCGGAAGAGAAGAGGCTATTAACATCCTGAAATTCCCGCTGTTCGGCTCTGCCTGTCCCTTCACTGAACTCGGGAATGGCATGTATTAACCCCTTGAGGGCCTCCCGTCCCCGGGCAGGGACACTTGTCTGGCCCGGGCCGTGTCCGGCTCCCATTGCCAGCGGCGCAGAGCCGCTCCCAGCGGCGGGCGCTGCTGCCGGGGGCCCAGCACAGGGTTAACATCTCCGGGGCCGCACACCCGCTCCGACTTGCTCTGCTCAAATACGAGAGTTCACTGGTCAGCTTGACCTTGAATTCTCTCGCAACGACAGGAACAAGTTGACATACTGCTCGTGTTTCCAGTGGCTGCAAAGTTCAAGGAATACAATGCAACTGCGGCTCTCATGCCGCGAGCATCACTTCGAGAAGGGAAGGGAAAGTTCATTTCCTACTTTTTAAACGCTGCCAGCAAGAAACGTAACAAAACCAGAAGAGAAGTCAGAAGGTAAAACACAAAGGGCACGACAGCAGATATTGGCAGAGGAAAGGTGCCATTCATAGGCAGGAATGTGTTATTATAAAATCCACAAGCAAAAGCCCACAGAGGACTGTTTGCATAGCAGCACCACAATATCTACATGTGTAAACAGAGGGAACAGCCTTGAAACCTACGTTGCAGCAGCAACTTTTACCTGCTGCTTGAAGAGTGCCCCCCGACTTGCTGGGTGTCCTTGTATAGGACAGCACAACCAGCCCCATCCCAACGTTGCAGCAGAGGGAGTTATGTTATTGTGGCTCTGGACAGGAATTTTCTGCATACAGCACTGCAGAAGGCCAGTGCCGTTAGCTTAACTGGTCTTCCTTTTCCTCTGTTAGAGAGTATGGATCCAGGACAGCTGATGGCTTTCACAGTAAAAGTCTTGGGTTGGTGAATGTTTGTTGTCTTGTTTTGTTTTTTTGTTTGTTTTTTTTTGTTTTGTTTTGTGGTTTTTTTTTGTTTGGTTGGTTTTGGTTTTGTTTTTTTTTGTTTGTTTTTGTTTGTTTGTTTGTTTGGGTTTTTTTTTTTGGGTTTTTTTTTTTTTTTGTGAGTTTACAGCTGAGGAGCCTGTCTCATTCATTCCTTGGCACTGCATAGGGCTTAAGTATTGCAGCCTTCAGTACCAGACCAGAATAATATAAGAACCACAAAGAATCATTTATCTGGCATGACATATTTTATGCTCTTGTGTAAGTTTTCCTAAGGGACTTCTGAATGTCCTACTGGGTGATTGTAAAGACACCAAGGACTCAAAGTCATGGGCATCATCTTTATTACAAGCCCTAAAACACTGAGTACAAAGACAGAGCTGAGTGATCTTAGCTTTTCTGAAATTAAGAGACTGTATTGTCTCACCCAAGTTCTTCCACAGATCTCTTTAAGAGCAGTGTGGTTTGGGGCTAAAATTGATCCTTATCTTCTATTACTCATAGGAATGTTTCTGTGCTTTAAAAATTCAGTGCCCCTTTCTTACTTGCAGACTACCCTAATCTCAAATTAGCCTTCTGAGCAAAGGTCAGGAGTGCAGGAGTGCAGGTCTTATTGGTCCAATTAAAGGAAATAACACAAAATCAGACAGGCTATTGCAGGAGTCTTTGTCAACAACTTCCTGAATGCTGAGAGGCTGCTCAGGCAGAAGCTGTCTATACAGCCAGATAGTGCTGTTATTAGCAACACGTTAGTGTGAGAAATTTAAAAAAAATATGTACATGGCTAATAGATACTTTCATCTCACGGCTTTCCCAGTAAAAATCTTGGGCTGGTGCTTCTGATTAATTATTAATTAATATTGTGTTGGTTTGCTCCTTTTTTTTTTTTTTTTTTTTTTTTTTTTTTTTGATGTGTTTACAACTTATCATTACCTCTCTTTTTCTTTTTTCCAAAACACACATAACAAAGCTCAGATAACTATGCTGGTATCTGTTGTACTATTACTCACCTTAATAATGATGAAATGTTATGTTTCCAGTAATGTAACAATAAATATTTTGGAGGTAGGGAACTGGCAGGTATGTGGGGGGGGCACTTTGTGTTAACAGCTGATACACAGTTGTTACACTAAGGGGCTAATGCACTTGTGTGAAGATCTTCTTTATAAAAGTGATTTTCCTTTATTTCTTTCCTTTTTTTTTTTTTTTTTTTTTTTTTTTTTTTTTTTTTTTTTTTTTTGTGTGTGTGTCCTTGTGCCTGAACATTTGACCCTGGAGGAGTAGGATGGAAAGATTGTTTAAAGAGCAGAGAACTGTTTATTTCAATTTTCTCCTTTTTTTCCCCTCCTTTGCAGCTCTTTTTTACAGGTAAATCACTCGAGATATGAGAGAATCTCAGAAAGTTCAGAGGTTTGGGGCAGGAAACGCCTCCCCTCCCCCTGAAGTTTGGATTCAGAGCTAAATTTATCTGAATGCTGTCATTTCCCTGCTTTTCCCTCTCTACCTCCTTCATTACATTCCTCTTTCTCCCTCCCCATTCCCAGCCACCCAGATCTTATCCTTTCCTTGACCTGCAGCTCCCCCTCCCTAGCCTGCCACGGCTCTAAAATGTCCAGAGGCCTCGGCTGAAGGTGGCTGCTTCTCCTGGTGGTTTTTTATTTTTTTCACTCCTGAGCAGAACCATAGTGAGAAGTGCTCTGTAATGCCCTGCCCTCAGAGGCTGTGTCCATCAGAGATGCTAAAGCAGCTTTGGGAGGGAGGGCAGCAGTGGTGCCCAGAGGAGCAGCCTGGGCTGGCTCGTGCCTTGCTGGGTCTGAGCATCTGCTTGTGATGCAGCAAAGGGTCCCTGCAGGTACAAGCAATTTGATATAGGCACGAGAATTCAGAAATAGGTGTTGAAGTTCAGCCAAATTTCCATGCTGCTCTTGCTTTTCCCTGACACATTCTGCACATTTGCATCACTTATCACGATCTTGAACAGGTCTGTCCTGGTAGGAAATACACAGAGCTCAGCAAGAATCTCTCTCTTTTTGTTTTTCCCTTTTCCATTTTTTTTTTTTTTAATCTTTATTTTTATTTTTTAAATATTATAGTCTTGCACTGTGGCTATTCTAGTTTTTCACAGAAGTGGCAGGCAGCCAAAGACTGGAGTCATTATTTGCAAACTCTAAAAATAGAGTCAAGATTTATAGGAAGAAAACAGATATGTCTTGTTATAAAACCATGAATAAGGATTGGCACGAACATAACGGTTTATTCTTTTCTGATATTGCTTATTGTAAATTGCACTCTATCTTTGTGGGAGATACACCAGATATTTACAGTGCAGGAACGCTTCCTTTACTTGAAAGTGCTGCAAAACTGCAGTTTATTTGTTGTAAAGACTTGGTTATTCAAAGGAAGCGATAAGAGATGAGGTAGCCCCTGGGAATTTTGTGCATTGTTGGGGGGGGGGACAGTTTATTTTAAAAAAAAAAGTATTAGTGGTCTTTTTCTGCAGGTCACTACTGATAAAAATTACATTCTTTGCCCAGCAAAAAGGCACCTCATGAGTTGCACTTTTGGTTAATACTGCTTGTTATTGTACACCATGAACATCACATCCCTGATCTAACTGTGGGTAATAACACTCCCTGCTCTATCTCCTTCCTCCTAGGCTCTGGCAGGGCAGCAAGAAATAAAAAAAAAAAAACCAAACCAAAACCCCAAAAAAACATAACTAAAAGGAGGGGAAAAAAGAAAGGAAAAAAAAGGAGGGAGGAAGTAAGCAGAGGGAAAGAGAGGGAGAGATTTTCACAAAGAGTTAAAAAGGCCTGATGAAATCCTTACAATGTACACCATATGGCTTGACATTTACCAGATTAGTTAAACATTTCTACTGGGGATAAATATTCCTGCACATCGATGTAAAGAAATTGCATGAGACAAGGGCACATACAGCATATTTATGCCATGGAGTAATCTTTTTTTTTTTTTTTTTTTATTTTTTTTTTCCCTCCTTTCCTCTTGGCTAGCAGACTTTAGGTTACAGAGCATGTGAGGGACAAGTGTACTAACCCCAAATAAACCTCAATTCTGAGCACTCCTGAGCTGCTGGTGGGGTGGCTTCCAGCATTGCCCCAAACACACCTCAAAGGCTTCCCCCCCCAAAAAAAAAAAAAATTCTGAGTGAGCAATCTTGCTGTTAAAAAATACCAAACCCCCAACTCTATGGAGAGGCTGAAGCATTAAAGTTTGTCAAAATCTATCTGAGCACTCTAGGATTGCCCGTGGAAGACGGCTGTGATGGCTGCCAAAGTGATTTGAGCAGGTTGATGCAGAGGAGGTGACTGCTGGTGCCCGTGTCTGGCGCAGCCTGCCCCGCTCCTTGGTGAGCAGCCCTAAAGCCATAGATTTCATCTGATCTTTGCAAAGGCTAACATTTGTCTGCTGTCATTGTAGTGAGATTGATGACAGGCTGGGATGGGGAGGAGCAGGGGGGCGCAGCAGGAGGAAGGCTGATCCCCACAGCCCCAAGACTTGGGGCCAAGCCCATCTGGTGTCGCCGTCCTGGACTCTCTGGTCAGCTCTGGCAGTGGCAGTGAGTTGTTCCTGCACCACTCCAGCAGGAATTGCACGGGGTTGTTACAGCACATTGCAGGAACTCGGAGACAGGAAGGCAGCACTTTGCACCTTATGTATCTTAATAGATTATTCGCGTCACAAGCAGCACAGGGCAAAATGTTATGACAACCATAAGAATGTAGTTTACTGTGGCTTAATGTGGCTGGGCAGTGCAGGGTAAAGCTATCAAAAATATTTATTTTTTTTTTTTAAGTTTCCAAGAGAAACTAACTGATGTGGACGTGAAGCTATTTTTACTCAAATCCCCGAATTTTGGCAAACTCCTTCCAGGCTATAGCAGAAAACTCTTTTTATTATTAGTAGTAGTATCCCAGTGCCAAACTAAAAATCAGACACCTTCCCACTTGGAAGCTTTCTCACAAGCTGATGTAATAGGGGAATCTTCTGCAAAGGACACATGTCCCAAGCCAGGCAGCCAGTTTCTGGCTGCAGCAAGTAATGTGCCTTGGAAAAAAATTAGCTTTCACACCTGTGCAGGATGAAGTCCATATATCTTCTTCCATGAATGAATGAGTGACTGTCAATGCTGACGTTCGATATTACCTGAAAATCTAGAGATTTGTGTTTCACCAGGCACATGTATGTATATATACATGAAGAGATCTCAGCACTTCTGGGAAAAAAATGCAGAGTGAATGGGTTACTGCCCTTGTGGAGAAATGTACCTGCAAATCTTAATCCCAATATAGATTGGAAACCATTGAGGCAAGGGCTGGAAGCAGCCCTAGATCCTCTCTGGGAGCTGAAGGGGAGACGGGTGCATGAGCCAGTAGCTCTAACAAGCTGGAATTCAAAATATGCCTGACCTAAAACCTTGGGCCGGGACATGTACAGGCTTGGGGCAAAGCTCAGCTCCAGCCCCTCGCGTTGAGATTTACAGTGCTGAGATGGATGCCATGCGGATTTAAACCACCCAGAGTCCCATCACACCAAAATGACATCGTGTGAGGACAGGGTTTCAGCTGCGGGCAGGGAGAAATGTGGTGGAGGATGTGAAAACAGGGTGTCCCCCTATTCCTGGTGGTCAGAGCAGAGCAGAGACTCCCACCGGGTGGGAACCTCGTGCTTGGGTGATCACGGGTGGCTGGGTTGATAAAGAGTGAGCCAGAGAGATAAATACCTGCACCGAGGAAAATAAGAACAGATAATGGATTGGTGCAAGCCGCAGTATATTTCCTCCTGGTGATGAAAGGCTAAGAGTGAGTTATAGATCTTTCCTCGCGATAAGAACAGATATTTCTTTCCAAATCATTTAGCTATAAGATAGTGAGATATTATTTTGGTCTGCATTGGTATTAATCGGGATCTGTGCATTCCCATCCCGGTCTTCAGCATGGTGCGGACCCCAGCAGTTCTGTCTGCAGCTCCCGTGGGTGAGGTGTTGCTTTTCATCACTGGGAGCGGGGAAGAAAGGGGGAATGTTTATCCAGGTGTCTCAGGTGATGGTGGTATGGATATTTATGCACGACAAGGGTTTAAATCTTGCTTTGTTCACGTCCTTAATGTACAAGAAGCATTGCCGAGAGTGTTATAAGATCTGTTGCTGCTCTGGGATGGAATTAACTTTAAAAAAACCGCAAACATTTACACTTTCGGGTGATACGACAGGTGTGTGCAAGGCCAGGAGACCTTGTGGGGAGAAAAATACAGCGTGGTTTTGTCATCCGGGAAAGATCAGAGTGCGGGGTTTGGCAGTGAGGGTAAATTAAAGACTGTGATAATTTTGTTTCCAGCGCGGGCACTGTGCTCGGTGCAGCGGGCGCGCCGGCCCTCACGGAGCGGCCGCCATCTTGAGCGGAGCCAGGCGACCCTCGGGACGGCGGAGAGCGGGAGGAAAACAGGAATAAAGCGCGGGCAGCAGGGCCTGGGGCCGTGCGATGAGGGGTTAGGGACGGGCAGGGGCCCTGGCCCAGCGTGAGCGCTGGCTGTGGGCACGGCAGCCTGCGGGACCAGGGGCCTCCGGTGTGTTTTCACCTGCCCTAACCGCAGCCTTTGCTGTCTTGCTTAAAGCTCTGCTTTTTGATCTTCAGAGAAACCTTTGCAATGGTCAGTAAATCCTAATGTTGCGCTTGCCCTGGTTTATGAGATTTCCAGGAGATTTGTCACTTGGTGGATCAGGCAGCTCTGAGGGCACAGGTTTGGGCTGACGGCGGAGGACTGGACTGTCTCCATCTTGTTAAAATGAGCTTCGGGTTCAGTACATTAACGTGTTAAGAAGGGAGCCCTGTGTTCCCACACTGCTCTTAAAGGCGGTCTCACACTGCTGACCTGACCCCTTAATCCTGGCTTTCCTGAAGGAAAAGTTGATCCATCAGGCCTCCTGTACCTAAAATGGGATGAAAGGGAGTGATGGGCCTATTTCAGTGCTGCTGTTTCTCAGGTACCTCAAGCAGCCTTGTTCTTTTTGTATTCATCGCTTATTTCCCTGGAAAGAGAAAAAAAAAAAAAACGGAAAAAACCCTCTAGATGTGAGGGCTCAAATCACTGAAGATGAGAAGCAGCAAGAGGAAATAAAGAGGTCAAACACCTAAGTTAGCTTATGATTAAAAAGAAATTAGTGGGGCTATTTTTAATTTGTTTAAATATATTACTTTCTATTAAAGAGGTCTTTATATTTCACTAAGTATGAGATGAAGTGTGTCACCAGAGGAAGATTTTTTTTTCAGTTTTAGTATCTTTTCAAAAATTAGAAGTCCGATGCCACTGAAGCCACAAATGCGGAGAGAGCAGGAATGGCAACAGTGTGGGACTTTTCCTCTACAGTACACCACAGTCACCTTCCATTTGGGCTGGTTTGCAGGAAACCAGGGAAGGGAGAGGTAGACTTTGCATACCACGTGTGTTGTGGGGAGGTCTGTGGTACCACACAGCCCCCCAGACACTCAGCCTCCGAGTGGTGTGCAGGCTTGGGAGCCAAAACTCCACCCTCAGACCCATCCCAAGGTGTTGGGTCCCAGCCCAAGGTGCTGCTGGGAGCCCCCTCAGAGGCTGGAATGCATCTTGTATCTGAGTTTAGCTGCCAGATCTTACATCTTTTTTTTTGTTAAATCTGCTAGACTATGGATATTTTCGGGCTGCAGCTGACAGAAATTAGAAAGGATAGTTGTAAATTAAGTTTCTGTAATGCCAGAAGTCTATGACGGAGCTTTTATAATCAGTGCACAAGCTGAACAGTGATCTAAGTGTTCCCAGGCTTTCCATGAGATTGCTGGTTTTTGCTTTTTTCTTTTCTTTCTTTTGTTAAATGAAGTTCCTTGAGAGTAAACACAGCAACTGGGTGAGACTGCAAACCTGTGAGGCTGTGAGGGAAATACACCATAAGGTTTGAATAAAAATAATAAAATGTTTGGTTGGAAATTTGTCACAAAGCTCCAAAACAACACAAACACCCTCAGTCTCTTGTTTTGTTCCCAGCTGGGAAGCCAGGCCGGAGTCACTGAACATTTCACCAAGTCTTGCTAACCTTCTGAGCTGAGTTGTGAGAAATTGTTCTTGACATCACATGAGCTGGGCCACAAGGCAGGACTAATGTGATATTTGCTGTCGAAGGTTTCCTAGGAAACATGCTACTTAGAGCACTCAGCCCTCCCTGCCACCCTTCCCACATCCTCCAGCTTCCCTTGCTCCCACAGGTTTTGCAGGGGGCAGGGATGTCCCCTCTGACCTCCGGACAGCCTCGGCACAGACCTCCCCTCTTCCCAGCTGAGCAGAGCAGGGCTGTGGAGATTCTGAAGCTCACCCACCTAATTGCCCTTTTTCCTCTGATTTATCTCTTGTTTTGTTTTTCCCCAGCACTCTGCAGGGGGAGAAGTGAGAGAAGCTAAGCTACATCCTGCAAGACTGGAGATGGAGAGAAGGAAGTTTGAGCCTTCTCAGTGAACTTAAGCTTTCCTGCAACAGAGGAGCTGACGGAAAAAGGTTAGGAAAATCAGCAGATAACTTACAACTTAACTTGCCACATACTTCGCCAGCAGTTTGCAATGCAGTAGCTGCTATGGTACATAACCCATAAGTGTTTTTCAGCAGAGTGGAGTTCCTCAATTCCTTCCCATAATTTCTCCTGGTAGGTGCTGTCCTTAACACCCCCACAAAATGATTCCTGCCATCCAGGCCAAACTTTTCAGCTTGGCCGTTTGGAGCAGCAGGAGAGTTCCCATTGAGGATGGGATGAATGGAGTCAGTTCACACATGTTAACCAAATGCAAATCCTTAGATGGAAACTCATGGTCAGCTTTTTCCACTGCTATTTTCAGAACTTCCACAAAAGACCGTGCTGTGATTATATGTATTCATGATATGTATATCATGTATTCAGCTCAAACAATATTTGAATGATGCATTTAGAATTCTTCCTAAAAAAGGACCATGCTTCTGTAAACTGCATCATATTTGTGAAAAGAGGGGGAAAAAATCTAGCTTGCTTTTCCTTTCTTCCTCTCTTTCTTTTTAATATATCATTTCATAAGGCTGTAAGAATTGGTGTTAATGCTGCATTACACACAGACACACTTCTACATAATCATATGCATTTGCCTGTATTCCATACATAAACAACCCTATGGAATCCCGACTCTTCATTGTTAAATTTGTCTCTATATTTTTCAAAGCAAAGCAGCTCCGGGTGTCAAACAGTTGCTTTTTTCCATTCTCGTTCCCTGGGCTTTGTGGAAAATGCAGCCAAACAAATAATGCATTGGGAGTTTTGAGGGTTGGCTGGGTTTTTTTGGTTTGTTTTCATTTTTTTGGGGTTTGTTTTGACATTATTGGGGTTTTTTTTTCGTGTTTTTGTCTTTATTTTTGATTTTGGTGGTGGTTGGTTGGATTTTTTGGTATTTTTTTAATGTATTTATTTTGGGGTTTGTGCCTGGCCATTTGTAACTGCCTCTTTTCTCTCTTGTCTCCTCTACTGTTAAAACACCATTTTTATAACTCTGTCATCAAGTACCCTTCACATTGCCAATATTGATTTCCCCAAGCCCTGGAAGGCCCAGAATATCACCTCCATGATGCTCCCTGAAGCCACTGGCTTGGAAAACAGGAGCACTGAGGTTTCTCTTGCCAGACACTGGTTTCCCACGTGGTGGAAGGGAGAAAAGTAGCCTCAAGTCACTGATTCATCTCTCTCCACCATTCCCTTCCCTTCCCTGCACCTCTGAGTAGTGACGCTGTGTGGCCAACGTGCCCATGCGTCTTGTCTTAGGAATCAAAGTGCAGGGGATGGCAAAGAAATTCATTCTGCATGGTTTAGCTCCACCTTCAGTTTCTGGTGGCATCCCAGAGATTAGGGTGGCTTTTGGGCTGGCTTTCCAGCGTGCCTTCAGGTTCAGGAGAGCAGTACCTGCTGGGCCCTGCAAAGCCAGTGGGGCCTCACCTGTAAATCTGGGCAGAACTGGGGCCTTTGTGGTCAGGGAAGGAAAACCAGTAACACTCTTCTCTTTCTGTTCCAGTCCAGAAAAGTTTCCTCCATGTGTTAAGTCTGATATCAGTCAGCTTCAGAGAAGCAGCACTGGCTGAGCTGAGGATCTGCAAGCAAGTCTTAGGTGTGCACCAATCTCTTAGATCAGCATTCTTCTCTGTAGAGTCACTTTTTCTTTACACGGAATCATGATTTGCAACTCAGCCTCTGCCTGTGAGATACCATCATGAAACCACATTGCTCATAGAAAGCAGAACCTTTCTGTTATGGTAGGCTGCCCAGTGTGTGAGATTCTGGTGGTCACCCAGACCATTTGTTGCTTTCAGAGCACTCTCAGAATGTCAGTCCTTGTGGCACCATGTGTAATACAGGTTGTTAAACACCACTGCCATCTGAGGGAGAGAGGAAAGGAGATACAAAAACCACAGCTTGAGTTATTGTTGGAGACAGGACTTGAACTAGGCATTTCCTGGGCAGATTACCACCCTTCACTTCTCCCTCAGCTGGTATAATTAGCAGTGTCCTGGATCTTTCTTATTCCCATGCAAGCACACATCTGAATGCATTTTTCTTTGAGATTGTCTGTCTTGGGGTCCTTTGTGTTATGCACTTCAGGCTGTTGATGATCTGTTGTCTGCAGTGAAATGCTCACTGGTACACTGTAAATCATGAAGAGATGCAAAGGCATCCATTTGTTACTGCTGATTCAATCTCGGTGGATTTCTGCAATGGGCTACCTGTAAAACTTTGGGAGCCAAGTCTCAAAAAAACCCCAATCCTTTGTGGCTCTTTAATTTTTTTGTTCTTGGCTGCTAGCCATGCAGACGGATGTCTTACATCCTTGAGATGAACTTAGTGCAGTCCTCATTGACCTAGCAAGCCATTTTTTCCCTGGTGACAAGCTGGGATCACATTTTGTAATGACTGCTGCAAGATTGTCTTGTTAGGGAAAGGGCTAAGGTGGGATCGTCTTTAATGACAATGAAAGCACCTCATAAAACCCGATTCTTCAGTTTTACAGGCATGGCTGTAAGAATTTTAGCCAATGCAGACTTAGTAAATCAGTCAGTCAAAAATTATATCAGTTGAAGTGTAATGTTCATGGCAGTCCAAAAACCTGAACATGTAGGTGATTTGGAGGGCATTTTGTTAACTCTTTAATTGGTCGTTTGAGTGCTGGAGGCAGTAGCTAATTGCCTGTAGGTCAGAGTAGTCCTAGAGCTTAGGTAAATGTGTATTGTCATATGTCACATTTTCATATGGCTCCTTTGCACAGGTTGGTAAAAATGATTGCTGCGTAATTAAAATTAAGACAAGGTGGGAAAAGTGATTCAATTAAACCCCTGAAGCCATTGCACAAATTATCTGAAGTACCAAAAACTAATGAATAGTTAAAACTAGTTTTATCTTTTTACTCTTCATTCCTGAATCCTGAGGGTATCAAAATGGCTGAAGTCTCTCTCAAGAGTTCTCAGAGGTGAGTTTTTGGGTGGGCAGTGCAAGTATGAGTCAGCACAGAGGAATCCAGGCCTTTTAAAATACCAGCACACAGAAACTTTGTTACCTACTTGTTTGGAATTGAAAATAACCAGACCTTGCGCACAAGAGACCTTTTGGTTTCTCCACCAGCCCAGAATTATTTTGAAAACATCTGCAATATTTCACTCTGCATGCAGCAGGTATTATATACCAGGGAGGGTGATGACAGTAAAAATAAATGAGATATGTTGTAACCAAAACATCCCAAGTTTTACATCATACGTTTCACAAGCCTAGCAAGTATCCTGTGCTTTGACTTGAAGGCCGAGGGCATGTGGTAGTTTTACAAATGTCTATTAGTATTAACAAATATGTTCCATTATTAGACAGCGTGCCACTGCCCCAACCTCCCAGTGCAAGAGGTGAGTTAATATGGCTTATAAAATATAAGAGTGCTGCAGGCACAAACTGTGGAAATCAGAGCCCTGGCTAAGCAGGAGGTCTCATTACATTTTGTGGGACAACTTACTAGAGGCCTGAACATGAGCATTAAAGCTGCCTCCCAGCTAAGGCTTTTTATGGTTCCTGTCCCTTCCCAGAGCCATTCAGCTCTAGGAGGTTTAGAGCAGTGAGGTCTGCACCTTTGGATACTGGCAGTGTGCTAATTCTGACCACGTTTAAAGGTGAGAGAATTGAGATGGGTATGTTTGCACTGTCCCTTTGCTTTTTAACAGAATTGTTGGAGCCTGAAAGTAGCAGGGCACTGAGGAGCTGTGTTCTTGTTGCTTTTTGGGTTTGTCTTTAATTTTGTTTTTTTCTTTTTTTCTTGCATGGCTCTGTGCTGGTAGCTGTAAACCCTCATTTCTTGGAAACATGAGTGTTTCTTGGCCAGGTTTGCAAGGACTGTGAGTGTCTGCACAGAGAAGACCCAATGTGTTGAAACTGTACAAAACAGTGCATCTTTCAAAGAAGTAAAAAAACTGGTTGCTCTTCATTAGAACACATACTGCCCTGCAGGTTTCCTAAAATATTCCCTGGTAGGGACTGTGCCCAGCCATCCAATGGAGGTGTCTGTAGACATTTCCCCTAGAGGGATGGTGTGGGTGCAAGGATGAGGAACACAGTGCCTTCTTGTGCTTCCACCTCTTTGGAAGTGATTCTCACCCTGCATTTGAAACAGTTAAAGGCCCTCTCCTGATGCTTATCCAAACGTAATCAGAAACCTTAAATAGGAACTAATTTACTGTCACAGGTAGCATGTTCATCTTAGTACTAACTTTATCAAACCAAAAAAATTTCCTGCTGTGGACCAGGGTGACTCAGGGAATAGTAGGTTATGAAAACATGGTGATGTCAACTCACTAGATGAGTCTTTCATTAATGGGTAAAGCTTCTGTAGGTAGAAAAAATAAACCTTCCTAAAGATTTCTGTGGATCAAAACCCCAAGAGATGAGAAGAGCAGAGAAAAAGGAGAAAACTGAAGCACAGGAGGTGTTCAAATCACGTGAGCCTTTTTGCTTTCCCATGCTTCCTAGTGGAAAAGCAAACAGACATTGTCAGGAGTGTCCTAAAAAGTAAAAATGTGAGTGGACAAGTTGCAGTCTCCTACCCCCAAACATTTTTTTCAGTCTCTTTTGATGTGTGTTCAGCCTAGACTCCTGGTAGTCAGAGACAAGATTTCCACTGCCTGTGATTCAAGAAAAACACTGCTTATGCCATTAAACAGAGAGTGCTTTTCTGTATGGTCTTGGTCCATATAGAAGACCACCCAAATGCCAGGTGAAGTAGTGCTTGGGACAAGTGGAACTTTTCCTTCCACTCCAAGGCATGAGCAGCAGGCTGCAGCTGATTTCATAAATGCAGACTGAAATCTTTAAGAGGCTACCAACAAAAATCAGGTTATGGGATGAGCTGTTGTGGAGTGCACCAAGAGAGTGCTGAAATTCCTGCCCTGCTTATAGGAATGTGGAAATGACCCAAGGGTGTTTGGGATGCCTTTGTGAATTTCATGTATGTGTATAGTATTGTATTATGTTTGTAGAGATGTATATGGCAATACCACTCAGGACTAATATGAGACATAAAAGTTGTTAAAAGACATTATGTGACACATTCACTATTTTTCCTCTGGGTACAGTGAGTGAGTCAAGGTCATGGCACCAAATTCATCTTTCAAAAGTGCCTCATTTTACTGATTGTGGAATGCTTGGACCACTGCCCTGTATTTACTATAAAAATACATATTTAAAGCTATTAAAAAAACCCCAACAGTATTTTGATCTGTTAATATAGGTCTTTTCAAAGAAAAATGCAAACTTTTGCCACCAGCCAGGTCCATTCTCATGTCATACCCTGCAAATTACAAGTGTATGAAAAAAGTTTAAAACTTGGATTGAGGAATGCAGCCAGGGTTGCTGGTTCAGGAGCCAGGAGCACAACCCTACCTGCTGGGCTTTGTGGAGAAGACCTACACTATCAAAGCTCTGGAAGGTAAAGGAATGCATTAGGGCTTTGAAGAAATTCTTTTAAAAGCCTCTGGAATTACAAAGACGGTGAGAAAGGCTTTCCACAGACTTTCTGGAAATGCCCTGTGAGTCACTGGTGGGTTCCCCTGGGAGCTGAAGGAGGCAGCAGGAAGCTGGTAATGGCCTATTAAATTTGATAGGACGTGCTTTGGTGGTGGGTGGTGGGACCACGGTGTTTCCATGTGTTCTCACGAGCAAGCAGCAGAAGGATGTGCGCGTTGTGTTTCCTTTGGGGTTGCATTTTCCATGTTTTTAATACATGGAAACTTAAACCTCATTTCCAGTGAGTCTGGGGTTCCAGCATCCTTGTGTTATCTCAGGGAGCACACCCCTTGCTCACAATAATTCCATGTGCAAGGACCAAAACCTTAGACTGCTTGAGGCAAGAGTTGTTGGGTCAGCCCAAAGAAAGGGCAGGGACATGAGATATTCTTTTGGCAGTGGAGTTGCCCAGGGATACATCTGGAAGGGAAGGCCTGCTCTGCCATGGGTAGAATTATTACAGTGATGTTACAGCCTTTCCAAGAGGATAATGTTCTTTGTGTGTTCCCACCTTCTCCTGGCTTAGACATAAGGTGACAGCAAGGCTGAAAAAACCCTGCTGGATGCCTAGAAAGGGACTAAGTTAATAATGACCAGTGTGCAAAGAAAGATTAGACATGAATAGAATTGGATGGATTGCCTTAGACAACTTTATGGCTTTGCTTTCCTTCCTTAAGTTTTTTTGTGTGTTCTTTTTTAGTAAAATAAATCACAGCTCACAAGATAGCACTATGCAAATAAGTCAGAGTATTTTTGGTGGCTCACAATTAGCCTTGATAACCCAAAGGATGGAGGCTGGCATATGCCATGGGTGGAGTCAGGGATGTTGTGCATCTTTGTGTCTGTGGACGTGTGACAGATTTCTTCAATCAGATGCAGGCCAGGCTGAATTTAGCCACCTTGGCTTGGATATTATCCATGTGGCTAAAATTGCCAGATCATTTACCCTGGAAATTATTGCAGTGGTGCACTGCCAACTGCACAGTTGTATTGTTCCTTTGCTTCATACTGTTGGGTGTTAAATGTACCTCTGAGCCTTAAGCAAGTCTTGATTGAGTGTTTTTTGTTTACAAGAAATTATAGAGAGGGAGAGGAATCTTTCAGTGTTCTTTCAGGATCTACCAAAACCTTTGTCATTTACTTGTAGCTTAGGTAGTTATGACTTAAAGGGTGAGAAGGAAGTAAAAGGGCTTATGTAAGAGTTCAGATGATGGATCACTTGAATTTATAGTGGGAAATCTGTGTTAGTGAAGGCTGGAGCAGGAGCCAGAAAATTTTAGGAATTTCTACACACAACGAGAGATCAATGACTAACCCAAATTTGTGAGCCATAAAATGAGCAGGCTGTTTAGACCTTATAGGTAGGTGGTGACAATAAATCTCCTGATGATGTGCAGATGAAGGTTCTCCTGTCCCTATCTACAACAACAGCTGTTTGCCTGGAAATATGTGCAGAGAGATGCTGCTGTGCTAAAAACCCCTGTCTTGTTCCATCGGAATGCTGAGACCGTCCGGGCTGGGAATTGTGGGAGTCCCTTTTTAAACATGAACATGTTTGGGTATCCCTGAAGAGCAGCCATTTGGGGCACCACATCTTCTGGAGAGCTGTCAGGATCTACATGCTTGAGAGGCATCCCAAGCTAGGGAGGAGATGTTTGTTTGCCAATTAGCTCTTGTCTAAGGAATAGAACTACAAGAACAAGCCCTCCATTAGGAAAATGACTGTAAATGACAAATTCTCCACTGTTGTTCCCAAAGCAGAGAGATTCATTCTGTTAGGGTCACCCATTCTGCAGCAGAACTTTTCTTACAATTTCTTGAGGAGATAGTCTAATGTCTCCTTGGGGAAGGATTCATCTCTCCATGCAGTCCTGCTTTTGGGTAGGATGAGGGAAGCAACTGCCAGGACGAAAGAGTAGCAGCTCTCCTGGAGGAAGCCAGCTGGCAGCCCTCTCTGGGAACCAGCACTGCCCGCCAGGGAGAACCTCTGTTCTCCTGCAAACCACACCTCTCACTGAGCACTTGCAAGGCAAAGGTGGGCATGATACAAACCTACATTTCAGTCAATAAAACCTCAACACAGAGAATAAATATTATATGTACTTTCTTGTTTGTTTTACAGAAGAGAAGAGAAACTTGCTGGCACCAAGAGATACCTTTTCTTCCTTTTTTTTTTTGGTTTTTTTTTTGGCTTTCACTGTCATTTTTCCTCTGTGGAAAGAGGGAGACATTCTGGCTCTGGTTGCATCAGTTTTCCCTATTACCAAGAAGAAAATGTCCATTTTCCAACTGAACTTAAGGTCCCAGGACCAGCTCAGTTTCCTTCAGTAATTTCTGAATCTTTCTCACACAATCATCTCTTGTCATGATGAGCATGAGAAGGAAACCAATAAGGGCAGTCCAGCTTTCCAAAGCAAAATCTGAAGGTTTTCCTGAAATTCTCACTAATTTGGGTCAAGGTTTATTGCCAGGTTGAATTACACACATGCATGGCTCTAGATTACTGCTCTGCTCTGTGCTGCCTGCTTCTGAGCTTTGAAAGTTTCTCTGTTAAGAGCTTGCAAACCAGAGTAATCCCACTGCAGTCTTGCATGGATTCAGCTTTGGCTCATGGCAATAGACAGGGTGTGCATCCCAGGTCTGTTTGACATGCTGCAAATGGTTCCTGAAATACAAGGTTCCTTATCAGCCCATTTTCTTCCATTTCCCAGCACAACAGCAGTTCTTAGCCTCCTTTCCCCTCCATCTGGCACTTGCCTCCTTCCTCTTTTCCTGCAGCCCACAAACGTTTGCTGCTCTGGGAGCTGCTTGCCCTGGGCCCCAGATGCTGTTGGATAAAGGGGCTAATCTTGGAGATCAGGGAAGCAGTGGTTTTCCTCAGAGCTCTGTGGTGAGGTCCCCTCTGGCAGTGAGGCCCCACTCCCCATCTTCCCCTTCCACCATTCTCCTGCATCCCTGCACCCAGAGTGAGTCCTGGGCATGGGGGCCACAGAGGTCCCTGCTGAGCAAAGATCGTCAGACTCTGTTACAAATAAAAAATGTGATGGATCAGATGGATTAGACAGACGATGGATTGACTGTTCTTCTTTACTTGAGTAACTTGCATTTTTAATAATAACTTGAGCTTTTAATAATTGTAAGACTTTTTGTTTTATCTTGACTGGCTAAAGGTAAATATCTGCAATTTTAGCAATGCTGCTTTGTTCTGACTGGACACTTGGTACTTTTTATTTATGGAATGAAATACTGTACACACCCTTCCAGCCCAAATATGAGTGTTCTTTTAAAAATTTTCTTTCTAGGAATGAACACCCCCATAACAGTCATTGCTGAACTGTTTGCAGTACACAAACACAGAAGAGCTGGAATCTCAGCCAGAGATCAAATTCAAAAGAAAGATTCTCAAAAATGTTTGGCACTGTTTGCTCACCTTTGGAATATACATCCTGTTCCTCTTCTTAAAATAATTTATTTTATTTTTTTAGTATAGCTGGGTGAGCTGTATTTCTTCTGCTCAAGCTGTCTCTAAACTTATATTTCCAACAGTGGCAGCAGATTATGAGACGATACTTATAGAAATGACATTATATCATTCTTTAAAATACCCATCCTGAAAGGCAAAATCTGGAGAAATTATAGGACTAAGAGGCCTCCTTTGAGAGGCAGAAACTATTTTAACTTGTTATTTTTAGAGCTCTGCAAATCACATATTTTTCTCTTCACTGGCAATTCAAAAAAAAATTGGAAATTGTAATAAGTTTAAAAAAAAAGAATCGTTCACAACTTTTTTCTATAAAATGGAAAGTTGAAATATGTCATTTGTGGGCAAATGAGATGCTTCATTTTAATTTCACCATTTTTATTTTAGTTCCTTTTCTTAGAAGATAAAAATTAGACACAGAGTGGTCTGTTTTGAGCTGACTGCTCATGTGGACGGGATGGGGATTCTTGGGCAGGACACCTGTCCTGGAGCATGAACAGTGACACGGACACAGGAGCAGCTGTGTTCTTAGTTGGCTGATCCATTGTAAACATTTCTGTGGGTCTGTGGACCTTGCATCCCCCTCCACCATGCATCACAAAGATTAAAAAAAATTCGATGTGGATATTTCTGAGCAGTAATGCTGATACCTCCTGTGATTGTGGGCATTATCCTTGAATTAGCCTTGTGCATCGCTTTCCAGGAATGAGAAGAGGCGTGTGAGGAGCCCCACCATGCCCTGGCTGGATCACCCAGCTGTGAAGCACCCATGCCTGTGGAGTGTCCTTAGGGATGAGGGAGGGATGCTGCCCTCCCATCCTTCCCAGTGCTCTGCCTGCCAGCACGGGGTGAGCCATGGGAACAGCTGTTTGCAGAGAGAAGATGGGGCTGGAATCGGAGCAAACCGCTCGGAATCCTTCTGGCATTAGGGAAGGTTGGACACTGGATTTGTTTTAATGGGAGGGGTCTTGAAGAGAGGCCTGACTGGTAACAATCAGCCACTAAAATCTGGTGCAGTAGGAAGAAGTGGGTGCAAAGAAAGGGGAGTAGGAGCAAAATACCAGAAGCAAGAGCAAGCTTGGGGCAATAAATGAAGATATTTCTATTTGGAAGCAGAGGTTCAGGAGATCTGGGGAGGGTTTTGATGGTCGATGTAATATTCTGTGAGATGAATCATGGGGTTTGAGTGTCTTAGGAGTAACCAGGTGACCAGATCCACACAGCATCTCACACAGGGAGATCACACTCATGATCTCACACTCGTGGGGCAGTGTCAGAGAGCACCTTCACTTGCCAGACACTCTGCGCACAGACACATCCCAGAGTATCCAGTCTTGAGCCCTTCCCAGCTTGGGAAAGGACCACTTCAATATTCATTGTGGATAAAGAGCAGTAATTCTTCTGTTTCCTTTCTCTCTTCTTTTTAAAGAGAAAAGATCTCAGTAGAAGAAACTTGTTTTTCAGAGATCTCACTTCCAAAACTTTTTCTTCAGAGTGATTCAGCTTGCAATTTTAGAGTTTGTTTAATTACATTTTTAAACTTCCCTCCCTTAATTACTCCATTTTTTTTTTTTTTTTTTTTTTTTATTAGCACCTAAATATGCTACTATTTGGGGCACAAACAGACAGAGATTACAATTAACAGAATAATTACACTCTTTTTGTCAGTGTAACCTCATGGTACAGAAAGTATTACAAATCCATTTTAAAACATATTAAATGTTCATATTAATGAGGATAATAGAGAACAAGTACCAGCAAACTAAATATTGTTAATGATTTTGAGCTATTAAATTCATTACCATTTCCTTTCATAATAAAGTGGTTAGTTGCTAATTAGACCTTTTTTAACTCATCATTATTGAATTCATTACATTGTGTGCAGTTAACCCTTAAAGATCTGCCCGGGTTTACTGTTGCAATTAAAAAATAATTTCAGCAGCATCTGAAGCCGAGATGCCATTCTCAAACCCGCTTGTATTTCTGACAGTAGCTCCATGTACTTTTCTCCTGGTACATTTCTTGACACATCATGCCTAGCAGCTTCTCAGCTGTCACAGCAGCTCCAGCAACATGTACGATGGAAACATGCTGCATTCATTTCATTTAATAGCATTTAATGTTAAAGCTAAAGTAGAACCCACTTGTTTGGCCAGGGAAAAAAATACCCATCAGCGCGCTAAATGGTTGACGTCAAGGAGCTGCTCTCCTCCAAGTTAAATCTGCTGGGAGCTGGGATGAGGTACCTTTTCCTCCTACAAAGATGGATATGCTTGTGCCTATCTGCGTATCCGGCCTTTCTCTGTAACCCTAGGTGGAACTCCCATCCCTGCCAGGGTTCATGTCAGAAATTCTCTCGATTGCAAGGCATCCCTGCACTTGTCTTTCAGCAGCGCTGAGGGTTTGCTCCACTCTTGGGGATGGGGTGAGTGCCACCGTGCCTGTGTCTCGTCCCACAGATCTGATTCCTGGGGACTGAATCAAAGGGCCGTTTTGCTTCTCCTTCCTCCTGTCCTCACTCATCCAAACGAGGCAGAGAACAAAGCCTCCATCTCTTAACTCCTTTCTTTTTGTACTGTGCACACTTTTTTTCTTTTCAAAAAACCCAAAACACAAACATCCACCTTCCCCCCTAAACACTCTAAATAACACTGGGACTAATGGGCAGCACACTGTGCTTTGCCTGGTTGTGGCAGGAGAGGGGCAGTAGTGTCTGGCTGGAAGTGCCATTCCTGGAGCAGCTCAGCCGTGGCAGCAGGGCTGTTGCAGTACCGGCAGGCAGGCGTTCGCCGCTCACGTTACTTGCTGCAAGCAGCCCCACCAAGGAACAATTTTACTTGGGCAGGAAAGGCTTGGTGACACTTATTGCTGCTGTGCTTGATGGCTGGAAGCTGGGCTGATGGATACCCTGGAAATCCAGGAGATAACAGATTAGCTGTGCACATCCTGCATGGCTCTGGCCGCACTCCTGTCTGGGTGTGGTGCAATGTGGGGGTTCAGCTGTGGGCCCCATGCCTGTTCCCCAGTAAATACCCACAACAGTACCACGGATCTGTAACCTCTGTTTGATTTAAAACCAGCTCCTTTTCACCTGTGAACAGCAAGGGTATAAATGTGCCTCACCAATCACATTGGACTATTGTATTATACAGTCTATTGAATGTTTTTGGCAGGCACGAGCCCCTGTGCTACTGTGTCCTTATTTTATTATTGTTTTGAGGGTAGAGCTGTGTGATTATCCATTCTTGCTTCAGGCATAGCAAGCCATCTGGAATGCTTATTAAACCCACAGGCAGATCAGAAGGATATAACTCTGATGATGTACATGTACATGGGCTGTACTACATCATCAGAGCATTGCTCCTCTGATGATGTAGTACACATTAGTGGGCCTAGATAATGGATTAGGACTAGCAGAGTGAAAGTTAGACTTTTTGAAGGATGGATATGGTGAGGTTTTTTTCTCCCTCTGGGTAACTGCTGGCATAAGATGTGGAAAGGAAAATTTAAAAGTGAGCCAAGGAGGCTTCAAAACTTGTAAGTGCTTAGCTTGTCAATGGGGAGGGACAAGTGGTGATCAAGAGGCTTAAGGAGACAGCTTTGAAACCCTGAATCATTGCAAAGAGGTCATATGTACTTGTCTGCTCGAGTGAAAAGGGACATGGAATGTGTCCAGGAAAATGCCACTTCTCTGATGCTCCTTGGGTTGGTCACCACGGCATGGGTTTTGGGCAGGACTTTGGCTTTTCCTCATCCTCCAGTCCTGCAGCAAAAAAACCCAACACCCTGTGTTGTGACACACAGAACTAGTTTTTCAGCAGTTTCCAAATTTATGCTCATCACATATTTGCAAGTACTATTTAGAAATAAGCTTTTCAAATGAACGAGGGATCTGATCAGCTTTCAAACTAGCCATGTGTCTTCTTTTCTGAGTATGAAAAGAAAATCAACATCAGTAAAAAAGAAAAACAATCTGGGCACTACGTATGGGCTGTAGGTGAAGGAGGGAGTAACTATTTGCATCTCTGTGGAGTTCTAAATATAATTTCTATTTCTCTTTGTTCATAACCCTTTTTGTAATGCTTTTACGAGGTAGCTGATATTTGTCTAATCATGGAAAGGTGTTTCGTGTCTAAACAAAACCTTTTCCTGTGAAAGCTGGGAAGGTTTATAAAAGTTAGGTCATTCAGTCAGGAAGCTGAATGTGTGCTATGCAATTTAGATAACAAATTGCACACTTTAAATATCAAACTGTAAATATCAAGTACTCAAAAGAATATTGACATTTTTGAGCAATTCCAAAGAGTAACAGAACTTTCAAAGAGGAGCCGTACATAGTGAACATATGCTCTAAAAATCATAGCTGTAAAGTAAGGCAAATGCCTGTTTTAACAATGGCAAATAGCAAGTGGGGAAAGGGATGGATCACATTTTATTAATGCTCAGTGTGTCTCAGGTTTGTCAACACCCCCCACCTGTGTGCCTGAGGAAAGGTGCAGCATGAGTGGGGAGGTGCTCATTTGTCAAAACAACAATTTATGATTTTGGGTGAAGAATAGCAGCAGTTGAGTAATTGCTTTGCCAAAATCTTCATTTTAGGGTGACTGCATGGCTTTGCAGTTTGATGGTGACCAGGTTATCTTTAAGGTGTAAAGGAGGGTTAATAAAAATTCCCAGTTAGAACTGGAGTTCATAATTTACACGACTGCTAGTTTTGATAGATTTTGAGGTTTCCTTGGTGAGGAACCACAGTGAACCCCAGTTTGTGACCATTATGTGCTTCTCTTTATTTGGGCTTGATGGACACAAGGAGAGTTTGTTTTCTCTTTCTGAGTAAGTATCCAGAGAAGTTTCTGTTTCATTCCTGTGAAAAATAGAAGGAAACTTGGAAAACTCTTCCCTCTCGCTGCAAATCAAATGTCCCCTTTTTGGATAGTCCATGCTAGCACAGCTCTTGGGTAGCAATTTTGGCAGGAGGAGAGTGTGTGGGTGTCCGTGTGTGTGTGTGTGTGTGTGTGTGTGTGTGTGTGTGTTGATTTCCAGATTTGCACCTCTCTCAAGTGTAGCATACAGCTTTTGCCCTTTTTCAAGCCTTCCTTCTGTTTTTTCCCTGGGTGCCTTACCATGTTTTTGCTCATAGGAACACCTTCCTTCTTTCCACAACGAGTTGTCCTCTGGAGTCTCCAACCTTGCATCCCACTGCAGGCTGCTGCTAAGCCGGCCATGTCCCCCACTCACCTTCCTGTGCCAGTTTGCTTCTTTCCCTGCCACCACTTTGTCCCCAGCTCCTGTTCGCTGGGGAAGGAGATGACAAACTGTCACTTTCTCAAACACCCTCTCCTCCACCGACTACTCTTAAAGAGGCAGTGGGATAAATGAAATTCAGCATTCGAAAGGCTCAACTCCTCCAGAAAATATTCCACCCACAAGTGGGGAGCTTCAAAATCCATTCCTAGCAGTTAATGCTCCATCTTAAATGACACAGCTTTTCAGTAGTGACATGTGCATTGATCTGCATTACAAAAATAAGAGAAATAGCACTTCTTTTCAGCAGCAGATAATTACCAGCATACATCAGGTTCCCTCCTGCTGATACCCACAGGGTGGAGGGGATGGGAGTGGGCATTAGGTGGCGGGGAAGCGGCCGGCTCACACGTTCAGCCAGATAAATAATATTGATTGGGATTTGTGTGGAGCCTCGGCACACCCCTCCTGGCTGGTGTGATGAGCCACGGGGGGACATTCACTCCAGTTACAGGATTTCACCCCAGTCATGTCTGCCACGCAAAGGTGCTGGTTAGGCACAAGCAAGCTGGGAGCTGAGAGCTTCTCCAGCCCTTACCAGGAAAGATCAGAGCCAGGTGGCTGCGGCCCAGGTGGAAGAGCAGGATGAAGTACAGGACAGACGTGTGAGAAACCCTCCCAGCCCCATCCGTGGGGTGCAGCCACCCCCAACAAAAGCTCAGAACTCCCCCCTCTGCCTTGCCTGCCACCCCTCTGCACACAGGCAGTTTGGAGCTGGAGGAGGTAATTCCCAGGGGCTGACTGCTGATTTTTGCAGTCTACGTGATGAAACATTGTGCTCCACTGGGAGCAGGGTCTGCCCGAGGTGTTTGAAAAGTTCCCCTCTCTGGGGTTCAGCTCTGGGCTTCGACGAGCAGCCTCTGCTCTATTCAGGTGAACTCAGCTTTGCAGGAGCTTCTGAGCTCCTCTGCAATGAGCCCCCTTGGGCAGGAGACACTCAGATATCTGTGAGGGAAGGGGTGCCACTCACCAGGCACCAAATGCCTGCACTGCCCTCAGGCAGGACAAGGGCCTTTACTTGACTCGCCTCTCTTTGGGGCAGATGTCTAAAAAATCACTGCTGTCGTTTTTCTGGCTGAGCCATCAGCACACAAAAACACCTTCATTTTCACAGGAGTGCTGGAAAAGCCGCAGCTAACAGGGAAAGGGGCTGCTGCTGCTGCCTATGTGGGACTTTCCCATTTCTCACTTCATAATCTGTTGTACTTTAGAGGCGAATAAAGCCCATTGCAACGGGACTGAAAGTGCTCTCTGGGTCTGAGCACGCTCCAGTGTTTTAGCTCTACTGAATTTTCTCTCATCAGTGAATGCAATCTGCCGTGAGAAAGTTTTACTGTCTCTGAGTCCTTATGAAAACATTCTTAGATAATTGAGACATTCCCAAACAATTAAGATAACCAGATGTGTCTGTTATTTGTAATTACCTGAACATGAATTCTTTCTTCAAGAACAGTTCCATTTTTTTGTGCTTTTTGAATTACTCCAGATAATGGATAGGAAGATTAACTCCTCTGAAAAGTAATCTGTGGTTTGTACCCAGCATGTCTCATTCTGATGCAAAATCACCTCCTCCCAGAATTAAGTACTGGGCCTGAAACAATATGTGAAATGAACTTTCCAGTTCTGCTGTACTTGTGGTCCCCAGCCTGCAGTGCCCTTGCAGGTGACACCCTGGGGTGAACTCAGAGACATGAAGTCTATGAACAACCCATGAAGATGCTAAAATGATTTCTTCAAGCAGGGAAAATTGCTGAAGGCTCGAAAGTGGTTTCACAAACCACTTCGTTAAGTAGCACAGTTTGAATAAAAGGGCTTTTGCACATGCTGCATTTGCACCTAGAGCTTCTGCAGCATTTTCATTTTACAAAGCACTTGGCTTTCATTGCATTGCAGCACCTAGAGAGAAGGGAGGTCAAGGCAGCCTGGCAAATCCACAGTGTGGGAAAGACACCTCTGCGTTTGGTCACTCCTTCTTTTAGGCTTCAGTATCAAAATTGGTATTTCCAGTCATGACTTTCTCTTGCAAAACGAGTCTTTTAAATCTTCCCCCTTCCCCCTTCATCAAACAGCTTGACTGAGAATGAGCTGTTCACACCCAGCTCTGGGGATGGCATTTGACCATCCCTTTTCTGAGGAGCCTCCTTCTCTCTGCTTGCTCCTGGTGGGTTTCCCTCCTGATGTGCCTGCAGCTGTGCTGCTGTTTCACCAGGACATTGGCTCCATTCCCATGTAGTGCAGGCTCTTTGAAGGCAGCTCCCTAAATTCAGCTCCCCACCAGGAGCTATGTGTCAGTGATCCTTTCTGCACCAGGGCTGTAGCTCAGTGCTGGTTATTCCTGAATTGGAGTCATTACCTTCAAATCCTTCTTCTGGTCCTTTTCCTGGCAGTGTCTCTGTGGAGAGACAGGCAAAGGGCAGCACTGTTCCACCTCAGGGCAGTTAAGCTGTTTAATCACAGCTGTTATCCTCACATCTTACTGCTCATCTGATACCTGGGCACTGGAAAAAAGAAGTGTCCAAGTCCCAAGGTTCTGGTCTACTTTTCCTCTCCTGACTCAATGGCCTCATCTTTATCTTCTCCGCTGACAACTTCCTCCCATTCTGTATGTGCTTGTAATTAACAGTGGTGAGACCAGTGGTCATGATGTCACCTTCAGTTGTTCCAAGAAAAGTTTATTTTTCAGAAAAAAAGGAAGAAAAGCAATTCTCGCATGAGTACTTGGTAACTGGTGAGTTCAATATTTATTTTTTTTCCCCTTGAAGCTTTTTCCCTCTTTCTCTTGACAGTTTTGCTCTGGGCGCTGTTATCTTTGTTGTCCCAAAGGAATATCCTTGAGTGTGTTAGTCATGTACACATCAACTGACACTTCTGTCACTGCTTTCCAGCCTGCTGAGGACTCACAGATCACAGTATTGTCTGGGTGCTGGAAAGAGATGGGGCTTGGAGATGGCTTGGGAGACTGGTGAGAAATGCCTGCTTGCACTCCTGCTCATGGCTGGAAGGTTTGCTCAGTGTGAGGTAAAGTCCATCCTCTCTGCTGCACACAGGAAGCAGGGAGCTTCCCAGGTAGGAGGAAAACGTGATGGAGGGTCTGGTTGTTTAAATTCCCTCTTCTTCAAAAGTGGAAGGAGAGTTGTTACTCACCGAGTTGTTACCTGGGAGCCTACTGATGTTTTCAGGCATTTTTCATCCCTGGAAAATACAAGGCAGGATTTCTGGTGCAGGGAGGCAGTGTAGCACTGATATCTTCACTGGCTTCCTTCACGGCTGATTCTCCTCAATCAGAGCAGTCCTTTTATGTAATTTTATGTTTGTGTTTCAGGAAAGGAACACACACGTTTCTTTTGTGTGGTCATTTTGTGTTATTCTGCACAAAAACATGGCAATTTTTGGAGGTGTACTGGTGGGAAGAAGGAGCCTTATCTGAAGCAAACCATGTGCTGAAGTTTGCCTTCAGGTGAACTAAGACTTTACGAAGACTGGCTTGGGATTTTAGGGGTGGCTTGAAGACCTATAATAAAGTAGAGAGCTGCACAAAAGGATTTAATTTTAATAGCATTGTGTGTGAGAGCAAGAGGGAGAAGGCTGGAGTTTAGTCACACGGAACCAAAATATAAGGGAAGGGAGGCAGAGGGAGAAGAAAACTGGGCTAGGTCAAAAAGATTGCAAAAAATTCCCATTAAAGACAAGCCAAAAGCACGAGGCATGAAGCAGGCTGGTAGAAAAGTGTTTGTTCAGTTTGAACGTATTTGGTACTGGGACAAGAGTGAGGTGAGAAGGGAAGGGAAAGGAAATTGAGCCTAAAACTACTTCTGTATCTACAACTGAAAACGTAACCACTACTGAAATGTGGTTTTTATTCCCTTTGAGAATGTGTGAATGCCGTTTTATTCCCCCAGGAGTTTCTAAGTGTCTTTTTGTACTAACAGTAAAGCAGACATAGTGGTCCTACAGTGAGCAACATTGAAGGTGTGGCTGGAGGTGCCCCGGAAAACAAACCAGAGGAATACCTTTATCAGCACCTAAACGTTTTGTAAGATGCAAGTGGGTCTCAGGAACACTTCTGGTGGAGGACTGGGGGGGTTGGCAAGGCCAGGAGAAGTGCTTCAGGCTTGGAGCTTCCCAGCTCTGCATCCCTGCAGACTGCTCTCACAGCTCCTTCTCTGTCTCTGTCCCCGTGGATATAAAAGCATGGTTTACAGTCCCTGCCTCATAAATGCACTGTGCCATTCATGGTCTGTTCTTTTCCAAAATGTGGAGAGACAAGGAGAGGAACCTTTCCAGGGCTGAGCCAAGGATGGCCAAGGACAGCCTTGGCCTTGGGGTCCCACTGAGCCCCCTGCACAAGCAGCATTCAGAACTGCTTACCAGCCTGCCCTCATCACAAATCCTGCCTTTCCAAATAAATATTTTAATAAAAGGGAATTGTGTAGATTGTTAGTGTAGCTTATTAGGTTTTAAAAATTCATGTTTCTAAATTCCCAGTATTATTTTCCCCTTGCTTTAAAGGGAAAAAAAATTAAAAAAAGAAAAGAAGGGGGGTGGCAGAATCTCTTTTCAATAAGGGTTTAATTGTCTGTTTCATCTGGAAAGCTCTCTGAATTGAAACTCCCTTCTCCACAGTGCTACCTGAGCACTTCACAATTTTATTCTCTTGAAGTGTCTATTTTACCATTTGTCTCACTTTCAAGCTTTTAGCTAGAACTGGACATTTGTGGCCAGACAAAGGAATTTAAACTAAGTAGCGTGTTATGGACTACTTCAGGTGACTCTGCTTGGATTATATCACTCTGACACTGCAGCAGCTAAAGCAAAGGGCATTAACACGAGCCTATTGAATGTAGACCTGCAACTGAGATGAGAGAATTTCACTGAATTTCCCATTGCATCTTTCTACTGACCTTACCCCTGTGTTTGGGAGATGCCTGAACTAAGAGAAATATTTTATCTTCGGGGTTTTTTAAGTTCCTAGAGAAAGATGCTTATGTATCAGGAAATGATACGCTTTACCTGGGGTAGCTCAGGATATGGGAATTTGGTTTTCTGTCTCATTTGATTACCAGCTTGGAGGTTGGGTTTGAAAATGCAGTAGACTTAGTGGCATTAATGGTATGGCAGATGGGGCTGCTTTGTAATGGGCGGTGAGGGCAGACACCTGAGTCTGGCAGAGTTTTGCAGTAGGGGACATTAATGAATATGAGTGGTAAATCAGTCAAATGACAGATAATTCCTCATGGAAAACTCAAAGAGACACTGGACTGGAGCTGTTGGGGGTCTGTGAAGCAGTAGCTGCTCTGAGTAGCTCTGGCAGTCAGAGGTACCAGCACTAGGAGGTAATTTGGGACATAAAACCCCTCTGCTGTTACTGTCTGTACTTAGGTACATTGCAGGAATGCCCCTTCCAGTACTGCTCAGAAGGCATAAAATATGCTAAGCAACTGTTAAAGGGGAAGAAATAACGCGTGGCAGAGAGAGATGAAGGATATGCATAAAAATATATAGGAGACACTTCTGATGGAAATGTGAAATGTGACATTTTTGTGTCTGTGATGCTGCAGAGTGCAGTGGCTGTGCTGGTGGTAGGACTGCAAAAGGGTTGCTTTTCTGTTAAGGGCAAACAAAATGAGGGCAGGTTTTTTTAAGTTGAGGAATTTTGTGGTACTGGGAGGCAAATTACTGCACGCCCTGGTACAAAAGAGCAGGGGTAAACAACACAATGTGCTGGAGTTGCAGCTGTGTGTGCAGCAGCGCCGTGCATACATTAAGTGCCCGCGTTGTCAGGGCGAGTGACAGCGGTGAGTGAGAGCCAGGCAGGAGCTCCTGTCAGCGCCGGGCAGAGTCACAGCGCTCCTAATAACGAAGTCTATTCCGCTTACATCTGACATGGGCATCCACAGCCTCTGCTTGGGGGAATTTTATTTACTTTGACCCAGGGAAGGCCGCTGAGCTGCTCCATTGGGTGCAAGCCTCCTGCCATGACAATTAGACAAACTCATCCACGCTGGTTCATCAGGAGGATGGAGTTTTCTGCACCCTCTTTCCTTTCCTGTATCTTTTTTCCCTCTCCTGCTGGACTTTACTGTAGGAAGGACAAAAAGAAAAACACAGGGATAGCTAAAGAAAGCTCTTCTGGACCTGTGCCTTGCATGCTCTGACCCTTTGTGAAGTTATTCCATGAGGGGCAGTGAGTCATGGAAGTCTGTGGTTTTGTGCCTACAACTGTGCACCAATTTGTGCAGAAAAGGGACTGCACAGCCCCAAGTTCCTCCTTCCTCCCCAGGAAAACCCTTCAAAGCCCAAATCAGGAGATTTGGGCCATGTCCCAGTTTGATTAAGGTAGGTCTGTGTGTGACTTACCCTGGGCTGAGCATATCCAAGGCAGGAAGGTAAACATCCCATTGTGCTGGATTTGATGAAAGAAAATCCTGGAAAACCTTGTGCTTTTCTAAGAAAACTGCCAGAGGCAGATTATTAGGTCTGAATTAAAATGCAGACGAGATTCATTAAATTGTTGACCCTGCCCCCTCCAAAAAAAGTCAGGTTGCCATCTTAAATTGACAGCATTAGAGACAAATTATGTGCACTGATTAATAAGTGTGGGCTAAATTACGGCTTGGAGAGCGGGTGGAGCGCAGTGGGAACGGGAGCGAGGGAGGGAGCGCAGGAGGCAAAAGCCACCCTGCCTGTGGGCACAGAGCAGTGCCAAGGGCTGGGGGTCCCATGGCACCAGGCATGATGGAGGAAGGAGCAGGAGGATGAGCCTCCTCCAAGGAACCATTCCCTCTGGCATGCTATTGTGACACCCCGGTTGCCAACGTGCTCCCCTGGGACATGGGCGTTACGGATCTGAGCTCAGGGACTGTGTTACCCCTTTTCTTTGGGGCAGGGGGAGCTCTGCATTCAACAAAGGAAAAAACCCACCCAAACCTTTTGGGTTGGATTTAAGAAGTTAAATAAGAAAGGTAGGGTAAATTAGAGACTTGAGAAACTGACTTCTATCACATCGGGGGTGGGGGGGGGGGTGGGAAATACACTGACCATTTCAGCATTTCAGACAAGAAGGGGAAAAGCAGGCATAGTAACGTGTGGATTATTCACAGGACATAATTCTCTGCAAATACTATGACCGGTACATAAATAGCAAAATGAATGTTATTAACATGTTAATTTTACTAACCCTTTAACCTATTGATTAGCCAAACAGAAGGAAACAGCATCTTTTCATGCTTCACCCCCCCCCCCCTTGCTTTTCATGTAATTGGATTCAAATTCACATCTGTAGCTACTAAACCAATGTTTTCAACCTTTCTTCTACACCTCCCCACCCCCAACTGTTTAACCTCCCATCTCCAGCGCTGGCATAAATGTAAGCCTTTATTTGTGAATATTCCGATAAGCACTTTGCCTCCAACTATATTGTTCAAGTACCAGCATCATTGTTACAGCTGTAATTGTTACTATCAAGACACAGTTCTTTGTAATTAGAAAGTCAAGATGGTATTCAGCAGTATGGCAGCACAGATTCTCATTTGTTAGGCTATTAGAAAAAAAATGTTTACAGAGAAAACAGTGTCATTGTTTAGTGCTCTTAATTGACCATCTGCCTGGTAAAGAAATGTCCAAAGAAGGATAAATAAGACTATAGCACACTTATTTATTTATTTTCTTTGTGCAATGAGTAAATTAGGAAAAGCAACAGCAGATCCAAACTAGACAAGACATTGCTAAATCAGGCTGCAAGTGAAATCATGTCATGAATACATTAACTTTTATTTCTCTCAGTGTCAAGACTCATGTCTGCATCTTCCTCAAAGTTTGTTGGGAAGAAAAAGGAGGCCAGATCTTGGTGGGCACTGTGGAGTTGACAGCATTCATCTTTTAACAAAGTCAAGCATATGCTGCTTTGAGTGCAGCATCTTTGCATGCTCAATGACGTGTTTAATGTCACCTTTCCCACTGTAAATCATCCCTGAGTAAATCCACAAGGGAGAGTGATACTAAGAATTAAGCAGGAGAGAAATAAAATTCATGACCATGTGGTTCTATCTCAGGGAATTTGGTACGTATTGACAAGAGAGATTCACACCTGACGGGGCCGAGAGCTAATTTGTAGTAGGGTTGTTTATCTTCTGCCTGAAAGGAATACTTTTTCATATTTAATGTGCATTTTCCTCATCTCCATGTGTGTATGTGTTTGTGATTTAGCGTGGCTAAGGGTGCATCTGCTTTTGCTGCTTGGCAAAAATGTAGTTTCAAATTTCAGGCTAAATCAAAATTCCAAGTTCTCCCCATGAAAAAGTAAAGGAGGTGCAGTTTGGCCTTCAAAACCCAGGTCTGATGCTTTCATTGCACAAGGCACTGTCTTAGGTAGGGAGCATTTGATCTGTTCTTGCAGCATTTGTTTACAGTCTTGAAATGAGAAATGAAAAACCCCAACAGTATTACCATGCTAAACCAATATGGTAAATGACCAGACTGATCTTTTGTACTATTTGTCTTCCAACATTCCAGGTGGAAATAAACCAGTACATTTATATGTTGATTTATTACAGTGTGGAGTTGGGAAGGAAATTAAAAAAAAAAAAAAAAAAAAAAAAAAAAAAAAAAAAAAAAAAAAAAAAAAAGGAGAAGCAATAGGAATAAAAGCAGGAAAAGGGGAAATTAACTAAAAAAAAAAATAAAAAATTGCATTTATAAATAATAATTTCTCAAAACATTACCAGCAAGAGGACCCCAGTTCTGCCTCCTCCCTGGTGACTGCAGGGTCCATGCAAAGCTGCCACCACTCAGATGGTGACAAGGGACAGAGCCGGTGACAAAAGTCATGGTGCAGGTTGGTAAAATTTCCCATTACTTCAAAAGCTGGGCATGTTTTAGCCATCAGTTCTTCAAAGTGAATTTCTCTCCATAAAACCTCTCCTTTGATGCCTTCACCTGATTCCTCAGGTGTATCATCCTTTGTCCATCTGTTCCTTTTGATACTTTCCATTTTTCCAACTCCTTCTGGTTGCTGTACTAAATACTGACACGAATATTTTTTGTTTCTTCTTCCTTGAGTATTCACTCTTGTGCATGGATTTATTTTTTCTCTGAGTTTTGAGGGATTACCTCAAAATCTTGGTTTCCTGCCTGATGGCTTTTGAGAAGGGGTGGTAGCTAATGGAACCTACCTATCATTTGTCTTAAAACACATCAAACAAAACCCGTTGCTTTTAAATTTAGAGCTTTCTTATTCTCCTATTTCTGTGGATTTTTCACTAGTGCCAACTGCATTTTTTCAGAAAGCAATGACCCACCCACCTTTTCACTAATTTTTTTTTTGCTTTCCAGTAGGGAATATAACTACTTCCATTCAGCAGGTGCAGGAAGGTGAGAAGTGGGCAGAGCTTCCAGGCTACTGAACCTTTTCCCTGTCCTAGAGACACACAAAATTTTGAGTTCCAAGGCCTTTCTCTGATCTCTCCTGACCTGGAACTGATGGAAGTAGTGATACTGGAAGCCTGCTCAGATATCCTGTGTGGACGAGGTCCCATTCACACTGGCCCTTTCCTTAGTGCTGGATCAGTTTGATGCTCCTTGCAGGTGGCTTCACAAAGTGCCCTGTACCTGCCTACCCTGCACTGGGGCTCTGCTGGCACCCTCGTGTCACCTTGTGCCTGTGTCCCCTCTGCTCTGCAGAACCCAGCAGAATGAGCAGCTCAGGAAAGTCTGATTGACACCAGTAGTTTTAAGCTCATGCATGTCTAGCTACTTGTTCAATTTGTTTAGTCCAGTGGTCTCCTTTATTAGGAGCCTTAGGGTTTTTCTTTTGATTTGGCAGGATGATTATAATGAGAGCTCCTTAGTGCTACTCCACCAGGTATCTGCCCACTTGCTCTCAGCCTCTGCTGTATAGCTTGTGATTAATGTAAAACAGTCAGATGCCCTTCAGATCAGTCGAATTTGGGGATTCTATTATAAACATGAAAAGCGTGCTGACCGCACAAAGCCCTTGGTGGTACCAATTAAAGACAGCGCCATTCAGTTGGCACTTCTCATGCTGCTGCTTTTTTCCCTTTTTTCCCTTTTTTTTCTTTTTTCCTTTCAGGGCAAATCTTTCCATGGCAGTGGTGGCCCCGCTGCCGCCACGCACCTGTGCCGCGCTCCAGCCCCAGGGCACGGCTTCCTTGGCCAGTGGGGAAGCACCTTGCTCTCCTCTCTTGCTGCCCAGGTTCTGTGCCCCTCAGCTCGCCCTCCATCTGGCCAGACGTGAGCAGTGGGATTTGAGTCCAATCTCTCTTCGTGTCACCGTGCAGGGACGGGCAGAGCTGTCTGCACTGCCCCCAGCAGAAAGCCCTGTGGTGCCCCCTCCCCGCTGCTGCAGAGGCTCCGGGCTGCTACCACAGATCATTTGACAAATTTCACGGTAAGACCCCAGCTTATCATCATTATCTTTTTATTTCAGTCAGTATTCCAAGTATTCCCTGAATGTCATGTGTGAAGAGCTGGATTACACACAAAGTGTCCAGTGTTAAATCCTATTTACATGCAAAAGTTGTGCCAGTTTACCCTGAGGTTAAATCGGAGCAAACCCCTTCTGTGAGGACTCTTCTAAACTAATGAGAATGACCTCCCATAATTTCTTTAATTAAAGAACAACAACCACCTAAATCAAGATAAAACATGCTTCATATTAAATAAGGTTGGCCAAGCAAATGGCAGTTTTTTTGCATTACTTGAAGTGCTGACTCCTCTTTTCACACTGATTGAATCCCACAGATGCTTTGGACAGAGCCAGTCCCAGCCCTGGTTTCTGACTCTGCAGCAGTGAGAGGATGTCACTCCTGCCCCTCTAAAGGCAGCACAGGCTCTGCCTCTGCCTGTGAGGTGGCCGAGGTCTCTCTCCAACATACACCCTTTGTGTTAAATCCCATGAACCACTTCTGAGATTCCACAAACCCATACAAACTGTCTGGATCCAGGCAAAGCATTTTTTCATAGAAGTTACTCCCCCCACCACCACTCTGTATTTGTCAGAAAGGAATAAAACTGCACCGTATAAAAGCGGAGAGAAAAATCCTTTATTTCTGAAATTTTATCTTCCAGAGGCAGGTTTTTCCTTGCATAAGACTCTCCATAAATCTGAGGTCTTGTAACTTTGATCTATTCACCCCCTGCCTACAACATAGACTCCAATCCCACCTCTTCCTTAATGGACTGTAAGAAATTGAGGAACACTTGTGTAAGAAAAAACCTCAGTACTTTTCTACTTCTCTGCTCATTTTTTTAATTAAAAATATTTTTTTAATTAAAAAAAAAAGGATTTTTAGAAACCACTTTGAGGACTCTTTCCAGTTGTGAAGGCAAGAGCCACCCTCCTTCCTTCCCCTGCTGATTCCTGTTTACACGGGGGCTATGTCACTGTCCCCATCAGTGCTCAGGGGCTGCTGGGAAGGGCTCAAAGCCCAGCAAAAGCCAACCAGAAAAGTTACCCTGGCAGGGTGTGCCTGAGTCTGTATCTTGCTGCAGCTAAACCTTAGAAACAAAATCACTGTGATTAACCCCAGCAGAAAATGTGGGCAAAACCAGAATGTGATTTTCTTCTCAATCAATATTATGGAGCTCCCACTGATCTTTTAATAATGTTTTGTTTATGGATGAAAAGATACTGAGGTCCCACTATATTACAGTCATTCATGTTTAGACCTGTAAATGAACCCCAAAATAATCGTCATATTTTGTTGCCTGCTCCACATATACACTCAGCTTACTTGTATATAAATTAAAGATAAACTGCATTTAATCCTGTTAAGCATTAAAACGTGAGCAAACAAATTGACTAACAAAATACAGGGGATGGCAGAAAAAGAAAATAAGCTCAGAAAATAATTGGTTCTAAGGAAGTTAATGAAAGTTTGTAGCATGCTTTTTATATGAATAGAGTTCAGAAGAGATTATTTTTTTGAAGTGTTACTCACAAATCTCCCGTATCCACAATAGATCTTTTGTTAACTGTACCTGCACATTTATTGTGTACGACAGCCTAATAAAATGAAGTCATTTTAATAAACATTGTATCAGAATATCCTATCTTCTATGTGGCACTGTGAATTTCCACTACTGAAGGAAACATTTAACATTCTCACCATTTTAATACTTTTAATAAATATTTGCAATTCCTGTGATAATGCATAATGGCAGAAAAATGCATTGCCTCCAAAATTTATGTGGCTGCTGGCAGGTGGCCATTTTCCAATTTTCTGTCTCACTAATATACATTTATTATGTATTTCTAAGGGCTTTTCTTTTCAGTATTTGCCTTGCCATAAAATTGCTATTTTTTTACAAGAGAAAGTGCTCGTGACAAAGAAGTCTCAATTGAACCCAAACCTGACAAATGGACATCTGCTGGCCAAGCCAGAGAAGAAAAACATTTGCCCAACGTAGCTCTCAGTTTGATGCCTTCCCATCAGCCACAGCCACAATATGTTTGGATCAGAGGCTTGCATTCTGAACTGCTAACAAGAATCAGTCCTTGCTTAGTAATATTTCCTGAAGTGTGACATTGTGTTGCATCATGTTACCCATGACACGACACGGAATAACATCACATTACATGATGGGTTATGACATAGGCAAGAAAATGCGAGTTAATACCATGCATTACATTTTATTTTGTCTAAATTGCAGAAGCAGAGTGTACGATGAGCTGTGAGTGGTCTCTTCTGTGCTGGCTTTGTGCAATTTATACAACAGCCATCGTTGTAGTACCTGAGCATCCACCAGCACATAATTAAACCTCTATTGATAGCTGAAATCCTTGAATCTCTCACTAAGCACATACCATTCTCTGTGTTTAAGTAGCAGCATTCATTTGAAGAGCCAGGGAGCAGGGACTAAGCATGAAGCCTGAACAGGCAATAAGAAGTGGTAAAACTACTAAGATGATGCATTCTTACCCTCTCAATGCAAGGCAGCTGATTTTGTGGAACTCTTTATGGCATTCACAGCAAGGCAGGGGATATCCAGTATCACGGAGCATGTGCTGCTTGAGGATCCTTTCTGGTAGCAAATGATGCTCAGAGAGTGTGATTTGTTATCAGAGAGCTATTTGTGATGGCCGAGATAGAAGGGCACTGAATAAATATCTACAGCTCTCAGGAACTGAAACATGATGGTGCAGGAGATGGAAAGAAATATCTCAAATAGGCAGAGGAACAGAACCTCGCGACCAAAGGTGACTGCAAATTCAGTAGTTTTTATTTTTTCAAAGCTGTGAAGCAACAGCATAATCCAAATTAATAATATACTGTATTATTAAGTTTTGCAGTAATAAGCCTTGATTAAACTAATTCCTGGAATGATAAATGCAGTCCCCCTAGAAGAGGCTACTGTACAAGAGGTTTAAACTCTGATTTGCTGGGGAATTATGGGCAGGTTGGATCATAGTCTGCATTTTTGGTTTTCCCTTTACTTGACCTATTTTGGCCCCAGCTCAGGAAAAAATCACTATTAATCAGTATTTGGAAAGTCAAACTGGACCTGCTGTGAATGTTTCAGAGTTTTCCTGACTCACCCCTGGAGATCCTGCAGCACTGGATATGATAGAGAAGACAAAGGCACATTTTTCACTGATGTGCATGGGCTTACGCCAAGACTAAAACTATAGTTCAGAACTGGCCAGGTAGAAAATTTCTAGATATTTTATTTTAAACTGAAAATTGAATGTGTCTAATTCTTCTTTATCAAAACATCTATTTCTTTATTTTGAAGCTAATTCAACTGAATTAGGTGCAAACTTTGCAAATTCTCACCAGAATTTCCCAGCTGTCCAAAAAATTACAGTTAACCTTGAATATCTGCCAGAAAATGTAATAATTTTTAAGAAGTAGTAGTATATGGTTATTTAAGCTAGCAATATATTTATACATGTTTATTTTATTGATACATTAATAACATAGTTATATAAAATATTTATCATAGTGTTATTTACTATAGGGATTATTCATTGTAGGATATTGCATAATACAAATAGTATTATATTTAAATATATAATTAGTATTAGGGATTCAAGAGAAGTAAAGCCATGATTTTTCTTTGCAAAGGATAATACTCAGATATTGGGGGGAACAGATGAAGGGCCCCTTTTACCCTCCTGCTGATACTTAGGTCAGTGGCAAAGTGTAGATTTTTCTACGTAACTTGTTTCTTGGTCTAATTGATTTCTTCTTGCTGGCTTTGCAGCCAGTGCTGCCTTTTCAGAAGTGCTTTGCAGCCTTGCTGCCATGCAATACTTTGTTGTGCTCAATCCATCTCACACTAGAGACGTGTCTGTGCTTTGTTTGCATTTGTTTTATGGAGGACATGAGGGTTTTGTGTCACTCATGTTCGATGTCGGTTGATAAGAACCAGATATTTGAAGAAATGGAGAAAAGCAGATTAAAGATTTCCTGTCCCCTCATGGCCAGTTTTCTCTTAGATGAAATGAAGGACTTGTGAGTTGGCATAAGTGAGTGATACAATCATGTTTCTACTAGAAAGTTTAACTGTATCACTGGGCTGCATCTTAGCATTTTTGATAAAGATTGTCTTCTGAGAAGAATTAATGTATTTCTTACTCTTGCTGCTGATTTCATCCACGTCAGTGAGTTTAATTTGCTTGCAAAAGATTTCTCAGAAGTAACTTTTCCTTACAAAGGCTGGCCATTAAAAAAAAAAGTAACAAACTCCCACAAAAACAAGCAAAGAAAACCACCTGACAACAGGGAAAACTGTGGCAGTTCTCCATGAATCTTCTTAAACTCATACATTTTATAAGTATTTAATGTGATACCTTGTAGGAATAGACAGCAGCAGGTGATGGCAGTAACTTTGAAGAACAGCTTTTTTCTGTCACTTCTTTTCCAGTGTGGCCCAACAGCATTCCTAACAGAAACCACTTGCACAGCATCCCCATTTCTCTCAGGAAAATCAGTATAGATTGGTAATAATGCAGAGCAACATAAAATTAAAAATTAATAGCAAAATGATTACATTATTCTCTTCTAGCAGAAAAACCCCTCTACCCTCCAACAAAGGCCTTTAAAGCACTTTGGCTGTTTTCCAAAAGAGCTGATGAATGCTGCACCTAGCAGTGAATTGCTGAGTGTCCGTGGAGGAACTGGGCAGGCGGCAGGGAAGGCTCTGCTCCAGTCCCCGTGCCTCGGAGCACTGGTGGTACCTGCCAGGAGAAGCTGCTCAGCTGGCAGCAGCATGGCAGGGCAGCCCTTTGGATTATTCCAGGAATCTGTGACATTCCAACTGAGAGACAATGCCTGGGGAAGCTGGGAGAGAGAGGAGTTGCTTTGCTCGACTCCAAAACAAAGGCTTTGCAGTGTTACACAGATGATTCTGATCACAAAAGTATCCTGCATTAGGGTTTTCAGCCGGAGATAATTGACCTTGACATTGCTCTCAGCTGTGGGCACAGAACTCTTGGTGCAGTGACTTACCTTGAAGAACAGCGTGCAACTGCACAGAATATTTACTTACTATCTTCTTTTTTTATTATTTTAATTCTTGAAAACTGTGCACTGCAAGGACAAGTAGGCAGAAGTGTAGTGAGGGATGGAAGGTATTTTATGTGGATGAACACATGAAGAGGTGATTATGTATTGCTAAAAGTCTAATCCCTGGATAAACTACAGTTTGCTATTAATTCTTTGGACTTGCTTAGCTGCTACTTAACATTTCCACGACTTAACAATTATATTCTTGAGCTAAGAGTAACTTTTCAACAAAATGTGTAGGGATTAGAAACATTGATAATTATATTAATTAATATTAATAGGAGTGACAATATTTGTAGTCATATGACAAACATAAGGAAAGCAGGGCTTTAATTTTATCAATTAATTCTGTTTCTAATTGCTTTCACTATTCAATTGTCAGAACGTGTTCTCCTTGCAACAAGGAATGTGTTAAGCAGGAAAAGCACAAAACCAGAATTAAGGGGAAAGAGGGCTCTGTGTTTGTATATGGTGCTGTCTGATATCCAGAAGCATATTGAGCCTTCTCCGTGGGCTTTGGATTTTCCCTCTATTTCCTACTGCAAGTGCCAATCATCTGGAGTAATGGGTTCGGTCTCCTTGAGCTGGGTTAGTAGGCAGAGAGGCCAGTCTGGAGCAGGGAATGCCACTGATTGAAGAGCTCTGCAAATTATCAACTGTCCTTCTTCCCACACCTTCCCATAGGTGCAGGATGAGCTCGGGACAGCAAGGCAAGCAGGCCTTGGAAAAGAGAGCTCAGTGTGTGTATCTACAGTGACTCCTCAGATTTAATACCTTTGATGGGCTCCAGGTTGTCTCTGGAGGAAGGCAGGGAGCTGCAGTCCATTGGCCTTAATCCTTCCCCGTGCTCCCGTATCTTTATACTGCTCCACCAGCTCCACACCGCAGTAAAACCAACACAATCCACCCTCTGCTCCCTGGTGTGAGGGAAATCCCTCACCAGGCCCCTTGCTGAGCGCTGCAGCTGCCACAGAGGCTTCCTGGCTCCAGGAGCAGGGCAAACCCCTCCCTGCAGATGTGTCCAGAGCCCTGGGATGCTGCTCCTGCTTGCTGTCCCCACAGGCTGGGGCTGTGCAAACCCCGGCCATAGGGGTGGAGTCCCTGGAAGTCCCCATGTCCTGGGACTGCTCTTAATGCAGTGAAGTTTCCCCCTGCACAGAGCCCTCACCACACAGCCATCCAAGAGGCCAATAAAACAAATAATGATGGTCTCCTGGGGCAGCTGCAATAAACCATGCTGCCAGCTAGGAATGGTGCCTTTGATGGCTGTGCAGGGAAGGGCTCAGCCATCTCTCAGCTGCTGAACCCCAGCTCACTGCCCTCACAGGCTGTGCCAGCTGCTCCTGCAGCGCTCTGGGGGCTGCTCTTCCCTCCTCTGCTCCTCCTCCGGACTGCACCCCTGCAAGGCTGGGAGGAGCTCACCAAGCCCTGTCCTGGTAAGGGGCACTGTCACACAGCACATGCTGCTTTAGTGGCCTCTGGCTTCTCCCACATTACCTGGGAGAAGTTGCTGCTGCCTGCTCAGCTGGGCAGATGTTGGTCTCTACTGACCTGTGGAGCTCCTCACCAACACCCCAGTAAATCTGGAGGGCTTACTGATGAGGATGTGGGAATACCCCCAAGTCATTGGCTTCTTGTGGGCTGGAGACCCTGCCCATGCCATTGCCCTCCTTGCCCACATTCAGATGCTGATCCCCAGAATATCTGCATCTATGCATATTTTTAGGATAAAATCAGGAAGCACAACTCCATCTTGTTGTGCAAGCCACATCATTGTCAAAAGGCACTGTCAGGGCAGATTGACATCCTCTGTGCTGGTATAAACATTGCTTCTTCCCTATATCCTCTTCAGGGGCCAGAGTTCAGAATGAGCCCTTTTGTGTTTGTTTGCAGTGCTCGGGGATGGGCTCGGGAGCCTTTGCTTTTCCCCGTCAGGAAGCACGGGTTTAACGTATCGAACGCACCAGAATTGCTTAATGAGTGCTCAGTGAATATTAATAAAAGTTTGGACGTGACTCAGGCTACAATGGCTGAGAAGTTTGAAAGCTTTTGGTTCAAGATTACAGGAGGCTGTGAGAAAATATGGTATCCAGCAGCTAGCATATAGTGTGGATATTTCACTATCCAGGGATCTCTAATTACTAATAATGTACAGGAACAGTATGATATGTCCTTACAATTGCAGAATCCTTTTCAAAGATAATCTTTAATAGTTTATTTGACAACCTGTAAAATTATAGAAAATTATTAGTCTTGGGAATTACAAAAATCCCCATAGTACAGTCAAACAATAAAATTATAATTACCTGTGGGTAATTGAAATTTAACTGTTTTTTTATTGTATATTACACATCAATAGCAACATAAGTTCAAGAGTGTCCTCCTCCCCTCCCTTTTCTTTTCCCTACAGAAGTGGGGAAAATGGACAACCCTGCTGGTATCTTGTGAGCCCTTGTCACAGAACAGAGCTTGAACAATTTCGATTAAAGCAGTATGTTCGAGACTGTCATTAGACCTGCATTAAATTACATATCTGGAATGTTAAAAATAAAGAGTACTGAAGCTTATTCACAGCTGCCTGTGGTAAAGTATGTAGTCAAGGTTTTTATTATCTTTGAAGTTCTTATTTTTCTCTTTTCTAAAACTTATTGTTTCATCAAACAAATACCTAGCACATTTAAGAACAGTGTGAGCACACGAGTAGAATTGCTGGAGCTGGATAAAGCATTAGCGTGTTTCCATTCTGTGCTCAGTTGTATTGTTTAGTACTAACAATGGTAATTTATCAATTATACAGGAGGGAACAAAGCCCTTCACTGTCTCACAGCTCCAGAAGTACCTGGTACAAGGCCCAAAGCTGGAGACCCTCCCAGACCTCGGGAGGCACCATTTACTGTGAGCATTTGCAGGGTCAGGATTTGCCTTGTCCCCTTGCAGTGACCCCATGGAGGCTGCTCAGTACACAGCTCCAAGACTTCCATGGCTTTTTCTAAACCAGGAAAATTATAAACTTTTTTCTTTCTGACCCAGGGACCTTGATAATGAGACATCACACAGCCTGTCCTTGTCTAGTCGGTGAGACCATCCAGTCCTTCTTATCATGTTATTTGTGGTGGCTTTAGAGACTTTCACACCAATCTGAAGGACAAACCCCAAGCTGTTGCATGCTGCTCAGCCAGGACAAACCCCAAAACATGGTTTGTTTGACAACTGTCTATACAGCAGCTTTGTTATGCACTGCTGAGATGCACAAAATCCTCTACATAAGGATCACACTGGCTACTTTCACTTGATTCTGTAAAGTACTTTGAGATCATTATGTGTATATAACAGCACAAGTAAAAATATCTCTGTTTTATTAAGAGTTTCAATTTAAGTGTTTAATACACAGATTTTATCATGAGAGGCATCACAAAGACTGAGTACAACATAATGGCAAGCCAGGTATTGTTATGATTATCATTACTATTATTTATATATGATCATTGAAGTATTAAGTGAAAACTGGGGAATGAAGTTCCTGAGCCCCAAAGAGCTCATAGTAACAGCTGTTTTTGGAGGATGCAACAATAACAGACCAGCTCTGCTTCATGGAACAAGTAATGGTGCATACAGCCCAGTCTGGAAATTCCTGATCCCGAATGGGTTTTCCCATTTTCAAAGATCAAAGAAGGTAAAATTTCAGTTGGATTCTGCCTTTTTTATTCTGTTGCCCCTTACTCTTTTCTCTGCCTGTTGTTGTGAAGGGCACCCCCTGCACATTAGAACTGTGCTGTGTCTGTTTATCCAGCAAAGCAGCTGGAAACTCCTCATCCAAGTGGTATTTGAATGCCTTTGCAGGGATATTCTGCCTTTCCCACTTGTCCTTCCCATCAGAGATTTTTAAGTGTCTTGGCCTCCTAAAAGCTAAAGTGGAGCTTTCGAGTGAGATTTAAACCGAGTGTAAATCTTTGAAAAGCAGAAAGCCCAAGAGGGGCTGTATCACCAGAGCAGTTAATGGGCTGGGCTGAGCTGAGCAGAGGCAGGGCTGGCCCAAGCCCGGGGTTCTTACACTGAAGTGCTGTGTAACACACAGAGCTCTCTTTGGCTTTGGCTGTTCCCTAACCCTGAGCCTTGACCAACACCTGAAGGCTACAGGGAAGCTTTTCTCCATCCTTGACCATAATTCCCTGGCAGATTCCAGCTGCTGAGCTCAACACCCTAAAAAATAGAATCTGGGGAGTTGTTGTCCACTAGGATTTATATAGATGGGATGCTTGGAAGTTAAATCTTCCAACCGCTACAGTGCACCATAGTGTAAGACAAAGAGCAGGAGATAAATTTTCCTGCCTTTGAATTCCTGCTCCTGTCACTCTCTGAGCTAAGTTTTACCATTTTGACTCTGGTGAGAAGAGCTATTCCAACGTGAGCCTCTTACTCTACACTGCAGTGCAGGGATGAAGCTAAGGATGAGCAATTGGAGCACTGGCAGGATTACACCCAGGTCAGATTTTTCATTCTGCTAAAAGTCACTTTTTTGACATGGGAATCAGGAAAATACATTGATGCAACATGCTGAAAAGGACCAAAAGATTGTTACTTGTTCCCATCAATACAGAGAGACACAATCCTCCTGTAAAGGGGAAATATTTTCCGTGAAAACACAAACTTTGACACTGGGTGCAACATAATGGAAGGGCCCAAGAGGGGCTTTGGGGAGCTCCTCAGGGAGAGGGAGCTTTCCATGGGATTTTTTGCTCCTGTCTGTAGGGTGAGCTCACAAATGTTTGGGTAGAAAAGGCTGCAGGCTTCCAAACAGAAAAAAAATAATTTAAAAAAAAGGGATTGACTATTTTTCTTTCTCATGGATGAGGTTATAAGGTTAATAAAAGAGTTAATCCCAGCCTGCTCTGCAAAAGGGAACAGCTCACATTTGTGAGACTTCAAAAGGCTTCCGAGTGTCTCTGTATGGATGTTGTTATTTCCTGTCAGGGCTATCCCAAGAAGATGGGGGCTGGGAGCTGATTTTTGGAAAAAGAGTTTGGCCTGTAACTAAATCAGCTGGAGTGAAAATAAAAAAGGTTAGTATAAAATGATTTTGAGAGTAAACTCAAATTCAATAAAATTCTGTGTATTTTTTCCTTTTTTTTTTTTCCCTGTGAGGATCTAAAATTAAAACTTACTACAGAGCAGTGGTGGTTGACCAGAACATTTCAACCAGATGGCCCAGAGAATCTGGTTGGGTTTTTTTGGTTTTTGTTGTTTGTTTTTTTTAAATCATTACATGACTTTTAAGTTTTAAATATGTTACTGGTTTCAAAGGAAAAAAAAAAGTCAATTTAGGGAACACTCAGCAAATTAAAAAAATAAAAATAGGGACGTATAGTAGGGAGAAAAATATTATCATTTTCCTGAATGGTTTGGTGGAAACATAGAAGGCCTGGAGAGCATTGTTCCTGACAGGCAATCTTGTATTCAGAGAAGTGTGGCCCAGCTCTCCTGCTGAGCCTTTAGGCAGCACACAGCCACGTCCCGGGTGCTGCTGCCCTTGTTTAGAAGGGCACCTTTTGGCGCTCGCACTTCCCAGGGATTTGCTCCACCTGCTCCACGGTGCTGCTGGGATGGCAGCAGGCCAGGCCAGAGCCATGGCAGAGTGAGCAGTTACAGCAGGGCTGTCCCCACTCCTGAGCTCCTGTGCTGGGCAGGAGGGCTGGCACTCTCCTGGTCCCTGTCCCCAGGCCCAGCTGACACAGCACCAGGCAGTGATTTACAAGGAGAGCTGGGTGTCCATTTGCTTCCCAGCATTGAGGGAACAATGATTGCACAGCATAGAAAATTACCTCAGGCCTTGTCAGGCTTTTCTGGAGAAATAAATTCCACAGCCTGGGTTCCTTACAGCCTTCCCTGGCTTGTTGTCCCCCTGCACAGCTGAGGGTCCATGCTCAGCCACAGAGTAAATGTTATAGTCGATATCCCTCAGCAGAGAAACTGCACTGCAATTTCTTTTTTTCTACTTTTCTTCCTCTTGCACGAGGCTCCTGTGCTACCAGCTAACCATTTCCTATAAGAAAACAGCATTGTGTTAAAGTTATATAGTGTATCATATTAAATTTTATAACAGTGCTTTGTGTTTTGAAAAGACTTTGGGGGGAAACAGCATCAATCAGGAACCACATTTGATAGACGTGGAAGGGGCCTCCTGGGTCATTTTGTCCAAGACCTCTATGAAGCAGGAAAGCTTCTGCAAAATACCTTTCCCATAAATGTATCTAACCTTTCCTTAAAGACACTGAGTGATTGTGCCATAAATACCTCAAGCAGCTAAACCAGTCTGATTGACCTTACGATCAGAAAGTGTCTCCTAATACTGTATAGAAGGTACAATTTTCCATTCTTCCAGCTGCAGCTAAGCAAGAAAAAGGGGCAAATACACAGTAATGGCCAACAATACACACTGTGCAAACAGGTTTACTTTCACTTTACTGCCATCACCTACCATAAATCTGGATGTGCCCACTGATACTTGGTTTCCCAGTGTTGTTTCTGTGATCCTTGTGGTATCCATCTCACTTTGACTTCTGGAGAGCCACCATTAGAGAGTGTGGAAATAAGGAAGATGGACTAGCAGCACTTTCTGATTCAGGAAGCCATTTGAAACCCGATGCTGTGTAGTTAAAGTATTTATTCCTATTCTCTGTTTATTAGAATTTGTGAGGTGTTTCTTGTCAGGACCATGGGAGTAGGGGAAGCACAGCTCTGCGGCTCTGTCAGTGTGTCAAAGAGTAATTTTTATTCTCCCCCAATAATTGTGTACATTGAAAAATAAACACCTGGTAGTTTGGCTGTTGCTGCAATAGCACTGCCTTGTGTGCTGCTCTGCCTTCTTTTTCTCAGTGAGTATTAAAAGAAGTGTCATTTTGGGTAGATGTGTTATTAAATCACAGACATACTCATTGCTGAGAGCTTCCTGAACTGCACATAAACTATCTTTGGCTTGGGGTTTTTTTTTTTTTTCTTTTTTGTTGTTGTTGTTTGGGGTTTTTTTTGCAAGCACCGTGAGAAGGTGACAGAGCTGAAGGCCAGTTGTTCAACCACCTCTTTTCCTCAGGCATCCCACAGTTGTACTTCTCCCACACACAGGACTGCTGCAAAATGGGGCGGGAAAACAAGGCCTAGGAGCAAAAGACACAGAAAAGATAAAATAATTTAGAAAGAATATGGTGATGCTGGGTTTGAAGAAACGTCAGTGCCTCTGCATGTCCCTGCCCACACTTTTCTGCTGTGTCTCCTTCATGCCTTGTGCCCTTGGGCCAATTCAGACTGGCACTCACCTGTGGGTCTCAGTTCAGTGTTCATCATTTCATCAAGGCCTTAAATAAGCCCCAAAAAATACAGATTGATTTTTTAAAGGCCTTTTCTATAGGGTTAACTAAATGCTGTCTTTTCCCTGATATGCAGAGTTGTAAAATATTTGTCTAGTATTTAGTCACATAGAAATATGTGAAATCACACTAGAAATAATTCTCATCTGGTTGTTAAGGGTAGAGGCTGCTGAGATTGTGACCATTCAACATGACAGTAATAAAACTGAAAAATACCAATGCCCAGAAAAATACAAATACTGACAGACCTTTTGTTTATTGTTTATATTCTCTTCAGACACTTCTTCACCTCTCTCTCTGCTCCTGTCTGAAATTCCAGCTGGAAGAGCAGCCCTTCCCTGCTTGGGTGAGTTGAACCCCCACAGCATTTGCTTCCATGAACTCCTGGTACTCCAACCCACATGACAAAAGCAGGTCCTCCTGCTTCCTGCTGATCTGCTCCAGCCCCTGTATTCCCCATTTCCCTCTCAGTGTCCTCCATTCTCTACATTGTAAATACTTCTTAGGGGGGAAGAGAAGCATTTTTTATTATATTATTTATTATTTTTGTTGGAAAGGAAATCAAGGCAAAGAGGGCTTTTTTTGTTCTTTTATTGTTGTTGTTAATATTGAGAGGGGTTTGTTTGGGGTTTTTTTTCAGTACAGACAAGTTCTAACCTGTACGTGCGTGTGCTCTTAGGTACTCCTAAAAATAAAAAGCACATTTGCATCACGTATGCTTAAAATAAAAAGAAATTATATATCACAGAGGTTTCCTGATTCTGTTCAGTGCACAAATGCCAATATGGGGTTCTATCTTGCAATCCATTTTGATATTTACAACAGAACATGGCATATCATTTAATTTAAATTTGCAGCATGCTCAGTGTAATTAATGCTGTGCAGTGCCTAGAAAATCCTGATTTCTTAATGTGATACAATGCCTGCATGCTGAGAGCTTTTTTTTTTAAAACTACTGTATCATTTTGGAGCATTAATGGGGAGGCACTGCCATTAAACTGGAAAAAAAGAGCCAAGGCCACTTGGTCTTTATGAAACTTCTGTGCAGCTCCCCAAAATATGATGCAAAGTACAGGTTTGTTTTAGAAGAGGGGGAGAGTCAGAGATTTAATTTTCCCTTGACACAGCATGATGCCTGAATAGCCAGACAGCTATTCCTAAATTATGTGCATTTCATTCCTAGGAGCTGTGAGCATTTTGAATGGGCTGTTGTTAAATACAGTACACAAGCATAAATACTCCAGGGAAAAGCTAGCTGAAATTTTGGCATGAGCAGAAATCTGATGTAGTATCTGAGCATGTAATAATAATGCATATTGATTTGTTGGGAGTGCTAGGAGAGGGGTTTGGTATTCTGGGATAAAAACTGTTAAACTTGGGAACATCTTGTGTAATGATAATATGCTGTGGTATTTGTGTGCTGTGGGCTTGGCAGGGACAGAGAGGTTCACATGAAGCTTTAAACTTGGAGACTGGCAGGGTTCTCAGTTTTGGAACCAAACACAAAAAACTGAGTGCATGGCAAAGTTATTTATATATTATATATAAATGAAACATGGGGAAATGGGAACCAGAAAGGGGATGTGTTTGGCAAGAAGGGTTGTGACCAAATGCCTTTCAAGATCAGGAGTTTTACTACTATGGCTGCCTTGAGCTTGGGTGTGAGTTTACCTGCTTTAGGGGCAACTCAGTGTTTGATTGGTACAAAAAGAAGAGAAAAGGGAAAAGAACCCCAACCCAAACAACATCCCCCTATCATTTTGCAAGGTATCAGTTCCTACTAGACTGTACTATAAAAGCACGTCTTACAGACCTGTTGATAGGAAAACAAATTCTTCAAGTCCTCTAAATAAATCTATTCCTATACATAATGTTTCAAGTTCTCTGTTCTCATCTGACACCTGACAATTCCACCTTAAGAGTAATTGGTCCTGCTTTGAACCTCTGCAAGCACTGTGGGAGGAGGGTGGGCACTTTATTGACTTGGATTGATTTTTGTAGGAAGCATGCAAGACAGACTTAGCATCCGATGTTCCACCTGGGCTACATCACACTCCTCAAGAACATCTGCAGGCCATGAGGAGGGTCCAAGAGGATGTGGAGGAGGCCCTCAAACAACCCAGTCGTGCCAAGTGGGACCTCTCTGAGTGGTCACCTCGGAGAGAGGCACCAGCCGGGCCCACGTTCATCGGCCAGGGGGAATTTCAGCAGCTGGTGCCATGGCTCTTGTGGTGGAAGCCATCCCGAGCCACAGGCTGTCTCACAGGCAGGAAACCAAGGGTTATCCCAATGCAGGTTGGCCAACATGCTTCTCTTCACACTGTGGTGTCAGGCCTCAAGAAGGGCTGTTGGGATGAGGGGTTGCACCTTTCCAGGCCTGGAACTGTCTTATCCAGTGCTCTGGTGATTCGAGAGCGTTACAAGACAGGGTAGTGAAAGGATTTGTGAAGCAACTGCTTGCTTTGTGACAAAAAAGTGTTATTGATATTAATAGCTCTGAGCTCCAGTACAGACCTAAAAAAACCCATGGAAATGGCAGAACAAAAGGAGACAGAAACAAGATGGCCCTGAGGGTCTCCTCACCAGGGATGCTGATTAAGACGTGAGGCGGGGGCTGTCCCGCCCGTGTGCGGGTTTGGCTGGGGAAATCTCCCTCCTCCTGCTGTCTCGTCTCCCTCAGCCATAAGTGAGGGAAGGAATAACTTTGCAGCACACTTTGCATTGGCATTGCATGCTAACTTCATTACTGTTTGCAACAGCCTGTGCAATCCTCAGAGGAAAGGAATAATAACATAGAAAAAAAAAAATGATAATTACCAAGCACATAGTTTTCATCTATAATCTTCATTTCAGGATTCACTATTCTTGATGTCAATATTTTATAATGGAAGAATGAGATATGCTAAGTTTCTGTTTGATGGAAGTAAATTCAGATTTAATATTGCCGAGGAGCTGAATTTTTAATAGAGCAGAGCAGTTTGCAGCCATTGCAGCCCCTGTTTGCGCTCCTGCCGCTCCTTTGTACCGGCTCAGCGACGTTCCCATGACCAGGCAGAAAAATGGAAAGGAGCTGCTCTGGATTTGCAGTGGGGTGACAGTACTGTGTCATTTAGCTCTGTCACGATAATTGGGAGTGTCACACAATGAAGCAACATGACACACCCCCGGTAAATGAAGAGTTTTCAAAGTGATGTACAGCCCCTGTCAACTGCCAAAGCTTTTGTTTGCTCTCGGAGTCAGGCGGCATTTCCAGGAGGGAAACCGCTCTGGAGAGGCACCCTTGGAAAGTTTGTTGTGAATTGATTTCCTCTGTGTTTCTGTGAGATGGAATAGATCCTGTGAACAGGAGAATACCCCCTTTTATCACACACTCCCAGCTTCCAACCTGCTGCGGACTTTCCACAAACTCTTTAGGAATTTACCTCTTTTTTGTTAAATTGGGTTGGATCTCATTAATAAAAGAATGGTATAATGGAAAAGAGTTTCTAAAATTATACTGTAACCTAGAATTGCAGGATTCAGCTTTCTCTGCCTGAAGAAAAAAATTCTGAAGCATTAAACTTACTTTATCAAGCATTGCACCTGACATGCTCTCATAAATTTTACATACATTTTAACTTATTTTAATATTATGCAGGCTTGGTTTAAAATATTCCCATGAAGTACCTAAAATGAAGCTGCTCAGCCATAAATTAGAGCTAAAAAAATACTTGTGTGTTCCCCCCCCTGCCCCCCAATCAATATTTCTTTACTTAAAATCATGTGTTGTATGTAAGTTAAATTTTCCCTTGCTGAGATACTTTGTATATCTTAATAGGAACTACCACAGGCCCAGGGAGCTGTATTTCTGTAGGGTTACATTTACTTTTTTTTTTTTTTCCTTTTTCTTTTTTAGAGGTGTCTTGCCTAAAAGCAGCTAGCAGTAACCCTTTCCATGCCACAGTGCAGTTAAGGGCCAAGGCCCACAATTAATCAGGAGGCCATATATATATATATATATATATGGGTGTATATATAGCTGTATGTATGTGTATGTGTATATTTAAATACATATTTGTATCACAGAATCACAGAATGGTTTGGGATGGAAGGGACCTTCAAGCTCATCTCAAACTCCCACCCCCTGCCATGGGCAGGGACACCTTCCACTGTCCCAGGTTGCTCCAAGCCCTGTCCAAGCTGGCCTTGCACACTTCCAGGGATGGGGCAGCCACAGCTTCATTGGGCAACCTGTGCCAGGACCTCCCCACCCTCAGAGGGAAGTTTTTTTCCCTAGTAGCCAATTCAAACCTGCTCTCCCTTTGAAGCCATTGCTCCTTGTCCTGTCACACCAGGTCCTTGGAAGTAGTCTCTCTCCATGTTCCCTACAGGTACTGGAAGGCCGCAATTAGGTGACTCTAAAGCCTTCTCTTTTCCAGGCTGGACAATCCCAATTCTCTCAGCCTTTCCTTGCTCCGCCCCTCTAATCATCTTGCTGGCCCTCACAAGTAAACCTATGTATATAAAATTTTTCTCCAGGAGCAGCCCTGTCGCAGCCCCAGCGTTTGGATGGGACCGACGGAAAACTTCCCAGTGTGACAGCCCAAGGCTGCCCCCTCCTCCGGCCCACATCCCCACGCAGCAGGTACATCCCTGACAGCTCCTCACAAAGCTCCATTTGTGCCCTCATTTCTGAAGCTATTTCAAAGCCCGGGCTAAATTACACAAACATTTGGCTATAGACATAACAGGGCTGTTCTGCAGCGCTGTCAGCTCGTTGCCTCCCAGCCCCAGCACAGCCTGCATGTGTCTGTCAGGCCATACTTGGGCAGCGCCGCAGCGTGCGCCGTGTCCCAGACACTGGAGTGATTATGTCTGGATGCTCCTTATCTGATGGCAAAGCCGGCAGTGCTGCACATCTGTGCTCCGAGGCTCCGCTGCTGCACTGCCACGCCAGTATTTATTTTGCTTCTGCAAGTTAGTTTTCCTTGAGAAGCAGCAGGGGCCTTCTTCAATGAACTGAAAAATGTGTATTGTATGAAGGTCTGAGGAGGGTTTGCACCATAGTTCAGTGGGCAAATGTGAACCCAGGGGATGACATTTCATTTAAACATTTGGTTTACATCTTTACATGCCAAAAATATTAATGTCTTGACATTAGCAAACTGAATTCAGCACTTTTTTCTTTTTCCCCTTAAATGAAATAATTATAGCCAAAACACTCTGTGGGTATTTGTTCTTCCTTCTCAAAGGTGGAGTTTCGCATGAACATTTGGTTTTGGGGCTGGAATTGTCAGTAGCTGCTCACTTGACACTTTCCCGTTGGTTTGTGTTGGAAACCACCAGGAGTTTCTTTCCTTGTGTTTATTGTGTTACCCTCAGCCCTTTGATCGGGACATCTTGGATAACAGCAAAGTCTAGCTCAGCGCCTGTTCGCTATTTAAAAAAGCGCGAAGAATATGGTTTCTATCAAAGGATCTACAAAGACAGTTAATGTAATTGAGAAGCAGAAGGGCATTTATGGAAGTGCATCCGAATGTCCTCTTCACATGTAATTGCATCAGGAATTCTACATTAACATGCAAGTGCTGTCCAATGGGAGGAAAAAAAAAAAAAAGCTTATTTTTAGGTAGAAGCCCTCAGTGGGCAGTAAATTACCCATAATCTCCCCCAAACTAGCAATTAGCCCTGTTTGCTGACTACCTGAATTGTTTCACAGTAGTTCAGCACAGTCTTACCAGTTATCACCATACTTATAATCAGAGATTCCGTGAATGATTCCCACAGCTCCACATACTGCCTGCCTAAGGTCAGCCATAATAACAAATACATTTTATTTGCTTCTTTTGGCCCTTTGGAGCTGTTTTCTCAGGCTGCAATATGTGAGGAGAGCTGGTGCTGCCCTGCTGCTCAAATGGCAAGAATGTGAACAGAGAAAGCAATTCAGAGGGGTAGGTTTGCTTTGGTATTAGTTAATATTCATCTGCTTGTGTTATTTGTTATTTATTCCCTTATTAGCAGCCAGTCCTGCTCAGAGAGAGTGAACTTGCTTCCCACTGCTGGGTTTGCTCTTCAGAAGTCCTGACACTGAAAGACATTTTTCAACACGATCCTGCAAATGATGAGTGGAAAACTGGAAAGTATGGAAACAAAAACCTATGGAGTCTTTTTCCTTAAGGCAGCTGAGCAGTTTTCATATCCCCAAATACCCATGCTTTGCCAAAATAGTAACTGAGCTTGGAAAACAGTAGCTACGTTGCCAGCTTTAGCAGTAGAAACAATCATGGGCCTACACATGCACACAAATACAAGCACACACATCCTAGGAGCAGCATCAGGCTTAAAGAAAGAAAACCAAGGGGAAATGAAGTTGATGAAGTGTTTGAAACAGAAAACAGGAATGTTTGGACCCTGAGCATTAAAGGTATATTTTTAAGTATGGTGCACACCTTTGTGAGTAATGCTTTAATTTGCATATTATTCCTCAGACAGTCTGACTAAATCAACTTAGTGGCACCATTTAAAGCCCATTTTCAGTGCTGGTTCTGTGTCACATTACAAAGACACAGAGCTGTATTCCTGCCTCTGCTCTGATGGACTAGATCTGAGGAATGAAGGAGATGGAATAAGAATTCATATTGAAGAGGAACAACTAAAGAGTGGTTCTCCTCTGCAAGCGCACTCTAGGAAGCAGAAAATGGAAAGATTGCCTTTGCCTGGCTCTATTTAAAATGTTTCAGCTTCTTGTTTCACAATCAGGAACATCAGCTCTGTGAGGAGACAAACTGCCTACAAAGCTCCTACTGCAAACTTCACACCAGTTCTTCAAAAGAATTTGTTTTCCAGAAAAAAAATCAAAACCTTGGGGTTGAAAACTTTCCACCCTTACAACTCAGGCCTCGACTAAGGGAAGTACAAATAAACTGATCCTGAATTAAGTCATCCTCGTTGTGAGCACATACCTGGCCAAGGCAGGCAAAAGCAGATTGATGACCCAACAAAGTTCACCTTGTTTTCTGAGTTGAAAGCTCGTGCTGTTCCCTGGCAGAACAGGCATGTCAGGCCTGCAATAACCATTTGCTACCTTGCTTCAGTCAGCATTAAACCCAGCACAATATTAACATCTTGGGGAAAATCCAGCTGGAAATGGCTTTCTGGGGGGAAAAAAAGGAAGGGGAGGTGATTGAATACCACACCCTGTGTTTGTTTACTTATTGATTCCACGGTAATTTTAAGGAACTTGGAATTTCTCCCCTCACCTGAAAATGTTTTATTTCCAACATTTTCTGTTAAAATGCAGAGCTGAATTCCTGTCCAGAAAGAAGTGGCAAAGAACGGCAGTGCTTCACCTGAAGGTAAATAAATCACCTGGCCTGGCAAAGGTTGGTCTTTCTGTTTGGTTTTACTTTGCAGGAGCTTTTTGTGGGCACATCTTCCCGTGCCCAGGGCAGTGAGTGGCACTCCTGGGACAGAGCCATGGCTCCTGTGGCACCTGAACAGCCAGAGAGCAGCCCCAAACTGGGATTCTGAGCAGCCCCACTGACTTGGATGTGGGCCAGTTATGTTTGTGCCTCAGGGGCGTGAGGTTGGCACACAAGAGCTGAACTTCAAAAATTTACTTTAAAAATTTAAAATTTGCTCAGATTTTTTTTTTTTCCTGAAGCACTGGTAAAGTTTGAAGATGATCCCTAATGATGTACAGCACATGTGCTCTGAGCTGCTTCTCTGCTAGGTGAGTGTACCCTTTACTGATGGTTCACCCTGGAAGCTCACTGGGCACGTTTGGAGACTTCCAGCACCTCCAAAAGTATTTCTGGAAAGAAAGCCAACAAACCAGGGTCTGGACACTGGGCTCTTAAATTACCAAAATATTTATCACTTAATCTGAAAAACACTTTGCCAAAAAGCTGGGCTATGGCAAGGGGATTTGGCACTGGCTTAATTTCTGATGAAGTTTTAGTGCAGGTTTGTGTTCAGTGATGCTTCAGTGTAATGCCCTGGCCGGTTCCATCCTGGCCCGCAGCTGCCGGGATCAGGCTCTGCCAAATTCCTGTCACCTTGGGTTTCATTAGCATGTGAAAACAGAGCCCTCTTGGCTTTGTGTCTCGCTGAAAAACAAACCACCCAGCCCTCCCTTTGGCCAGGGCACTGGCGCTGCCTCATGCACTCGACTTTAAAAGGACTTGGACAGCAGTTCTTTACATTCTTTTTTTTTACTACAGCTCTTGATGTGTTGCCAGAGTGAAGGTTCCTGTTTACAGTGGTGGGGAGGAGCTCAGGTGACTGCTCATAAAGGGCCCACGAGCAGTGGTGGATGAGGGACTCAGCAGAGTGAGTAAATATTTTATAGCTAAGCCCTTAACTAAGGATTCTGCATTTCGGAAAAATGAAGTCCTGCACTGCCATATGAAATACTTCCTGTACATTTCAGGGGCCAGTGGTTGCTACCCCCAACCATTCTAACAGTGAGTGAACCAGAACACTTAAAATATTTGCAGAGAGAAGTTCTGAACAAACAACATCACTAACTTAAATGGAGAAACTTCCCTAAGTCACATCCATTGAATCAGGGAAAAGAACCAGCCCCATGTAAGAAGTCTGTGAGCACAGCACCTCTTGTCTGCTTCACAAATATCATGTCTCAGAGGCAGGAAAAGTTACCCTCCCTCCACAAAGGACTTTGGGAATAATTACATCTAATGGGAAAAAAATAAATTAAAAATCACAGTCTCTTCATGGACAATGTGGAATGGAAAGGGATGGGAAATTTGTGAAGGTCCTTATTCCTCTTTTTTATTGGCAACAGCCATTGAACAGCATCATTTGATAAGGCTAAAAATACACTGAATGTTTTTCAAGCCACACACAATTGTTACATGTAACTTTTAAATTTCTGACTCGCACATCAGTGAAAATCCTTGCTAATCCAAATTAAACTCCAAGTAGTGGAGCTTCACTATGAACAGAATGGCTTCAGCCAGGATAAGAGACACTGCATTTAAAACTGAGGCTCCATGATGGATTTTGAGACTCACCCCAGTTTTATTTGCCCCAAGCAGCTTCCCCCTTTGGAAAGCCCGAGGAGGATTTCCTCTCCTTTGGAATTCTGGGGTAAACTGTCCTTGTATACAATTTGTTTAGGGTCAAGTTTTAGGCAATATTTTGTGCTGCAATAACCACATCATGACAGACAACCTTTTCATCAGATAAGAAAAAAAAAAAGAGAAAATCCTCTTCTCCAGGTCAGCAGAAGAAAGAAACATGACAGAGCTATAAATACAGAGCCCAGAGGTGCGAAAGCTCCTGCATTAAGTGCGGTCATTGGCCATGTTTAAATTTTTTCCCAAACATTTCAGGTGTTAAGACAGAGAAGCAAATATATACATGGGGGAATGGCAGCAGTGAAGGCAGCTTCTCACTGATAACGATCCTCATAATTTCTGTCCATTTTTTCAGATAATTATTTAAAAATATGTAACTGATTAAAGGGATTGAGTTGGGAAATCAGGTACATGGGTAAACTAAGGTTTAGAGGTGGGAGAAGCTGGGAACTGAGGGAAAAGCTTCTCTGACCACATTTCCTTTTCCCTGGATGGGCTGAGGAAGATTTTCAGGTGACAATTAGAACATTTTAATCATGCTACTAAATGAAAAGGCCTAGTCACCAAGCAACTGAAGTTAGACATGTAAATTATAAAGCTGATCCCCAGAGGTGGGCAAATACCCCACAGTGCCCAGCGAAGTCCGAGAGATGAGTGGTGAAAGGAGGAAAGGATAACCCCTCCCATGGTGGTCCCAGGAGCATAAGGTAAGTTTAATCACTTCAGCAGTGACATTTTAAATCCTGTCTCCAGTGAGAGGCAGGGTGAGGGTGGTGAGGTCTATGTATGCATGACGGTCGGGTGAAAAAATTATAAATGGCTGTCAGAAATTGCCATCTGCATTTTTAGAAAAAAATCTGTACCCACACTTGGAAATTATAAGGATTTGCCAAATATTACCATTGGTTAGAAAGAGTTTTTGAAACTGTGTCTTTAAAGCTGGGCATAAATTCAGAGATTTTCACAGGAAGGAGCTGGATGTTTGTGTGAATGTAAGTGGCAAGAATCTGGAGGCTCATCCAGCACTGGCCTGAAGTCATGCCCAGGTCAGTGCAGCCCAAGGATGGTCCTGATCAGGCAAGAAAGGAATGGATATGAAATAGGAAATGCTAATCTGAGGAGTTTTGCTTACTCACCTTGTCAGAAAAAAACACTGAGTATATGCAGCACAAAATTTTATCCAAAAGAAATATGAAAAGTATTTACTTAAAGTAGAAAATACTTTCATCCTAAACAAAATGAACTCATTAAATTTAACTTAGTGGTTCTATTTTTCAACACAAGAAACAAAATTCCTTAGATTTTTTTTTCCCCGAGTTGTGCCTTTTTTGGGGGTTGGATCTGGAAGATTGTCAAGGTCCCCATCAAGCCCAAACTATTCTATGACTGTATGAAAACAAATTTTCAGTTTGGTGGTTCCCCAGGCCCTTCACTCTGAGGGCTCTGGAGGTGCCAGGGATCCTCTTGAGCTCTGAGCAGTTTTACAAACACTGCACCATGGTCACTCACCACAAATCCCATGCTTAATGAGGTTCTAGGTTGGCCTGTTCCAGTGAAAAAATGGCACCATCCCAATTTTAAAATGACAGCACTACAGCAAAGCTTGAGTTACCAGCCCAAGTGATAGATACAGAGTATTATGAAAATATATGCATTTTGAAGTGCTGTGAATTATACCAAATAATCCTGACTATGTCTTTTGCTCTACTAATGAATTAAAGCAGAGCATTCCACATTATCTGCGATCACCATGGAGAAAATGGGTTTGGGTGTACATGGCTTCTGTATAAATAGTGCATCTCCAGCACATTCTGTAGGTAAGTAGTGTCTGATTGCATAATAATAACAATAATAAAGAGAGAGCTGTCCAGCCTGCACGTGGGCCAATTAAAGGATCAAGTGCACGAGGCTGCTGCACTCCTGGCAGGGCAGGGGTTGCCAGGGAGGTGCCCAGCTCACCAGTGCCCTCACCTCCATCCTGCCTCCCACAAGCATGCGGCATTCACAGAGCTTTGTCCCTGAATCCCTGCTTGGAAGCAGGGGGACAGCACAGTATCCAGTATTTTAGAAAAATAATGGAAGTTATGACTGCAGCAGAGGCAAAACTCACCACTCTGGGTGAAGCTCCAGTGCCCATTCCACACCGTGACTAGAGCTGTGCTGGGCAAGATTTCTCCAGCTGGAGAGACCAGACCCAAACCCTGCTGTGTGCCCCAGCTATGCCTGAGAATTCATGGAAAGCTGGAGGAATGTACTTTATGGGGTGGCTGGATCATATGTTTATGGCCTGAAAGAGGAGATCCCAACCCACACCACTCTGTTGGTCTCTAATGGTGAGAGGCTGAATATGAGCATCATGTAATTCATGCTGGGGCATGGGTATGAAAAGAGAACGTGGCAAAGCCTGGGACAGCCCACAGCCTCAGTAGCTGCCTTGCCATTAATTATGGCTAATGGCCTAATAAACACCTTCACATGCAGTGCACTGCACGTTCAGCCTGGAGGAGCCCCCTTGGAGAGATGAGCCAGATGAACTAAAGGTAAAACCCTGGATGCTGGAATTCTGCACTGCTGACAACATTGGCATTAAAGTCATAGGGACCAAGTGCTCTGGTTACCTGCAGACAATAATTCACCCCCAAAAGGAACTTCTGACAGTTGATAGCAATTAATGGAATATTTTCTGCACCCTCTGCACAGAAGTGGGTGGTTGTGACCCTACTTCGACTGGAGCCTGGTGGCTGGAAACAACACCTGCCCTGGGATTCCATGGGCACATCCCAGCCTGGTCACAGGCATCACTGCTCCAGTGGCCTGTTCCAGGGGCTAATGGCACTGGCACTTCAGGGAGTGAAGCTGCTCCTCAGGGAACAGCCACTTCTCTCAGCTCTGCAGAAGGCAAAAGTTCCTGGTTCAGAACTTGGAAAAAATGAGGTGAAATGGACTCAGCCCCTTTAAAACCTCCCCAAAGACAGGAGAAGATACTCTCATATGTGATTGGAAAAAAATGATGGGCAAACACAGTCTGCCTGGACAGGACCCTCCTCCCAAAAAGCCATGGGAAAGGCTCCTGGGTCACAGGAGGGCTCAGAATTCAACATGAAGCAGCCTGCCAGCTGGGATGCTGGAAAAAAGCCTAATCAGCCAAAATGCAGCTAAAGACACTGAGCACACTGAAAAGGGGGTTCTGCAGGTAGTTCTGCAGGGTTCTCCTCTTCCTCCCAGCAAAACCAGGCCAGCAGCAGGCCAAGTTGTTTCAAAGGGCAGAAAGAAAGCAGCAGCTCCAGGCTCAGGGGGAGTGTGGGCTGCCTCAGGCTCAAACCCAAACTGTGCTGGAAGGAGCTCAGGTTCAGTCCATCAGTGCCTCACCCTGCTGGGCACACAGCTCTTGATTTGGAAACCTAAATATAGAACCAGGGCCCAGCTTCAGGCAATCAGAATTTTATCCCTCTACAAATACCTTCCCAAACATGAGTTACCATGCCGAAACCAACAGTTGCTTTTTTTTGTTTGTTTGGGTTTTTTTTTGTTTGTTTGTTTTTTTGTTTTACCCCAACTCTAATTAATTGACTGAAAAGTTTCTCAGTACCTTTGCCATTAATTAAAAAAATAAACATCTTGTGACCCTTTCCAGAGGAAAAACCCAGCGGATGTAGCTCCCCTGCCCTGGACCCATTTAGATTTAGCTTGGTTCACTCCCAAAGGCCATGATCCAACCAGATATTCAGACACCTGTATAACTTCAACACATGTCTAAGGACTGCTCTGAACTCTGGCAAAGGTAGAAGAAAATAAATTCTGTTAAAGCACCACTTTATTTCTTTCAAATTTGATTTTTCGAGAATCTTGACTGCAATGCATCACTTCAAATATTTCCTCATGCAGAATATTTTAATATTAACCCAGATATTTTTATATTTCCACAAATTAAATGCACCATGGCTGAAGGTTTGACAGAAGCTCTAATTTGCACATAAAAAGGTAGAACGATTTCAGTTTTGACAGCACAACCTTTTGATTTGTTAATAAAGGCAATTCTTTCTCAATTGTGAACATACTCCCCAAATAAGACAATGCAGTTTGTGGCAAATAAAAAAACCCAACATCTTCCTGGTGTGAAGAATAAACTTTTGATCCAAAGTTAGTGTAGAAATTCAGATTTCATAAAAATAAAAGAATGAAACTCACATTCAAGCTTTAGTAGTACCAGAGCAGGGATCAGAGTGAGCTCCATGTTCCTGCCACTTTCTCTGTGCCTGTTGCTGGAAATGTCACCTACCTGCACTATCTTTGGATGAAGTTCATTGCTAGAAAGTACCTGTGGAAAGGGGAAGGAGCTTTGGAGTTGAGGCCTGAGAAAGTTGAGTGGAAATGGTTTGGGTGAAAATTACAGCAAATTTTCTTGGCTGTGCTCTAATCAAAGTGCAACTTAAGAACACCAGGATTTCAGAGTCTCATGACAAAACCCAAGCACAACCAAGTTTGTAAACCAAGATACAACCCAGGCCGAGAGACAAGAGACTGAACCTTCAGAGTGGCCCCTCTGGGCCCATATCTGAGCCTCCTGTTCCTCTGGGACACCACAGGGGAGGACAGAGTGTGGAGCTCCAAAGCAGCCTGGGCAGAGCCAGCCGTGCTTAAGCATGGAAAAAAAAATAAAATTTGGATTTGTGATCTGAGATCAAACTATTCTAAACTTTCCCCTGTGTGACAGCCAAAAGCTGGAGCATGGAAGCAATGTTGAAAATGCCCAGGCTGGGTTTCAGGATATAAAAGGGTAAGGAAGCCCCCGCCCTCGGGCCTGCCAAGGGCTCGGCTTTTACAGGCTTGGCACGGACTTTGCCCTGGCAGCAGAAGTGCGTGCAGCTTCTGCAGGAGGTGAGGAACGAGTCCAAAGAGCTTCAGGCACAAACCAGCCAGTGCTGGTGTCACAAGCAACCATTTTTGGGGTGGACATAACGCAGACCTCGCCACGAGGGCTCCTGGGTGCCCCTGTGTGTGCAGAGGGAGGAGCCAGCAGGGCTCCCCCCTCCCCGGGCAGCCCTGCCCAGCCAGGGGCGGCCGGCACTGGGCAGGGCTGGAGCCCCCGGGGCCTGCGGGCACTCGGAGATGCCTGGCAGCAGCACACCCTGCACACTGAGCCCGGACACAACCTGCTGCCATCACTGCTGCGCTCTGTCACATGTGGCACTTGGCACAGGGCGCCAAGGCACTGGCCCATTTAATGCAAAACCTTCTGATTTTTGTTAATTCAAAGCTTTTCTGAAAGACATTTTTGTTTTCCAAACAGTGTGCCCTTCTGCTTTTCTTTGCTTGCATCTCACCACAGTTGCCTCCTAATCCAGTGTTGGTGAAACAAGGCTGAAGGTATTTTGGTCATGTTTTCACACTCCTGATGTACATTTGCCTTGTCTCCTTCCACTTTCCTTCTGACTACACTCTGCTTCACAAATGCAGCCATCTGGCACAACATCGCAGTTTTTTTCTGTCGACACCTGAGTAATCAGAGCCCTTTTTTCTCTGTTTTAATATTTAAATAGAGCAAGTGCTTCCAACTCCAGTGCCCAGGCTTATAACAGGCAAGCCATGTTCCATCAATAAAACACAGCAGAAGTGGGAGGTCACTGGTATTAATGCTAGAAAACATTTAGGGTGAGATGAGAGAAAAAATTAGCACCCAGTATTTTCCAGCTTCAAGAGCACTCCTTGGGAAACAAACTGCTTCTAGACATTGTCTGTGTGAAACACACCTGTAAAATATTGATGGCAAAGCTGTGACCCCAAAAATTCAGAAGAGTCTCACCACACATTGCTGTAGGGCCAAAGCTGCATCCCAAGAGTTTCTTGTCTCGAAGGACCCCTCCTCTCAGACTCACTCTTTCACACCACACACACCTTTCTCATGGCAGAAATAAATTTGATGATGTTAACTTGATCTCCACGTGGCTGCCATCCCCTCCCCACGTCTGATCCTAACCCTGAACTCTGTCCCTCCTGAAACGAAGGATGGCCACCACCCCACAAGCCCAAGTGATCTGGACAGCCTGCACAACGATCTGTGAGCGATGGGGCAGCTGTGCCAGGGAACTCCCAAACCTCACCCTGGGGCACTGGGACAGCTGGCAGGGGACAAAGCACAGGGGCTGCCTCTGCACCTTCCCCAGCCTGGCAGCTCCTCTCAGCCCGCACTGCAGGCCTTCCCTGCAGCAGGAATTGGGTCCTACCAGCTCCAAGGGCAGGATGGGGACAAGGGCAGGGCTGCAGTGGCTGCCCTGGGTCAGCCCCATGCCAGTGCAGCACCCGGGACACAGACACAGCTCCCTCCAGAGGCCCCAGCATTCCCATTGCCCCAAAGCACAGGCATCGACAGGGGAGTTGCTGCTTGCCAAGTGCCACTGATGATGTGCCAGTACCAGTCAGTAATGTGTGACTCTACAGACTGAGCCTGCTCTGAAATCCCTGCCTTTCTTCCCGTTTCTTCCAGTTTCCCAACAGACTCACAGGCACAGGCTAGGCAGCCACACTGGGCATCGGTGCCACATCAGCTCAGGGCCTCTTGCTGTGCTGGGTGAGCAGAGAAGATTTTCTGATGCTGCGAGCAGCCTCTTCTCCCTCTGAGCAGCCAGCAGGGACCACAGCATCCCTCTGGGATGGATTTACACCATCTGGAGATGCCAAATGGGAGGGAAGAAGTTTGACATAAAAAGCTCAATCTAGACCCCATCAGGACCTGAATGCAGACTCAGAACCAGGCTAGGACAATCTGGATTTTGTGAGAAATACCTGTTTTTCAAGGTGCAGCCACCTGGTAGATTCTCTTCTTCTCTTTCAACCTGGAAAGAGAGATGGAGCAGTTAATGGGGGAACAGAAAGGCCGTGCAAATTACAAACTCTGTGGAAAGTTTCTGTGCAAATAACAGTTTAACACTAAGAAGTTAGGTTAAAATGGTTTCAAAGTCTAAAATTAGTTACATTTAAAACTAACAGCATATGCTTTTATTGTCTCTGATCTAAAATATAATCCCAGGAGGCTGTGAAAAGCATGCAAATTACAGAAAGCTAATTTGCTCCAACAGCGACACCTCCCATGTAGTTGGGAGGTCTATTAGACCCAGTGTACTCTCCATTATTTGCATATTAATAGCACCTGCTGAAATACTTTGGGATTTACTTTTCCTGCCAGCAGAGGGACAAAACAAACAAAAAATTTATATAAAATTCCTTTCATACAGATTTGATGAACAATAAACTATTCAGACAGTGCAAAGAATGCCAAATTATTGAGAGGCAATGGGGTAGGATTACAATGCCATCTGTGATTTTCAGCGAAACTGGACTGCAAGTCTGCTTCAGAAAAAAAAAAAAGAAATATCCCAAACCAAAAAAACCCCAAACAACAACAACAAAAAAAAATCTTTGGAAAGTGCTGGGTCATTTGAAATCGCTCACTTGGCTCAAGTCTGAAGAATGGAAAAGTTGAACTAAAGAAATCCAGACACTGCAGCAAGAAAAAATGAAAAACATGACAAAAAAATCCTACACGTCCACAAGCCCCGAAAGCAGAACCCCCCAAAGTGGACCTTGATTAAAAATCTACAAAACCCCAGGCTTTGATATTAGCCAGGCCTGCAAGGCCTAGTCTCCTGCACATAAAACAAAAAATAAATTAAAACCAGCTACAGCCTGAGATTTACTTAACAAGCCAAGTTCCAGCCTCCTCATGACCACTGCTTCCCCTCCTGGCCCCCGAGCTATAAAAAAGCCCCTTGTATGTTCCTATGGCTCATCCTCCTCAGGGTGAGGGCGAGAGCAGCTTCCTCTCCACGGTAGCACATGGAAAAAGCTGCTCGTGCAGCGCCAGCCGAGCCAGAGCCGCGGGCGGGATGTGCAGCCTCTGGGAGGCAGACCAGGGAGACAGCGACATTCCCCAGCACCTCTTCTTCCAAGCAGCCAGTTGGTGTGCTTGAAAAAGCACCAGCCACGTGCTCAGCTAGCCCTCAAGGGTTACAAGGGGCCTGTGCTGCTCTGTACTGCCTGTGCTTTAATTCTGATTATGCCCCTCTTTTAAACAGGCCTGGAAGGGCACACCAGTGTTACTCACTGCTGGTGTGCCAGATTCCTGTAGCATTTGAACTACCATCCTATTCCCAAACCGAGGAGGCAATTGACTGCAAGTTAAAATGTTGAAATTGTTCTCTACACATTAAAATAGTAGTGAAAGAGCATTTCATACAGGGGAAAGTGCAGCAGGACAGCCACTGACTCCATCCCTTGGCACTGTGTTACCTGTGCCACGGGAGTGGAGAAGGAGGGACTGGGAAATACATTATTATTGACCTCACTGCACACAGAACCCAGTGTGTCTTTGGTATCTGCACAGCCAAGTGAGACCTCTGAAAATTTTGCTCAGTGTCAGTGCTAATTACTGAAGGAAGCAATCAAACATTCCAGCAACCAGGATCCCTGAAATGCTGCAGACAGGCAGCTCCCACCATGGCCCTCAACAACTGCTAATTCTCGTTAATGCCCACGGACTGGGATCACCATTAGCTGGGAGATAATTAGCAGTAAGTTGTAGGACTCATAAAGTCAGGATGGCAACCAGATGCAAACCTGAGGGACTCAGATGTTGTGATCACTGCTGGTGATAATTTCCAGCATGTTTTTGAATAGTAGAAACCTCTAAATAGCTGGAAGGGAGAGGAGTGACCAGGACGGTTCCTGGGAAGCCTCAGTGGTTCAGGGCACAGAGAACCAGCTCAAAACTGTTACAAACTGAGCCCAAAGGCAGCACTTGGGAACCCCCAGCAGATTCCTGTGTTTGGAGAGGTGAAGCACTGAGAGGGATCTGTCCTCTCATAGCCAGGAACAGATCCTGCTCTGGGATAGAGCAGGGCCTGGAGAGATGTGCTGGTACTGCCTGGCATATGCATGCCTAAAAATGCCCCGTGCTGCCCCACAGCCCCTCTGTAAACTGTGCTCCCAGCCAGAGAGAGCTGGGCATTTGTAATGACAGCAATAAAAATTAAAACAATAACGATGGAAAAAAGCCACCCTGGAAAGCAAAACCCAGGCAAATCCCCTATTATAACAAATTACATTGGAAGTTCCTTACCTGAAATTCCATGAGCAATCAGCAAACAGATTGCTCCACAAAAGCCTCTATGCCCCAGTCTCCTTGTGGTGGTTTTGGCAGCCACATTCCCAGCCTGCAGTTTGCCATCCAGCTGCTTCCAAACCACAGTTTTCTCTTCTAGTTTTTTTTTTTTTTTTCCTGATGAAGTTCATGGCAGTCAGTGTTTTACCACCTGCACGCTGGGGAAGAAAAAAAGCAAGAGGGAGAAGATCAATATATACAGTGTGTTTATATTCAGTGAGAGCATGTTGCAGAGTGGGGAGCTGTGATGTGTGTGTTTGCATTGTCTGGGAAAGGATCCTTAGTGGCACTGCAGCTGGAAAAATTAATGGAAGATCAGGGGACTGTCTTCAGTGACAAACTTTCACCTGGTAAGCTACGGTTCTGTCTTAGGAAATGATACCTTCAACTGCAACTAATGTGTGGATCCCAGGAAAGGCAGATCACTCATTCTTCATCAGGACTGCAGGACCTGATCTATAAAAATTTGGGCCTCAGCAGGAGGTTGTGGGAAAGTGTGATTTGCATTTCAATTTTTAGTCCACCACGACCTTTAAATCTTCCTGCAGCACTATCACAATACAAGTTTTTGGTCTCAGTGTGCTCAAAACACATACCAGAAAAATAAAAAATCCTGGTACAATGGCAGTCATTTGCTAATGGGACAGAAAGTGGCATTTATGTTCCAATTGTTTCGCAGAACACCATTACATCAGAGTCTTTCATCATCTTATGGGGATCGAGTCCCCCGACACCATCCTTGGGGACCCCATGTGGTGCTTGTCGCTATCATTCCACTCGCACAAACTCCCCGGCCCTTTCAATTTTTATCTGCCCAGAGCCCAGAATATGTTACATTATTTCGGTTTTGTTCCGTGTGAAGAACTCACAACAAATAAAAGCCACTTCCGTGGAGAAGCGAGCCTGCGAGTGGGGGTTGCGGGAGTCTGCGGCAGGCCCCCTGTGCAGCAGGGGCCGCGCTCTGCCGGCCCTCCCGCGGACTGATGGCCCGGCTCCAGCCCCCGCTCCAGGGAGCAGCAGCACCACTGGCACCCGCGGCGCCAGCCTCGCTTCCCTCCCGAAAAAACTCTCCGGGTCAGGCTCCGAACCCCGCGCACATGCTGGAGATGAATTATTCATGGAACAGGAGGGCTTCCCTGTGCGGCTGCTGAATCAGGGAGGAGGCTTTGCAGGGAAGGGGGAAAATCCACTCCGGAGTGCCTCAGCTAAGAAGATGCTCCCTGAAATGCTTACAGCCTCTCACTCAGTGTCAGAGGTGGGTCTCCATTCCATCCTGGGGGCTTGGGAAGCCCACTGAGCCGAGTGCTCAGAGCTGTGGAACAGGGTTATCCACATCCTGGCACAGCTCAGCCGCTTCTCCTTGCACCACACAGAGACAGGTTTTGTCCTGAAGAGCTGCACTCGGCCAGAAATTCAAATTTACATTTATTTTGGTGATGGGATACCTGCTTTCCTTTTTGTAAAATTACTGGCACTTCCTCAGGTATGGCAAGACTCAGCAACCCTTTCTGGGAACATATTACCTAGCTCTTCAAATTTCCAGGCTCCAAAGCTCAAAGCCCAAGGCAAGGGTGCAGGAGTGTATGCACCACATCAACACCCCAGGTGTTTCCAAGTTTCCTTCTGCCTTTGCTGTTCCTGGGGTTGGCAGGATTTCCAGTGGCTTGAGCAGAGAGAGGCAGATTGAGGGACATTTCTTGTACCTGTCCCATCTGTGTTGCCATGTCAGGGCCAGTGATTTGTGTCTTTGCTGGCATTTGCAGGACTGCAGCCCTTGGGCTGGGCTTCCACCCCAGCTGCTGCCCTCTGACCAGTGGAAACCAGATCTGCACGTGGAAGGTTCCAGCCTTCCTGAAAGGCAGGGTGAGGCTGCTGCTCCGTAAGGGAAAGGCACTTCTGTGCCTGAGCACCTCTATCCAGAGACATTTCTAGAGGAGAGCTACAGGATAACGAGACACTGACCCTCTGAGCTTTCTGACCTGGGACACCCCCAACAGTCACTTTCCAGAAAACCTGCTTTTGCTCCACTGTGTGTCTGAAGTTGGAATATTTAGGACTGAAAAAGCAGTCTGGTCCTGAACTTCCTGCTAAAAGTAAACAAATAACAATCTTCACACGAAGGCAGAATAAATAATTTTTCTTTTCTTTCAGGACACGTGTTGAGAGCACAGAAAGCAGTCCGAAGTACAACTTTTACCAACTGCTCTGCTGCTTAACATCTCTGGCATTCAAAACATACAACTTCTGTGTTTGTACTACATTTCTCTAACAGCTTACATCGAGGCCAAACACACAGTGTTCTGCAGAGGTCTTCTAAAATAAGCTTATTTAAAAGAGCAAGGTCAATGCCCAACACATGTCAGATTCTGTGAGCAGAAATCAAAGAGTTCGGGGCAAATGGGATATGTCAGGACTCAGTGGATTCCCATGCCAGGCTCTTTTACCAAGTTCACATTGCTGCTGCCAAAGCCAGTAACAATCTCATCATGTGGACTTCAGCTTTGGAAAAATGTTTTTAAAAAATCCCAGCCTCTGCATTTGGGCTACTCAGCTCAAGAAAGAAAACTAACACACAGATAAACGTGTTAATCTGCATGTGCTATTTACTGTCCCTGTAACTGTATTTTGCTTTTAATGGGACGTGCTGATTCCATACTTCAGCCCTAGGCTCTATTAAAATCAAATTAAAAGCATTAGTAATGTAGTTAATTCCATTTATAATATGACCATCAAGTCAAGAGAAAAGAGAACATTAAAATAGATATATATATATAAGAGAGAGAGAGATGGGATTTAAGATTTTTTTGAAAAACATAGTTGCATTTTGATCTTTGCTTTTTATTTTGTATTAAAAAAGCAAAAGTTTTTCCAGTGTTCAGATAAAGTAACTCTGCCTGGTCTTTTAAACCAGATCTTGCAGAATGATATTTGTGATTTCAATTAAAATATGCTATTGTCACTTTAGCCTCCCTCTTTGGTATTTTAAATTGATCCTAATGGCTTTGCCGTAAGTGATTCGTGTGCCATAGTGAATCCCTGTCACTTCCAGCGCCTCCCACTATTGCTCTCCCAAGCAGTCCCTCCCGAGAACGGCTCCTTCCCCTTCTGTCGGTGCTCCTGCCAGCCCCGGGGCACCTGGAGCCGGGGCACCTGGAGCCGGGGATCGTCCCGGGGCACGCCTGGAGGCCGGGGATCGTCCCGGGGCACCTGGAGCCGGGGATCGTCCCGGGGCACCTGGAGCCGGGGATCATCCCGGGGCACCTGGAGCCGGGGACCATCCTGGGGCACCTGGAGCCGGGGACCATCCTGGGGCACCTGGAGCCGGAGATCATCCCGGGGCACCTGGAGCCGGAGATCATCCTGGGGCACCTGGAGCCGGGGGACCGTCCTGGGGCACCTGGAGCCGGGGACCATCCTGGGGCACCTAGAGCTGGGGATCATCCTGGAGCACCTGGAGCTGGGGACCATCCTGGAGCACCTGGAGCCAGGGGGGGGACCATCCTGGAGCACCTGGAGCTGGGGATCATCCCGGGGCACCTGGAGCCGGGGGGGGAACCATCCTGGAGCACCTGGAGCCGGGGCTGGCCCCGGCAGCCGGCCGGCAGGCGCTGCCAAGGAGCGCAGCTGCCTGGGCAAGGCAGGCCGCGCTGACGGCTCTGGAGCCGGGGCTGCATCTCTGCTTTGCCGAGGGCAAGCGAGGGAAGAGGGCGTGGGCACTGCCACCTCCCTGGCTCCGTCCTCAGTGTGGGGCCGCAGCGGTGCTCACCCAGGCCCACTCGCTGCTTCCTGCTTCCTAAGAGGGCTCTGGGAGAGGGAGAGCATCCCAGGAAAACCTGGCCAGGAATGCCGAGCTTCCTCTGGAGGCTTCCCCCCAAGGGATGCCACCAGCAGAGCCCCTCCAGGTTTGTCTGGGAGCTGCCCCTGCTCTGCTCCCGTCCCTCCACACCCTGGTGGGGAACCAGGAGCCTTCTCCTCCTCACAGGAGCATCTTGTCTCCTTTGCCTTTCATGGATCTCATGATTAATTGAAGAATCATTTAGTTTGCATAATTGTCCTCTGCCATACATAATTCCAACCTTTCTCTTTAAATTGGCTTATTAAACTAAATACAGTCTTCTGGCATGGTGGCTCCAGCTATCAAGCTTCCTAGATGGACATTCAGGGTGATGGGAAGAAAAAAACTAAACTAATAATATTAGGGAGCATACTTTTATGTACATTTATGAGATCTACCAGCAGGTGACTCCATTCTAAAATATCTGTGTTTTCATAAAACAAAATGCTTTCTTTTCTACACCCTGAACATCATCACAATGCCCCCCTCCATAAGATTTAGCACTCGGAAAAAAACAGTGTTAAATAAATAGCACTTTTGCTTAAGCTATGAACTATTTCTTTTTGAAAAACCCACATGAAATTGAATTAGAGAGATTCAGGGATTTCCAGAACAGCCTGATGTGTTCCTGTCTAATCAGACCTGATTAATTCAAATCAAACTGCAAACCTCAGTTTTATTTTGCTTTAAAAACTCCAGCTCAACAACAAATCAGCAGTATGTAGATATCACAGAGGCAGTTTACAGGAAAGCCTGCATATACCAAGCCTTGTAGAGTCAAACGGATATGATTAAACATTTGGCATCATTTATTAATATTTTATATATTCAAATATATACAGAGGGGATGGGACCAGTCAGGAAGATGCTCTTCACCAGGGACAATTATATTTATGCCTAAGAAAATCAGATCCAGCTCAGGTGTCAAAGGATGTTTCTTCAAAATAGAAAAATTATTAACAAATAACAGAGTTATGCGGGAGGGTTTGTAACACAAGAACTGTACTAAACCATGCAATGATCTACACAGATAATCAAAGTATTCCTGCCATGCCGAGTGCAGCAGAATAAATTAAATAAGATAAAACAAAATAAAACAACCCCACAAATGCAAGATTGCAAATGCAAAAGAGGCAGCCGTGCAAGAGGTATTCCAGAGATTTACTGAGCCATTCTTGCAGTGCAGGGCAGGCTCAGAGAGGCTCCCAGACCTGACCAGTTTAATCCCCATCAGAGCAGGGCCACGCGGGGTCGGGGGGCTGGCTGGATTTGGGCACTGGGCACAGCTGTTGTCCTTAGGTGCAATCCACTTGTCACTGGTGGTGGCACTTTGCATTTGCTGTGTGGCAGCATATGTGCTTGCCACATTGGGGACCCATTACATCCCTTCAGCCTCCAGCCACTTCCCTTCCCTTCTCGTTAGCTGCCTGTCCATATATCCTTCCACAGCCCTGCTGCATGGAGTGCCTGCTCCCAGACTGAAACCAGCTCTACAGGGGGCAGAATTATTCGATATATTGCCATATTTACATACATATATGTGCACATGCAAATATATATATATATAATACATGTACACACACACAGAGACATGCTCTGTAAGGAATCATGTCTATTCCATCACTTACCTGCTCAGAAATATTTTTGCTACCAGGGAGAGCTCACAGAGACATGGAAAAGGTGAAGAATATCCAATGAGATCTTTCAACCGTGGTGTGAACCCTAACTAAAAGTGAAGGCGTAAAAAGGGGAAGGGACAGACTCTGTGCATGTGTCAGGCTCTGCAATGAAACCTACAGTTCTGCCCAGCACAGACCCATCAGTCCATGTGGAATGATTGGCTTGCAGGTGAATCAGTACCTGCCCACACTGGCAGTGCCACATTTCTGAGGCTTTGCACTCAGTGGCACAGCCAGGACTGACTGCAGGGCCCTGTGGCTCACTGTGGGGTCACTGCACACGACGACAGTTAAGAAGAAATGTGGCTGATATCTCACTTTGAAGGACTGCAGTGCCACACTCCCAACTCCAGGCACACAGGGTTTCCTACCAGGATGCTGGGACACAGGGGAACCTCTCCAGTCTGGGCAGATGAGCTTGCCCAGCAAAGTTCCCAGTTAAGTTCCAGCAGAGGCTCTTCCCTGGGCTCCCTGCAGCCAGGACAGGAACAGTTTGAGATAAAAGAGCTTTGACTCCTAAAGAACATTAAAAATATCACAGCCTCTAATTCACATTTTCATAGCTATAACAATGTCCTCAGTGACTGGGATTCAGGGTAAGCTGGATCTCCTCCTCATCCCCCTCCAAACAGAGCATCCCATGGTTTGGGAGCTTCTCACCTGGACTCATGGATATGAGCCAGTCCAGCAGGGAGGCCCCTGGGACATGCAGATCCACGTTCAGCTTTTTATTTCCACATCTATGAGCAAGTTTAAAATCAAAATTTCCACTCATAATAAACCTCCAGACTCCAAACTCTAATTAAATCAGTTCTTAAAAAAAAAAAATAAACCAAACAAAAACCCACCACAAACAAACAAACAGACAAAAACTGAACAATGAAGAGGAAAAACTATTCAGCTTTGATCTGCTTCTTTTTCCTTAAATATATTGTTTAGCATTTTCTAAAAGTCTCCTCCCAAGGAAGCAATCACAAAAACCCATTAAGGTTATTTTTATACCATGGTGAGAACACTGAATTACCTTCCTGATGTAGCTCCTGTGTGGGTAAGTGACACAGCCAAGCTTAGGTCTGCATGTCCCAAACACCTGCTGGGTTTTGCTGCTTCTTGAAGGCAGCATTTGGGAAAATGCTGTTCCAGCCATGGCTGGGGTGGGTTTCATGCCAGGGAACACCGTTCCTCTCAGCAGCTCAATCCCGCACCAGAGGAGTGCCTTGCTCAGCAACACGTCAGGCCAGCAAAATCCCTTACTTCCAGGCTCCCTGAGCACCAGTGATGGGGACAAACCACCCCTGGCTTTCTCTGCAGCCCCATTACACTATTGAACAGTACTGCATAAAAAAATACTGGTAACAACTAAACCTTTCGTAAGTCAGGATGCTTTTAGACATGTCCCTCCAGTCCCCCACCCTCTGTTACACACAAACAGGAAGAAGGCTAAGGAAGACCCAAAATTCAGGGTAAATTTGGTCTTTTCTCTGACACAACTATTTGTTAATCAGCACAGAACCGTCTGCTCACTTTTGGATGCACTTTTGAGACAGCTGACTGGACAGAGAGAGAGAAAACATCTGCGGATCAGCCAGAGACAGGTTTTCCACTGGTACCTGTTGCTGCAGGAAAATTCCCAGCTGGGTCGGGAGAGGAGAAAGGATGGGCCATGCCTGTCCGGCTAACGTAAATAGTTACACTGTGCACAGACACTTCGTGCCACCGCGCTGCCCTCGGCCCCGCCAGGAATGTTAAGGAGGTGGGAGGCCCCTCTGAGCAGGGCGAGGTCCACAGCTCATGGCACCGCCTCCGAGGAGCAGCCTGGGGGAAGATTTTGACTTTTTACTTGAGCCATCCCTGGCAGAGCGGCTGATGCTCAGCACTGCGGTGGTGGCAGAGCACCCGGAGGCTGCGCGGGTCCCACTGGGGGGAATGAGCTGAGGATGCTGAACTCTCAGCGCTCTGCACATGTGAAACACTCTGTGCTCCTTGCTCTCAACAGAATGGTTCTGCCTTTTGGGTGATTTCTGCTCAGCATCCCAGAGCAACACCACTGCAACAAAAACTTTGCAAACTCCTTGCTACTGAAACCACAACCTGTAACCCAGGCCGAGGTTTTATCAGCCATGAGATCAGAAGGAGAGCAGCACTTGTAGTACATGAATGGCCAGCTCAGCTGCTGGGAGAAAGGAGCTGATTCATGCTGCCAACGCTGGCTCTTACACAGATAATAAACTAGACTGGCCTTTCTCCTGACATCACACTTCAATCAAAAACTTTCTCGCAAAATGTCACTTTCAAAGTTGCAGCTTTTAAAAAAAAAAAAAAAAAAAAAAAAAAAAAAAAAAAGGAAAAGTCTTTATAAAAAATTCATGGCCACAATGATCTGATAATGCAGCTTTCTGATACCAGCAGATGTTTTGTCTAACATGTTCCCTGAAGCTGTACTCTGTGCCTTCATATCTTTCATTTCCAGTTGCTATCTGCTGACTGTGGGATGTCATGTACGTACCCTATAGCGATGCGCAGCCATCGCAGCTCACACCGCCGCGCGTAATGAGCTGCACAAGATGCTTGTCGCAATAACTCCGCACTTCCCCGACCATATGGAACACAACACTCCAAAGCCCACAGACACTTTTTTTTATTACAGTTCAGATCCTTAAAACATAATCTGTGTGATGTCTAGTGAATGTACGTGAAGAGCTGCTGAAAACAAAGTTAACACTTGTTCACATCATCTGTTACAAATGTCCAATTTGGGACAATAAATTTCCTCGGAACCTGTTCTTTTGCTGACTCGTTGCTTTATCTTTTTTCTCTTTCTCTCACGTCGTTTTTTTTATGAACTATGCATATGTATTAAATGGGATTTGTTGTCCCTAGATACCAATTTGCATAAAGTGCAAGCCATCATTGGTTGGAGAGAAGCAAATTACTTCTCCAGCAAGATCACACTTCTTTTTTTTTTCTTTTTCTTTTTCTTTTTTTTTTTTTTAATTTTAACAAACCGCAGGCAGAGGCTGTTAACAGCACTTAGCCAGATATGCGAAGTATCACTTTTCTCAAAAGCAGCTTGATCAATGAGCCAAAAAAAAGAAAAAAAGAAGAAAGGAAGGAAGGTATTATTCAGTTAAGTACAACACAGAAATGTCCCAAGACTGAAGCTGTTCACCTGTATCTCGAGCTGCCTAATTCCCAGTAAAACACAACTCCGGCATGGCTTAGAACACAGGCCACAAAGCAGAACAGCCCTGCTGAGCAGAGCCTCTCAGGATCACTACTCCATCTTCCCAGTGTGCTCCTCCCAGTCCCAAGGGTGCTGGTTCTTTCACAGGTTGCAGAAGCCCTTCCTGCTCCTCCACATCCCACACATTTACCCATGTTGGACTGTCCTGCAGGGCTGTGCAAACAGGCTTGAAGTGCCTGCCCAATGCCCTCCCCTCATTTCACTGGCTCCCTGACACAGGGATGCTCCACAGGATGGCAGCTGCCATCCTAGCAGGCCTTGCACAAGGGCAATCTCCCTGTTTTCCTTCATTGCACACACCTGGGACACGCGGGCAAGAGCCTGGGCTTGAAGAACGTGACAGATTCCCAGGTTCAGAGCAGCCCTGCAGGAGCCCTCTGCTCCTGGGGACAAGGAGAGACAGAGGAGGGGATTTCACAAAGTCTTCAGGAATCAGATTACCTAAGCAAAGCTGTGGTGCACAGGATGGTTCACAAGAGCACCAGGCCACTACTAAAAGGATTTGCTAACCAGGTGCCAGGCTTAGTTAAAAAGTGTGAGAGAGTAAAATCACCAAAGGTAACAAATCAGCAAAGGATGCTGGGCTGCAAAGTTTGCGGCTAAGTCTGAACTCCCCAAGAATTTAGTGCTGGGAAATTGCTGGGGTGCTGGGGAGGAGAAGTCCAGTCTGAACATCACAATTTCTTCTCCTGAGCTCTCTAAAAATGACTGCAGGGTCTGTTTCTCCCTACACAGTCGCTCAGAATTGAATCCCAGATCCATCAGTGGGATGTGCTTGGATTATGTTACTTCTGCATTTAATGGACAGATGATACTCTCTTGAGGATGGTCCCTGGGATCACACAGAACATCAGTAATTGATTACACACAGAGGACAGGCGATCTGGGCACTGGTGGTGACTTGAGGGATCTCTGAGGGAGCTGAGGGAGCCAAAAGAACGAATGAGGACCCAGGGTGTGGAAATTCTCAAGAGAGAGTCTGTATTTCCTCACTACCTTTAGCATCTATTCAAAGCACACAAATACCCACAGCTTTATGCTGTGATGATTTGAAGGTGGAAAAAATAGTTTCTGTCTGCAAAAAATATTGGCAACTTCCTGCAGCTCTTGCAAAAAGGCTAAAATGCCACAATTTCACACATCTCTGCTATTAACATGTGCTGCTTTGCTTCCATGTTTATATTTGTCACATTTAAAAGGAATTAAATAGAGTTTCAAAGAAGATCCTGACTCCTAAATGAGAGCAAAAGCACAAAGAAGTCATGCAAAGATTATTGAGAAAAACTCACAAGAGGGAATTAAGTGGAGGCTTTGGAAATGGGGCATTTTTTTACAGCCAAGGGTACTGTCACTGTTAACCACCAGCATCATCGTGGGACCAGGAGAAACCCTGCTTGGGACATTCGCTCAGATGGAGAGAAGTGTGTGCACCTTGTGTCTCTAAACCTGCTGCAGGAAAGGCAGGAAGGATCTGCAGCTCTCCCAGGCTCCTCTCATTGCAAAGCCCCAGAACACTCACCTGGAAGCACAAAGGCTGCTGTGGGTGCCTCAGTGCAGGAGCATCCCCAGCCCAGCCCTCTGGATTCACAGGTAGCCAAAGGAATCTGTTGCTGTGCTGAGCTGAGCCCTGCCTGTGAGACCCAGAGCTCAGTAACATAAAATCATGGGCTCCGGCTGCAGCAATTCCACATAAACCCAGCCTTGGAAAGAGGAGTAGCAAAAAAAAAATGTGTTTTTCAACTTCCTGATCTGTACCCACTCCATTTTACTTAAGGCTCCCTATTAGCTCAGCTGGTGATGTCACTTACTCCACTGGAACCTGTTATCATGGCAGATTCCTCACAGGATTTTCTGTTTTGCGAGCACTGCTCTTTGTGCAATGTTGTATTTCATTCCATTAGATAAAGGGTTAAGGAATTCACATTTTACCCATATAGACTAAGTTATACTCCCTGTGGGTTGCTGGCTTCCCATTGGCTGGAACAATGACCTTGGAAACAGACAAAAATGATGCATTGTTGCAATAAATATTATAGCCTGCACCTGTTTCTAATTAAGTCTGCCAAACAATTTCAGAGATACTGAAAAGAGAAATGTGTTGGCTTCTAATCGGGTGTTCTTTGCTGTTTGATCTGGATTTTTCAGCCCCCCACATGACCTCGCCTTCTTGGTTCTTGTTTTTCTTTTTCTTTTCAGACTTGTTGAAAGCACAAGTTTGAAAGAAAGCTTCTGAAAGAGGAACATCTCTGCCTAAAATCAATTGCAACTAAAAACCTGAAAATTGATGGATTTACACCAGGGCTGAAAGCAGTTTATGGCACGATACCTCCGAAATCTCTAGTATGAATTCTTGGTTTCATAGGTCTGTTCTGGCCTTCTCCTTTTCCTTCACCTCCTCCTTCTCCTCTGGCCTCCTTTAAACTTCCAAACTCAAAACAATCCCTATTAGCAATCGGGACCAGGATCGATGGGAAGCTGGTAGTTTTTGCAGCTGGACTTTGTTGTTTGATGTTGGATCCATGATCCATGTTGGATGTTGGAGAGATAGCTGAGGAAGGATTTTCCTCCTAACACTCACCAAGGAAACGTAAAGGGAGCAGTGGTCAATTTGCCTCCCAAAGGTTAAGGACTCCTTGGGAAGACTGGCAGTCCTTGCTGTTTGATGCCTACTCTAAGATTCAGCTCCATGTGGCAAATGCTGCCTCTCTTCCTTAACAGAATAAGTAAGGAAATAAGGAATTACTATTGCCTTGGGCAAACAGGGACTGGAAGCCAGAGCTCAGCCAACACTTCTGGCTGTCAGCGACAGAAGCCGCCCAGTCCCTTTGGTCCCTGTGGGGTCCCTTTCCTCACGCTGGGATAAGCATTTGTGCATCTGTATTTTGGAACTGACTGAGGAACTTATCCATCTGAAAACTAATCTAGGGAAAAAAAAAAAACAAAACCCAAACATAAGAGTTTTTATTTCAGCCACATCAAGTTTCTGATTTTGTTTTGTGAGCAGCCTGGCAGGGTGGGACTGAGCAGCCAGGACAGAGGGAATGCAGTGCAGGAATTTTGGATGGAATTACACAAAATCACAGAAAAACATGTTGTGACCTCAAAAAGACAATGTGGGTCTTCAGAATCCACAGATGCCTCTGTCTGATGAAAATGCCACCAACCTCCCAACCCAGCAGAGGTCTGCTGCCTGGGCACCCTGCTCTGAGACACACAAGAGTTCTTGTGTGTGGGCAATGGATCTGAGAAGGATCTGTCTGGTGGAATTAACTGAGCCTCTGCCCAGCCAAAAATGAATTATTTGGGGGTGGAGGCTGCAAGGGGATTATTTCAGCAGCCATACTAACGAAGGTGAGATCCGACAGGTTAAAAATAAGTGTAGACACAAGGAAGGTGTGGGACAGGAAGGGAAGAGCTCAGCCTGTGCAGTGGGATGATGCACTGCATCAGGATTAAGGCAAGAGTTTTTTCTAGGAGGAGAGACGGAACTACAAAGATATTTTGTAGGGTTAGCACGTCTTCCTCTGTCTGATACACTCTCTCTTTTCCACTTTTCCCTCGGTGGCAGGTAATAAAATGCCTGCTGGTACCCCCCATGACTGGAGGTACCCGGAGTGGTTCAGCCCATCGTGAGTGCTGTGCCAATCATTTAACAATTCCCACAGCTGCCTTTGTGAGAAGCCTCTCTCTTAAGCCTCTGGTTTAAGAATTTAGAGTAATCATGTAAAAATGATACCCCTGTGCTCTATGATCCGCTGAATCTCACTAATGCCGGATCCCAGAAGAGGGCTTATTAATGAAAAGATGCAATGCCTCTCTCTCTGCTCATGTTTCACATGAATATCTCTCATGGATTCGGCAGTAAAGCGCACTGCTGATAAAGTGAGTATAATGAACCTCCGTGCTCCACGAGAATGGAATCTCGGACTGCTGGAGTGGTTACCTGCTCCACTTCCCAGCACAATGGCAGGCTCCAGAGGCACGGGGAGAAGCACCCGCCTGCTGCGGGAATAGCGGCGCCAGCTCCCAAATCTGGGCTTTGCTCTGCTATCGATGCCTTCGGCTGTGTGAAGAGATCAGGAGTTTGGAAGGGAGGAGTGCGCAATTAGCTGAGAGAAATGAAACGATGTTTTACTGTAAATCACTGAGTCAACAGACAAAAGGAGGGTTTTAAAGGGACAGCAGCACCTTGAGGCTACTCTGTGTCCTTCCCATGTCACATAGGAGTCAAAAACCCCACTGGCTCTCAACACTTTAACAGCTTTCCAGCAAGGACGAGCACCAAGTGTTCTGCAAACAGCAGGATCCTGTTTCCAGCCCCTGACATCTCACTAATTTTCAAGAAGTCACTGAAAATACTTTCAAGCAGTGCATCTGTCCTGAAGCTCCTCCGCTAACAGCAGCGGATTCTGCTCTCGAGAATTTGAAATTGTTATAAATCCTTTTGCTGTAGCTGCTTGAAAACAAACAAGCATAGAAACCCCACACACTAACAAGAAGAAAGTGGATTCCATGTCTATGCATGGGAAAAGAAAGTATGTGACTACCCAGAAAGCACTGTGAGGCAAAGAAAAGGAACAGGTAAACCACTGTAGGCAATCAGGCTCTATATTTCTATGAGGCCCTCTGTGATTTATGATTTCCAGTAAATGGAACGCATGCCTTACAAATTATCTCTAATCTTAGCATCAGTAGGATGGTATAGGACAAGCAACAAGAGTCTGGAAGGTGTCACTGCAGTATCCCAAAACATCCACAGAGACCAGCGTTGAGTGCAACAAGCAGACTGTATCTGCTCAGTGCATCTCTGATACCCGGCTCACCTCTGCAAAGCCAGCCCCATGCAGCCACATCCAACCTTCCCAAACCTTCCGAGCATGGAAAACTATCACAGAGATTGCAGCACTGCAGAGTGAACATGATCCCATCTCAAACCCTAGCTGTCATCCTCTGCACGTCACCAACCCATGGAAAAGGGAGCATGGCCCCTTGCTTTGAGGGGATTCTCTGGTTAGAGAGAACTCGAACACCCTAAAACTCATCAGAGCTTTAAAGCAGGAGCTGCATTTTGCACGAGCACCTTGGGCACAACTCCCTGTATTATTCATTCCTAAATGCCCCGTGTGTTGTCTTTAGAGAGGGAGGCAGCCACACCACCTTGCTGTGTGTGCTTTCCTCCCTTGGCTTTTACATTTCTTCCACATGCAGAATGTACTTAACTCGCTGCTTATTGAATGAAGGATTAGTATTATTTTCCTTCCTCCAGTGAACTTTGTTTCACTTCATCCTGCATACATTTGGCTGGGCTGTGTTTTCCTGCCAGCACACCACTGTTCAGCAAACTCCCGTGCTCCAGGCCAGCCAGCTAACACAGTGATTCCTTTCTGCTCCCGAGGAGTGTTTCCGTAATCACGGCTGTGCTGGGGATGAATGACAGCTTACACCAAGAAGCACAAAACGCACTTCCAGAAGCTTTGCTGAGCTGGGGCAGAGCTAAAGAGGCTTCAAACTGCCAAGACATTTGAGACATCCAGAGAAAGACACATTTGGAAACAGAGCTGATCCTTAGCTCCTCTGCTAGCACAGACAGTGACCAAGGACTGGGAAGGGAGCAACTTCCCATCCTCTCTTTTCTGTGCTGTCACATCCCATGTTGAGCTAGATTGTGAGGGAAAATTAGTATAGAACTAAGAGGTAACAAATTTGCAATGGCTCTGTATTTACAGTCTCTTTTTTGCTGTTGTTGTGGTTAAGACTGATTATGTTGCAAGGAGAAAAGAAGGGTTTCTTTCCAACTCCTAGAAAACCAAGTTCCTGTTCACATCACTGCAGCAATGCAGACTTCTCTGGTGGAAGTGTTTTCTTTTTCTGGTGGAATTATACCTCAAGTCCTGCTAGGTTGTTCCTCTCTTTGTTCCTGTGAGCCAAGATCATGCTATGCCATGCTTATAATATAACCTCGCACTAAAAAGGAGATTACAAAGGGGGCAAAATGCCCTCGAGGGTTCCCCTTTATCAGAACCTTCCCTGTCAGTTTGCCTTCTCATTTCCTGAGCTCTTGTCTGATTATTAGTGTACTGACAGAATAAAAATAACCTCATATTCCTACATGAATCATAAATAAAACCCTTTTATTTCATCAAAGAGGTTGGCAGGTTTATAGTCCTTTGCAATGCATGCACGATGTGAATGACATACCTTTAATTTTGCTGACAAGCTTGTCGGGGTCCTAATGAAAAAGAGTGAAAAGTGGGTGACTTCTCTAAAGGTTTAGCAGTTGCTTTTTGGTGAGGATATATATTTCACCTTGCCACTGTAATCAAGGAGCCAACTGATCTTGGTAATGAACTCTTCAATTACAGTCCACTCCTAACTCTTCAGGAATGCCTCAGCAACAATATCACAGTGATTATTGCTGATATTACATATTAAAGCAACCTGGAGAATAAAAAGGGGGAAAAGGGGAAAGAAAACCTGAGCAGCATCAGTGGTAGAGCTACAAGTATCAGGGTGTATCAGCAACAATCACATTCCAGAATTTGGTCATTCTAGTTTTATATCCCTCCTGTACACCAGCCAATAATAAAATCACCATTCCCACTTGGATGTTGAGAGTACGTATTCCTCCCCGTTTGTTCAAGCAGACACTTTGCTTTTAGAAACCAGTATCAAGAATGGTGAAGGGTACCTTGGGACAGCCCCATCAAAAAGAGGGAATAATGCAGAGTATTCCTTTTGGTGTCTTGGACAAACAGGTTTCCTGGTAAAGGTTGCACAAAGAAAGAAAGGTCCAGGTACACAAAAAAGCAGGGACAGCACAATCAGAAAATCCTTCCTATTTGGACTCTTGCAGAGTTAAAAGGTTAATTGCTCTCAAAAGAGGGAGGCAAACAGTTAAAAATACGTATTTTTAGTAGTATTGAGAGTTCTTTCCCCTTCTTCAGCACATCCTTTTTTATTTCTCCTTTCTTTTTTCTGTCTCCTGTTTTGCTCATGTAAAAGTCAGGAAGAACACAGAGCCCCACATTTGCTTTCTGACCACAAACAAACTGTCAAAGCCACAACACTTTTCCCTTTCATAAAAAGATTCCTGCTTTTTTTGGAAGTGTCTCAGGTCTTCACTCAATAATTCTGAAAGAAATTAAGGGAATACGACAGCTTTATTTGATCTCTTGGAGCTTATCCTTCTTTTCTGGTGGCAATTCCTGTCTTTAGCAACACCTCATCAGAGAAAATTTGGGCTTTGGTGAGTTATATGCTTGATTCATGGTCTTTTTGATTCTTTTTTTTTTTTTTTTTTTTTTTTTTTTTTTTTTTAATTTTTTTTTTGTTGTTGTTGTTTTGGGGGGATTCAGAGGTGGGGATGCTGAGAGAGAAAATGAGAGGGACATAACTAAGGTCATCTGAGTAGAGAAAGAAAGAAGGGCAGTGTGTGCAGGGCTGTGTGTACACAGGGAGGTGGGGCAGAAAAAGGAAAGATAATATGGACACTGGTTTCCAGACTGCTGTCTTGACAGGATTTTACAAGATTTCAGAGCTGCACTTTTAATTTTCATTACTTTCCGTCTTCCTTTGATAAGCTCAGGAGCAGTATCTAATTTTATTAGGAGCTTTTCATCAAACGTGGATATCTTCCTTCCTCCAGGGATTCCCTAGCCACAAAAACATCAGGTTCTGTGAAACATTAGCTAATCCCAGTTAGAGTTACTTGACCCTATCAAGCTAAGAAATAAATTTTACTCTTCATGAGAGTCCTACTGTTTACACTCCAGACAAAATTCTTAGATCTCAAAGTTTTCAGAGGAAAAAAACATATTTCATAATGCCAGAAAACTGGCCTTAAAGACCTTGGCCATAGAGGCCTGAAACTGTTTCTTGTTTCAAATTAAATACACTGACAGACATAGTCCTGACTGTGGCTGACACCAGGGCCTGATTTTCTTGGCATAAAATCCAAATGGGTGAGGGCAGGAGCCACATCCCACACTGCTGCCTCTGGCCCTCAGCCTTGCCCATGTGGCTGCTCACAGAGGGAACTGGTGAGAGTCAAAGCCCTTCTCCCTGCCCAGGCAGGACAAACTCCTCAGCAGGAGCTCAGGGCTTGGGGAACCTTTCAGAGCCAGGGTTTTGGTGGGGAGTGGCTGCCCCAGCAGGGAGGTGCTGCTGGCAACCAGCACAACCCCAATGCTTTGGAAAGCAGAGCAGCAGCCATTCTGGCTGTAGTGCTGTCACTTGTTCAGCTGTTTGCAGTATAAGGCCTTGCTAGAAAAGGTTAAGAAAAGACTCATATACTCAAAAATTATCAGTTTGTTATCACTGTTAATAATACTTTATAGTACTTAACATGCTACTTTTCATCTTCAAAGCACTTTGCAAATATTAATTAATCCTCACAGTGTGCCTGTGGGGTAAGCAAGTGCTGCTGCTCCCAGAGCTGAGGGACAGGGTTAGCTGATGAACCCAAGTCCAGAAGGTCAGGAGCAGCCTCTCCATGTCCTGCTCTGATGCCCAAAATATTTAAAGATGTTGTTTCCCCTCCTCTTAGATGGGGTGCTGAACGTGCACCACTTCTGTTGTACATGAGATTCTTAAAGTGCTGCTTTGAACTGACAGCTGCAACAGCTTGGACCAGGCTGCAGCTTTCTCCCTTTGCACATATTTCTGCATTGACAGGAGAGGTGGACAATTACTGCCAGCTGATTAAAGGTCTAGGATCATGGGGGAGTTCTAAAACTACTTCCCAAGCTCTGCTTTGTAGTGGAGAATTGTGTGTGTGTGCGTGTACACAAAAGTGATCAGAGTCACAGCTTAAAGAAGCAGCAGATTTCTTTAAAGATTTACCAGGCCACCATCACTGGAGACATAACCAAAGGAAGAGTTTCACTGAAAGCAGCCTGTGTTTGTGAGGACTGATTAGCCTAATGTTTGGGTTTTCTTCACTTGTGGGTTTAGGTTGGTTTGTTTGATTTCTAAACAACTTCCAACACTTTCAGTGTAACAGCTGAAGGAAGGTTTAGAGGGAAGGACAGGCCCATGATGTGGTTTTATTTGTCCATGCTTCTTTGAGTTGGTAAATCACACTGCATTGCTTTATTGAGTGGCCCTTTAGGAGTATATTGGAAAAAATTCTATCTGCCACAATTAATAGAGTGTCTAGTGCATCACACGGCACAGCCCCAGCGTCGGAACTCGGCATTCTCCAGGAGCCTTTTGGTCCCACGCTGGATGCCAGAAAGGATAGTGGCTGTGACATGTGATACAACTGCTGATAAATGATGGTGATAATGCAGAACAAAAAGGCTAATGAGTTCTCTCCAACACCACGCTACTTTCATGAAATGAATGTGATGATGGCCCTATTTGCTACTTTTTTTTCCCTTTTTTTTGGCTAGTGAGTTATTTATCCCCGTACCTGCATGTTGGTTTTATCTTGTCTGCACAATGCCATGGAGAGACAGCCAAAATTAATGTCAGCATCTGCCTTCACTTTTAAACTATAAAAGAGCCTTTGAAGGTAGAGTAAACCAAAGAGGCCAGTAACTAATTATAACCCATTGTACTGGACTTTGGGAATAATGAATAGAAGCTATTCCCCGTGCGCTTAGCAGAGACAGTGGTGCCTTTGTGGTGAGGGAGATCCCTTCACTGGACCAGAGAGAGGAGAAATGGGATTGTTAATGTATGTAAGAGGCAGGAGGATTTCTATGGTGCTATTTCACTGCAGAGGCAGAAGGGAGCAGAGCCAATCATGGGAAGCGTAAAGGTGTGAAGGCACAAAGATGGAGAGTTGATTAAAAGCACCGTGGGGAGCGCGGGCGAACAAATCAATGGTAATGATGGAATTATGCCCGAGCGGAACCCAACAGCCTGCCGTGTCCTGGTGACTCCGAGCTGGGGATTAAATGCTGCAGGAGCACAGCCAGCCCTAGTCCTGCCTGTCAGCACTCAGGGATGGGCTGATCGATGGGATGGGCTCTGCTGCACAAGGGGGTGAGCTCTGGGGGCAGAGCCCCAGCCCAGCACAGGCACCTCTGCACCCTGTGGGGTGTGAGGGCGGCATCCTGCCCAGGCTGCAGGAGCAGTGGGGTCGGGATGCCCACACAGCTGTCATGCCTGGAGCGGGACAGGGCTCAGCTGGGGGAAAGGAAGCACGAGGGAAGAAAAGGTACAAGATGAGGGGAGGGGCCCTGAGGGTGCTCGGTGAGGTCAGGGAGGCAGAGCAGCAAAGCACAGAGGATCCTGGTGGTGCAGGGACACGAGCAGGGCAGCCAGGCAGGGGCTTGGAGGCACCAGCAGGAGCTGAGGGAGCACAGATCAGAGCTGGCTGCAAAGGCACTGAGAGAAAGGCCTGGAGCAGCCTGCAGGGAGGGAAGGGAGGATTGGAGCAGCTGCCAAGATCAATGCAAGCCTGGCTGTAGCTGGGGCAGCACTGGCTGAGGGCTGCCTGCCCTCCCTGAGCTTGCCCGGCTGGCTCTGACACCTCTACAAGCACCAGTACACACACAGAGCCTCTCCTTATTCTTCCCTTCTCCTTTACACCTTTAAGAATTCCTCTTCTGGTTTGAGGCACACATCTTTATGCACATAAATATCCCAGGAGCCCCTACCCCTACGGCAGAGTCACCGATCCCACCTGGCTTTGTGGTTGGTGACCTCGGGAGAGAGGATCTGGGGACCTTCTGCCTGCCCCAAGTTGCTCACACAGTGTTGCCAGAGGGAAATTAAATGGCTGAAGAATGAGCCTAGGAATATAAACTGTCAGGACAGAGGTCTGTCCATAAGGGACTGTGCCAGAACACGAAGCAACCCAGAAATTTTCTCTCTGACGGCATCAACCCCACCAGCCCAGGGCTGGCTGCAAGGGCAGCAGTGCCCATGTGAGGAACACAGGAGGACAGCTTGACCTCGGGTTTGGCATGGCAGGAGATCCTCCCACACCACACAGCCAGAGCCAGACCTTCAGCAAACAGAAGGGCCATCATGCCTGGCCTTTTGGCACGAACGTACGACAAAGTGAAAGCTTAAACATTTTCAAAGTCAAATATTTGCCCAGTGGTGAAACAGGCCACTGCAGCCAGAGAGAAGCTGTTCCTAGGTGGCCTCAGCCTGAGCACATCCTGCAGGACTGCTCTGGTGGTCTCAGTTAAGAGACCTTCAGATTGCTGGAGTCTACTTGTGCTGAGGCCAGCTGGGGAGGAGACAGCCAATTTTAGTCATCCAGAGTCTCCAGAAATAAAATTCTTGAAAGGAAAAGACAAAGACTCACAAGTAGAAAACGCACAGATTCTTTCCAAATGGTCTTAATGAAGATTATTTAAATATGGAGAGTTAAAATATCCCATATGTTACCTCCCTTATGGATCTCTTATACAGACTCAAGCCTGAGCACAAACTAATAAACCCTTTATCGAGAGAGGAGCTCAATACCAAAAAGCAACAATCTGGTGTTTGGCTGCTTCTTTGCTTTTTCCTAATAATAGTGCGTGAAAAGCCTAAAAGGAAACTAAAAGGCTCAGAACTGGGCTTGGGTACGTGCCCCCAAACAGGCCCAATCTCCAGATAGATTTCCTTCACTCTTGAAAGCAGCAAGCACCAGAAAGTGGAGAGGGAGACCTAGACACGGCACAAATATTAAATGTAAATACAACACATTCCAGCACAGACCCGTCACTGAAACAAGCCCTAGAGCAAAGCTCTCTCTTCCTGTTGATGACAATGCAAAGGACTTCAGCATAATGGTATTTACTCAGTGAAATGAGAGCTGTAATGCACTTCAGCCTTAGAAACAAAACTTGTGCTATTTAAGTGTCCTGTTTTCAGACCAGAGGCTTTATTTGCACGTGGCTGTTGACTTCAGCAGCAGTCACCACTGCCAGCAAAGGCTCTGCTCTGAGAGCCTCTTCAGCAGGAGAAATGGAAGGGGAAAAGCCCTTTTGCTTCAGCACAGCACAACCCAGAGCAAGAAAGCATAGGCTTAGTTTAAATACAAAGAGAAGTCACTTCATCATCTTTTACTTCCCTTTCCCTCAGTAAATTGAGAAAAAAACATATTCATCCTCTTGAAGATTTCTGACTGAGAATTAAACATTATTATTGTTAGGTACACTCATACCTAAGGGTGATGCTAACATGGTCAGTCACATGTCTAGTACAGAGCATTTTTTTACACATGAGGGTGCTGTGAGGTTTTAATGAGCACCTTTTCGTTTGCCTATGTACCAGCCAGAGTCACCTACTTGCTTAAAATGGATTTTGCTGTTTATTTTTTAAGACATATCTTCTTAATCTTTCAACCCAGAGTACACAGCTTTAGTTAAGCTCTCATGGTCATGTTCATTCTAAACTCCACTCCAAAATCTGACCTCTCTCAGGAGCAAATTTTCTGTAAAAATATGATGTGGTAATTTCATTTCTAATAAAGACTACACAACTGTCTTCATATAAAGAAAACACTTGGAAAACAAACCCACTTTGTTTTTGTAGATCCAGCAACTTGAGAAGACAAGAGTGAGTGAACAGTGAGCTAATCATTCTGTCTCCATTGACGAGCAGGGAAGGAGTTAATTATCTGCTTCTTTTCACTAATTCTCTTGCAGAGCTGGGTTGTGCATATTAAACGTCTAAGTTACCAGATTTAAAGAAAAACTTGATCTCAATTTGGCTACATATTAGAAGTGCCATTCCCTGTTGTCCTACCTAGCACTGTTAATTGCATACATTTAGCCCTCTATTGGAGAATAATTTAGCTTCAGATTGAAAAGAAACAGCCCTGTCCTTGGTTATTTTGGCATACAAGACTCTAGTATGACTCTGTTTTCTAAGCAGACATTAATGATTCTAAAACTAATATTCATTGTTTGAAGAGGCATAGCAGCCTTGGCATTTACTTAACCTTTTGTCTCATGTATGAGACTGAGTCAGCCTAAATCCTTTTCTTAATTAATATCTATTCTTTTTTTTTTTTTTTTCTGTCCAACATTATTTATTAAACAGTTTGCATGCAACAATTAAGAGTTGAGAGATTAGGAAAAAACCCCACTATAGGAGCAAGCTCACTTGGTACAACAACCATTAAACTGGTTTTCCAGCTCAAAGAAAGCTCTGAGCAGGGATGAGAGGGGAAGAAGGAGTGAGGAAGGTCAGGTAAAAAAAAAAAAATAAATCTAAACCCAAGTCCTACCAGTCACCTTTCAGCCCTAACATTAAGCTATTCCCTACTAAAAAAGTAATAATTCTAGAGGGAAAGAGATAAAATACTACTGTAAAAGCATAAAACCCGGGGATTTGATACCTCCAGTGAATGTCAGTGATGACAGTTATGGTTGTGAATAAAGTGCAATCACTGAAACTGTTTGCTTATTGCTGTGGTAGAAAGAAATTATTTCAGCTTCCTGTCGTGCCTCACAGGACAGCATTGCCTGCTCCACATGAGCTGCCCCAACTGAGCTCTCTACTTCTGCAGCCTCTTTGTTTCTGGGCGCTTCCTTGTGCTCTTGTGATCACAACTACAGCCAGTAACTTACCACAAAAGACCCTTAGGAATGTTGGGATCTATGTGGAAGTTGGCAAGGACACCTTTGGCAATGGCACTAAACCATTCTGGGGTGGCATTATGAGCTGTATGACATTAACACAGAGCAGGAGGGCAGCTGCATACACATGGAACTCAGCCCGAATAGAGGCTCCAGCATCTCTCCTCACCTTTTCTCCCAAGCAGTAGCTTTGTGGAGTCACAGATACTTTGCTCAGGAGACTGCAAGATCAGAGCTGAATTACCTTTTATATCCTACCAAGGCTGGATGACAAACCAGACCTACAGGAAAAACTCAACACTTTCCCAAAAAACACAGGTGTGATAATGCAGGCCTATCCTGTGCCCATCAGGATACCCATTGCCCCACAGGAACAGGATTCATTGGCATCAAAGTCATCCTAAATCCTCTATTAGCCAACCCCTAATGCTCTTGGGATCTCCTTTCTAAAAGGCTTTGGGAGATCCCTGGGCACGACACAAAGCTCTCGACCCACACCTTTCACACGACCAATAGAGAGTGAACCCTCCTACCCTGTGATGAGGTCAAGACTTGTTTGGGGGGAAGACACAGTGAAGGAAAAAAAATGGGACCAATGCTTAGAAACTGTCCTGAGAGCTGAACTGGATCCCTGCCACTGTCTCAGTGCTCCCAAAAGAAACACTCCAGGGATCCAGATGTGTCATTTTCTCCACAACAACCTCACCAATGTGACACTACTTTAAATATTATTTCAGACATGGAGTTCAACAGGTAATTTCAGGGCATGAACTTTCGGCAGCAGGTTTTAAAATCCAAATGCATGTCTATAAACCCAACATATTAATAACTTAACAGTTTTCAATAAGACATCAACATTTGCATGCATCTTCCTACTTGTTATGTGCAGTACTACATTTTTTAATGTTTCTTGGATGCTGGCCAGAGAGTCTGAGTCCCTAGTTAGTTCAGCTATTACTTTCTTGCCACAATAGATCTGGGTCTTGGCCAAGTACTGGACTCATACTGCATACAAAAACACAAAATTCTCTCCCTTATCTGTTGATAGTCTTCACTTCCCAGGGAAGGGAGAAAAAATGGCATAAATTAAGATAAATAAGTAAATACATAAAAATTCAACACTAGCTGTAGTAGAAGTATTTTTAGCATTTCCTAACACTACGTGTAATCAAAAGATTTCCTTACGTATTTATACTGCTTTAGTCTCCCAAGAGTCTAATTCATGACTATTCACCTGAACAGGAGAGGAAGATCTCTTCTTTAAATCCCTCCTGGAGCTCCTCAGGCTTTCTACAAGAGTGAGCAAGGTTACCTGACCTGAAATAAAACAGGGGAGGAAGAGGCTTCAGTACCATCCTTCCTTTTTCAGTGTTTCTCAGCCTATGGACTATGGAGGGGTTTAAAGAGGCCATGAAGGGTTAGAGGCAGCCTCTGTTTTACATTTGACCTTTTTATCCCTTGCTCAGAGCCTCTGGTGCCTTCAGAGGAAGACAGATGACCACAGAGGAGATGCTTTTGAAAGAGGTTTGAAAACATTGTCCAGCACAGCTCTGGTGGCAGGGCAGTGAATGTTGCCTTTTATTGTGGGTTTAAGGTGGCAAACTCAAATGAACAAAGAGCAAAGAGAAAGGAGGAGTGTGGCTTTGCAGCCACGTTAATCCCCCAGCAGCCTGAGCTGCCCCTGAAAGGGCTGGGCCTGCCCACCCGCCCGGCCCTGCCGGGGAGGCTTTTGCCCTTGAAGAGCTGCATTTTATCAGAGAATGAGGAGGCTACAGCTTTCCCCGACCCTACAAACGCCCCTCGGTGCTGCTGAGCACAGCAATGGGAAGGGTGTTCCTGCCCCTGGGGACCACAGAACCACCACGGAACCTGAGCCAAGGACACGTGGGGCAAGGCCAGGAGCAGCAGGGAAGGCACCTCACCTTCCCCTGGGCTGCTGCCAAAAGCCTGTCCCACTCCACGTGGAGCACTTTGCTGTCAGCCTAACACTGATCCCAGCAGTCTGCTGGGCTGACTTGGGAAATATTCCTAATAATATCAAGGTAGTTGGCAAGGTAATAGAACACGATTCCTCTACCTTCTGCTAGAGCTGTGTGAGTGTTTTTTTCTGTTCATTTGCCCAAATAAAGCACCAGTGCCTTAATTTCCGTTGTTTCAGAATTAGATCCTCTTGAAGAATGAAAGGATGCTGTGTTGGAGAGGGGTAGTGTTTTTATGAAGACACGTAATTAAAGGAAGCCATTAAAGACACTTGTAAAAATGATTCAGATTTTTATATATGATGACTAACTAACTTATTATTGCTCTTCTTGGCCAGAGATTAATGGGAATTTCTTAAAGGATAAAGAATTATTTAACAAGCTTCAGGATATACTGGGCATGGAATACACTATAATAATGTGAATAATAGGAAATGTGGCTGTTTATCCCCTTAACTAATGGACCAACGCTAAATCCAGAGATAGCAAGATGTCAAAAAAACCCTAACCCCAAACTAAAAATAACCCAGACAATACCTAACAAGCAAGCAGATGTTTGTTACATGACTCTAAACATAAACTTTAGCAAAAAATCCCTCCCTTTAAGAGAATCAAGTTCCCATGTGCTCTAACTCAAGGTGGTAGATGAACACACCAGCACAATCTCAGAAATAACTGAGAAGCACCAAAGACTATAGAGTTTAAAATCAGGGGATGCTGAATATTCAACAACTGCTTGTGAGGGGAAGGAGACAGCAAGGCAGAGAAAACAAACCTCTACTGCCTTCGAGAACTTCCCGAGAAGAAATTGTCTTTTACAGAGTGATAACAACGTGTGTGGGCAAAGATTTCTTTCTGTGCAAGCAAAACTGACTTGTAAGATCACAAGTAGCAGAGTCACTTAATGGTTCCCTTGATGATGGCCCACGTGGACAGCTTTCATTTTCCCAGCTCTTCCAGGATTTAAGTGACCTCAGCGTTAGTGAATATCACACTCCCTCTGGGCTGCAAAGCTGTGCCAAGAGGGAGTGGCACAGCTCTAGGCTGACACTGGCACTAAGGGAAGGGAGCAGGTAACACTTCAGGAGAGAAGGAAGTGGAAGGCAAACCAGTTTCTCAGGCAGCTGAAAAGAGTGTTTGGCTCTTTTCACAACTGATTTGACAAGTGTTTCCTGCAGTAACTGCTCAGAGCAACAAACTGCAGTGATTCCTGTGCCCAGGTGAAGCAGCAATAGTTCCCTCTCTCTGGCTGCAACAAGTAAACACACACCAGCTATTTTCCAAAGCATATCCCAGCCAAGCCAGGTAGTAGCAGTGAGCCTTCTCAGCCTGACACCCAATTATTTTAATATCCACTACATTTTCCCCTCTCAGGGCTCATTGGTTTTTTTTCCTTTAACTTACTGAAGGCACACAAAGGATTGAATAACCTTTTCTCCGCGTACCTGGCTACAGCCACATCACTGAGGGGGGTCCTTTCGACATTTTAAAGGACCTGAAGTGTGTGACAACATGGCACTGCAGTCAAGAATCTTGCCGGGAAACAGAATAAGAAGATTTATTTTATTTTTAATATTTGAAAGATTTCAAAAAGCATTCAACTGGATTTCTCACTAAGAGGATGAGTGAAGAGAATCCTTTGTAACTAAGCTGGGAGGCCCAAGTCTTTTATCCATTGTTACACAGTTTTTCCCCAGGGCAGAGTTAGGAAGGCCTGCAAGCCCCAGCAGCTTAACAAGGCGAGTACACTGGGTGGGCTTTTCTGCCACTGCCTAAGCTCTCCCGAGGAAGGAGCCGCTGGAGCCGAGCGGGTCCCCGCTCATCCCGGGCCCTGGCAGGCGTTATCTGGGGAGAGCCTGCTGCCGACGGTGCTCTCCAGCAGGGCTCACCCCTTCCTCAGTGCCCAGACACCTCTGCCTCCTCAATAAACCAGGAGCAAAACCGTTCCACATAAGATTGGCAGTGAAATGGCACTTGGATTAATCCTTGTGCGTCGGACTTTGCCAAGCTGCCTCTTCCTGTGGGCTTTTTTAAACCCTCACGCACAACTGGTTGGTCAGAGATACCTTATCTCCTCCAGGATAGGCTGTGTAACAGGAGGAAACCAGTGTAAACTGGTTTACAGCCAGGAAACTGTGCTGCTGACACCTTTCTTTTCTTGCCTTTTGTACTATTACCATCTGTATGTGAAAACCCTTCAGCCCTGACGCAAAGGGGCCAGCGGGTTTTGTTCTCATGGACCTGGATATTCCCCGAGCGGGGTTTACAGCAAGGGATGGACCCTCCCACCTTTCCCAGGGATGTTTGGGTTTGGCTGAAAGGGAGAACCTCTCCGAGTGATTCCCAGCAATGCCAAAAGGAACTCAGGGCCTGAAGCAGGACGCATTCTTACCCCCAACCCACAACCTCTTGTTCTAGGCCTGGTCCAGCTCATTACAAAGCTGTAAATGTGCAAGATCCGTGCCGGTTGTATTCTGCTGGGCAGTGTTTCACAGCCCTGCCAGTCTCTGTGAGAAGTACAGGGTGGAGGAGCAGCAGAAGGCTGAGGGATGCCATGTCCATTTGTGCCTCAGTGGACAGCTCAGAGTTCACTATTCAAAGGTGCTCTCAAATTAAAGGTGAAATAAAAGATTACTTCTAAGCTCCTCTTTTCCTGACTTGCTATGAAATTTGTGGGACATTAACATGGCAGAAATTTCAAGGGCAAATGTCTTATGTAAAAGTCCAGAAGCAGAAGAATACAGAGTTTGTAAATAACAACGGCAATATTTGCTTCCTTGATCCCACTAAAATTAATGGTCTGTGGTTTAGATATGTGTCAGTGCCATAAAGAAGGATATTCCTGGGAAATAGGTGCTCCATGTGTTTGGTGGTGTTATGGAGTGGCAGTGGCCATTTAATGGCCAGAGTTACAAAAGAGGTTTTACTATATGCTCAACTCTCCTCTTTGTACTCCAACAAAAAGCTGAAGAAATTCCTAAGTCAGACCTGGAGCCATGGATTAAATTTTTCTATAAAACTGGAAAGGGATTCAGCCAGAGACTTTAATGTGATGGCAGCCCTGAAAAAAACACAGCTCATAAGCACAGACTGTGCCCTCCCTGGTTTTCTCACACAGGGGTGAACCTGGGTATGAGCAAAAGTGTTTGAATTTTTGCCCCTCCCAAGCCTCTTCTCCACTAAATCCCAGCTCTCTTCCTCCAGCCCCACTATTCCCATGGAGGTGCTGGAACAACCCAAGAAAAAAGCATCTTACTTATGTGCTATATTTTAATGTTTATGGTATGGCTTTTTGTATAATAGGAATAATCACTATTGCTTTGTAGTACACTTACAACAAATAGCTTTTGAGATTGCTCAAACACTTTAGCTCCACTTCAGCTCTTAATCAAACTCAGCAGCTGTTTATTGCAATTACACCATAAAGCAATAGACATTATCCCTTAACTAACTGTCTTATTAATATAGGTAGTTACACAGCTATTTCATAGTTAGTCTTAAATAACTGCTTTTAATTATTTTATTAACATAAATAACCATCTCAATAAATTTAAATTAAATGCATATGTGAGAAAACGCAATTTAAAGCATGGCACAGAATTGCATCTGTTTACTAATGTTTAAATTGATGTCATTGTGTAATTCAATTAAAGAGCAACTTTAATTTATTTCAATTTTTGATGGCCATGAAACACCTAAGACACCAGAACTTCCTAAACATTGAAATGGGCACTCTCTGCTCTTCTTGTGCTGCTGTATTTTCTTGGCAATATTAGTTTGCTGCCAGGCGAATGAGATTTCTCTTTAGCCACAAAACTTACAATTTAATATCCCCATTTAATTTTGTTTTCTTCCCATTCCCAAAGCAACAGATGACTGGATTGCATTTTGCCTTTTGCTTCAGTTGTGCAACTCTGCTTTCAGTGGAGAACAGGATTTTACTTTCCTGTGCAACGCTGGATCTTCCATGTCTTATGCCATTTGTTCTGCTGGGATCAAGCTCTTTGCCTTCAGCTAAAGAGAAGGCAGATATTGCCTGACCTGGCCTGAAATCCCTTTTTTTTTTTTCCTCTGGGAAGCTGCTTTATTGTTCAGGGGGCTCATCCTACCCCAAAATCCTGCACTGCAGAGGAGGCAGCACTTGCACAGCAGCTTTTATCCCCCAGTGCTACCATGGAGTGTGTCTCTGGAAATGGACCCCAGCCCAGATTAGTGCATTCCATCCCTCATTTCCCAGAAAGCCCTGCCCAGCTCACTGGCCTATCCAGATTCTCTTTGGGAGATGAAACAAAAACCTCCTCTCCTAACTCTGGTTTAGATGCCTCTCCCAAAGGATAAAAAGGAAAACACTTGCAGGAGAGTAAGGAGAAAAGGAGAGGGACTCCCTTCACCTCTCAGAGAGAACAGATGATGTTAGGAAGCACTGGGAGAAACTAAAATTGGAAAATGTAAGGCAAGAACAGGGTGAAAATGAGGCTGGAAGACATAAAGATGCAAAAGGAGGTGAGGAGGTCTCACATACTTTCCTGCCAGCTCAAAACTTTTTATTCCTGTAGCTGGTGTAGGGACCTGCCAATGTGAACTGCTACCTCTCAAATCACAGCAAACCCCTCAAAAGTAACTAGGATGTATTGAGAAAAAGTGTTGAAGTCAGGAAAATGTAAAGCAAAATTTCTCTGAGGGTCTTGATTGGGATCTCAGCAGCTTTATAACCTTCTAAACTGTGGAAATCAAGGCTCTTGGATGTCAGTCAATGCCAAAGATTTTACAGGAGAGCAATGAAGGGAAGAATTTGGTGCAATAACGGTAACTATTGCTAAGTAGCAAAGTCCATCCCATCCTCTGGCTGCTCATCAGAGGACACAGTCTCCCTACAGGGAATCATGAAAGAATTTCTAATCAGGTTTCAATGCATTTCCATGCAGGTGCACTCTATGTCAGGAGCAAGGTGCCTCAGTGACACCAAGCCTATGGAAAAGGGGAACGTGGCTGGGACAGCAAAGCTGAAAACAGTAATTTATTGATTTTAATACTTCTATCCAGATGCACCAGGTAACATGAAGGAATAATTACAGGCTCCATCAGAGAGGGGTTGTGATCTGGCAGACACACCAAGCTCCCCGGGAGACGAGCTCTTAAAACTTTACAGACTCCTCTGGGCAAAGACAGGTGACTCAGTACAAAGGGTTTTTACAGAAAAATGTAGAAACCAGAGTGAAAGCAGACATGTTTAAACTCCAGGTAACTGAGAGTGATCAGGGGTTGGATAATTGAAGTTCCAATGTATATTTGCCTACACTGTCGCTCACCTTTGAGCCCTACCTAGGCATCTTGACATTTATGTAGTCTGAAATCCTGAAAGCTCTGAGTTTAGACAACTAAATTGTTGCTTGTCAATTTAGTCTTGACTGAAAGACAGGTGTTTTGTTTCAGAGTAATACTCCTTTCAGACTCCTCTATTCCCAAGCTCACATTACTGAGCTAAGGAACCATCAAAAATGAAATAACTTACAAGCAGGCGAAGACATTTACATACCTCGAACAAAGGAATTCTTTGGGCAAAATAAAGATTTTTAATTATTGCTTGTTTTTTGTCATGTGGGATTCTCATCTCTGGCTCTCTGGTGGGAGCTGGAGGAGCTTGGAGGCTTTGAAGGTTCCTACATTTTTGGTGCTGCTATACAGTTTTACAAGCTGAATGCAAAATGCTGTCTGAATGCAAATTCAGCTGAGAATCTGAACCAGAATTCTCAGAAAATGCAGTTCTGGAAGCAGGCATACAACACACCCAGCAGTCCAATGGCACCAGGGCGAGCAAGGGGTACCTGTTAGGCTCATCCTAACTTTAACTCAAAGTGGGTCATTATTGCCAGGCCTTCATTATCATCTCTAATACTTCAGGCTTCCTGGCACTGTGGCAGGGCTTGGACCTTAGTCCCTTTATTTACGCCATTAAGTGTGCTGAAGGCAACAGAAGACAGGCTTAAACACAGTGACCTGCCAATAACCTCAGCTGTGACCTGGAGGGATCCCCAGTTTTGGCACAGGTTAAGGGTCTCATCTCATTTAGAGCCTTAAGCTGGATTTGAACTGTAGCCCCAGAAGTAAAAAAGCCAGCGTTTTTATCTGGGAAGCCACATGGCTCTGGCTTCCTGATTGGTACTTGTGACATCCCAGTATTGGCAAATCAGGGACATATTAACTGCGTGCTCTATTTTCTGCCCTTAATTACGGCCAGCCAGTCTGAGTTTTCTTAGTTTTCTTTTCTTTCCATTCCTGTTCCATTTTTTTTTTTTTTAAGGATTTGAGTGACAAAGTGACTATGCATATCATTCCACATTTGAACTGTAAGACTTCAGTATTTCTACCTCTAGTGTGTAATTGGATCAGCTGCCAGTTACAGAAAGGAGCTGGGTGAGTATTAAGTGTGTGGAAAATGAAGAAGAGTCCAAGTGTGAAGGGGAGGAATAATTTGACAAAGCCTGCAGTGAGCTATACGTGGTTTTCTCGTTCCAAAATGGAGTAGGTTTTGAAGCGCATGAGAAAAAACTGGCTTTGATTTATTAGCTTTGGTTCACAGAATGCCAGCCACAATCATGGAGCAACTCAAGACATCTGGAAAACCACAGTCCCTGCCCTAAGGAACTCACAATACCCACATTATCATACCGAGGATGGACCAGTGCCAGCCTGAAAAACACTCTGCTTTTATCTGGGTCCTGAGCAACCTTGTCAGGCAGGGCACAAAGCTGCTGCTAGGGCTGGAGCTTGGTGTGCTCATGGTGTGGTGGCCCTCAAACCATCACACCCAGGGCTCTTTTGTAGGTCCCCACTGTAACACTGCCTCACTTGAATCTGGAGTCTCTCAAAGAAATCAAGATGATGTAAATATGGAACCATAAAAATCCATGGTAAATCTCAGCCTTTTAAAAAGGTGATAAATAGGTGAAGACTGTGCAGTCAGAAAGTAACAGTGTTTCTGTCAGGAGAAGGAAGTTGAGTTCCAACAGTAAGCACAGGTAAGGCAGGATCACACAGACAGAAACAGTTCTCTATCCAGCAAGTGCTCAGCCATTTATATCTTTAGGAAGTGCAAGCAAATCCCCTCAGATAAGAATTGGGAGCCTGTAGGTTCCTGGTCAGACTCTCCTGGTGGGACCCAGAACATCCTTCACTTTTGTGCATTCGAAGATGCAAGGCAACAATCTAATCATGAGGTGGTCAGTTTAGAGGATTAGGAGAGAGGCATGCAGCCTGAGATCAAGGAGAAGGTCACAATATCCAGAGCAGACAATGAAAGAAGCAGAAGAAATGACAATTACCTGGAAATTCCCAGATAGTTGTCCCTCAGCTCCAGAAAGGCTCCATAAAATCCAGCATGCTGATCTGTAAGGAGTAAGCAGGAAAAATTCATTAGTGATGGAAACCAGAATTGCAAACAAGCCAGGTGACTGCCCAGTGCTGCCCAGAAGGTGGAGAGGGCAAAAACTGATTGAGATTTGTTACCTCCCAACTCTAGGGGGCTACACCTTGTGGTTTGCTGCCCAAAGGACCAAACTGATATCCTGGGATTTGGAAATTCCTCTGGTCTGTCTTCAGCAGCAGCTACTAATTGAGAGGAGCAGTGTCCTAAAGGGCTCCAGGGTTATGGCCACAGAGGCAGGTTCTTTCTGGTATAAAAGCCCTGCAGCCAAGTCGCTCAGGCAAAAACACAACAAAAAACCATCTCAAAATCATTTCTCTCTGACTCTCCAAGGGGGTTAGGGCATTAAGACAGAATGCCCTACCTCAAAGGAAGTCAAGATTGGATCAGAACATCTCAGAGAGATAGAGAAGGAGAGATGGCAAGAGGCAGCAGTGTAAAGGTTTTATCAGCATGAGTTGGGGATGACCACATTACTCATAGGTCACTGTGCTTTCCAGCTGACTAGCAACAGATGAAATAAGGAAAACAATGGCCTCTGGATTTCCAGGTAGCAGCTGCAGCCAAGGCTGCCTTTTCAGCTGCCCTTTTAGTGTGGAATATGCAGGCACTGCTCAAAAGGCACCTGGCTTCCCATGCAAAAGGAAGGGCCCACTGTCAAGGAGAACACCAAGGTAACATTTGTGCTGTTACAGGGAGGAGACCTTCCAATGATAGGCACCTGGTTTTCCCCACAGCTTGCATACTTCCAGTGTTTCCTAATACTGAGCTAGAAGTATATCAGAGATCCTTGTGGATCTCCAGCAGGAAGGCACCAGGAATGAGTGCCTTTATTATCCTGATGTGAATTCACAACTGCTATGTCAGAAAACAGGTGCAGTTCTTCCTGTCCCACAGCAGCAGCCACAACACAGTTACCTGACAAAGATATTAGGTATCAAATAAATCAAATTATTTATACCAAAGTGATGTAATTCTGCCAGGCTCTGCACAGAGACTTTGTCATGGACTGCTTGTGTTCCTGGAAGGTGCCATCTAATCAGATACACACCCCGAGATCCCAAGAGCTGAGGGGGAAATTCCACTGCCATTCCTGACACTTCTCAAATTAGCAAGAGCTTATAATGATAAGGATTTGTGGGATCCCTCTCCTGGCAGGGCTGGATGCACACGGGGTAAGGTAATGCCCTCCTGCTCTCTGCTGAATTCTCTCACCCCACACTGCATTGTTGTCTCCTGTGCTCAGAGGTCTCCTACTTGTGTTTGAACCCTTTGAATACTCTCTTCAGCTCCACACAAGGAGCCAGAGGCCTTGGTAACCTTCTACCCCAGCAGTTCTTTTCCTGCAGTTAGGAAATTAGCTCTCATTTATTATTAATTTTTTTTTTTTTCATTGCAAAGAACTAGGGGAATTCCCCCTTCCTGTGCCTGGTTTCATGCAGGGCTCTAATGGCAGTGGTTGGTAACAGCAGCAGAAAAACCCAAGCCACAGCACTCCCAAACAACAGTGCCACACTTTGTGTAGGGTTTTATGCCAATATTTTGATAATTTCAGCTATTCCACATTCTTACTGTTATTGAGGTATCTAGAAAACAATGTATGCTTCAAGTAATTCAGTAAGCATCACGATAGGCCTGTGTGAACACTTCTTCCCTTAAGAAACTCAAACTAGGTAAAACTCTGAGACTTGATTTCAGCTGATATAAACCCATGAAGATAATGTAAACACTGGTATGACAGTTTTCACTCTGAAATGTCTTGGCCCCTCTGTCTCCTCCATGTGAGCAGAGGGAACAGGTACCAGCAGGGGAAGGTTTCACGTCTCTGTCTCCCTGGTGTTAGTTCACACCAGGAGCTGCTTTTTACCCCAGCAGGATTTCTTTTTCTTTCATTCAATATATTGTCTTCTTTTGTTGCTTTTTGGGTTTTTTGTTGGGTTTTTTTGTTTGTTTGTTTGTTTTTTTAATGTAGTCAACAAGAGAACTCCCCTTTCTTTGTACAGCTTTGGAAGAGGAGCCTGATTTATATTTTCAGCTAAAAATCCTCCCAAAGTCATGAGAGGATGCAGTGGGAAAGGGATTAGAGAGGAAAGTAAGTGGCACCTCTAATACATTTTACCAGGATATAGGAATAAGATATAGATGAGACAGACAAACAAGAAAGTTTAGGAAAGGAGGGGAAAAACACATGGAAGGTGCAGTAATAAAGAAACCTCATCAGTAGCAACAGTTTGAGGCAAAACCAGGACTGATGGATAGCTGGGCTAGCATGAGTGAAGAAGGTTAAAACAAACCTCTTCGAAGCATGAAAAAAGAAAACCAAATTGCATTACAAAAAAACTAGTGAGAGAGAAAAAAAAAATGTCAGACAACAAATGATTACACAGGTCCATCTCTGATCAAGGCTCCTTATTCCACATCCTGCTCCAATTGCTGCTTTTTGTGTCTTGGGAACTGGTTTGTCTAGAAAAATTACTTCTAGATTGTTCTTGCCACACCCACCAAAACTGAAAATTGCCAAGAGCATCCTCTGAATGGCAATGGCATCCACAAAAAGACTGGAATGACGAGAACATGTTCAGGAGCTGTTTGGTGACTGCTGAGCCCAGGCTGGTGTCCCGTCACGACAGTGACCTTGTGTCATTCATTAAACCCCCTAAGCTCAAACTAATGTCCCAAACTGCCTTCTGAGTGCCTTAGAGCACAGCTCCAAGCTCAGTTTTCCATGGAGAGAGGAGCACCTGAGCCATCCCACTGACCTGAAGAGCCATGGTAGGGATGTGCAGGCCCCATGCTGGGCAGGGATGGGGCTCTGTGGAAGAATGGTGGATGGACAGGCTTCATTTGAAAAGTAAAGATGCATGAGTGACCCTCAGAAATTATGCAGAAGCTTGATGGAGTTAAAAGTTATGTCCCCTGACATGTTTCCAAGCAATCCCCAGGCATTATCCTGCATGTGGGCAAATGTTCTCCCTCCCATCCCATCAGTGGGGTTCTATGATTAACACCGACAATTTCAAAGGCAATATTCTGCCTATTGATCAGAGCCCCGTTCTGGGAGGGAGAGATTCAGACTGACACTGAAAGCTGAATCTGCAATGTGTACATGCACATTGACTTGCAACAAAAGAACCACAGAGAGCCCTCTGTCTATCAGTAAAATCCAGTTAGATTCTGTGGTATCACCAAAAGACAAGTCTGGCCCCAAAGCCTCCATTCCACAAACTCCCACACCATGCTGCCACAGAGAGAGGCTGAGCAGATCGTGCCCAGATCATGCAGCTTTTACTCAGCCCTCAACAGCCATGGAAGTATTGCCTTAACTCACCACAGCATCTGTATTATGAGTACTTCTGTTCATACTATCTTTGCCAAAATAAACACTGCTTTGGTCTGAGGGAGTTTGGTTTGTTTGTTTTGTGGCTGGGGTGGGGAAAAAAATGCAGGTTAATTCTTTTAATAGTAAAAAATGTGTATAGAAATCCACCTTTTTTTTTTTTTTTTTTTTTTTTTTTTTCTGGAACAGACAGCTAAGAAACACAGAACAGCCTTTTTCTGTCCCCCCCACCCTTGCTCTCTACACCATCCCTGTTTTAAGATTAACTGTTGGTCTGTGCTACCCTTGAGGCCAGCCATTCTTTGGATTTGGTTATTATATCAAGGTGCATTTGTGCTTCTAAATGGGCAGCTGTACTGTAAATGGAGCACAAAAGAGCAAAATTCAGCCTGCTCCAGCGTGGGTCCAAAGCCCAGTGTGCCTGTGATGCTGTAGCCTTTTGTTTCAAATGCAGATAGACAAACTACAGCCTTTTTTCCATGACGGTTATAATGCAGAATATGAAAAACTCTTGGGATGGTTTAAGCTGCAGGGTATTCTCCCAGAGTTCTGTCCAAAAATAATCTAGTAAAAATGTGGACAGAGAACCATCGACCTCTGCTTTCCCCCGAACATATGCAGCTCTGATCAGTCTGGTATTTCAAGAAAAACAAGGTCCTGAACCCTAATCCTCAGACACATAACAAAGCGCACTTCACAGCTGTGATGCACAGCTACTATCAGCTCCGAGGCCTGAGTGGGTCCCAAGACAATGCCTCCTTTATCACCCAGAGGACAAATATCTAGACAGCAATATTTTCTGCTTGAATGCTTCAAGCATCTCTCGCAACTCCTGACTGAAAGAGAAAACTGAGCTGAGAGTGTTTGCTGAGTGATTATTTTAATTTACTACTTGATGTAAATCTAAATGAACTGACATCCAGCTTGAGATGGACAGAAAACAATCATTGTGAAAAAAGAAAGAAGGCTAATATTACAATATCATTTGAGCAGCACAGGTTTAGGCAACTTTAGCAGTGGCAACATAATAGATAGTGAGGCACGGTTTGCATTTCCTTTTCTTCACTCAATTACCATAATAAGTTCTGTAATTTTAGGGCTGTTTATTTATCAGGCGACGATAACAAAGACGCTCAGAACACGGTGTCTGAATGCAATAGTACAAAGCAGCCCAGTGATGGCCCCTGCATGCAGAGGGACTGCTGATTCCCACACACCTGACTGTCCCTGTGTACCTGTGCTCAGAACCAGCAACGTCCCCCTTTCTGCTAATTGCCAAAATGGCACAACGCCTGGCTTCAATGCAGAGCAAGGGAAAGGGGCAGGAAAGGAAGAAAACTTCCTGGTGAAGTTCTCCAGTGCTTTAAAAAACCTGTCAAGTCACTCTGCTGAGCTTTCTGGTATGAACAATAGATTTGGGACCTGGCCTGCCTGCACCAGGGAATCTGTCACTGCTGCTCTCTGATCCAGGCTTCCAGCGTTTGATGGCTGCGCGGTGTCACAGAACAGCTGGAGGAGAGGCGCCCCGGCTGCGCTGGAGACAGAGGGGAGAAAACAACAAGCAAAAAGCAAAAGCAGAGGTTTCTTTGTGAGGCAGACACACGGTTCTGGGCTCTGCCAGAGCCAGACGTGTCACCTGCGGCGTGGCCTGTGGTGCCCTGCTCGGAGAGGAACAGGCACAGCTCTCCCAGCACCCGTGCCCAAAGGAGTGCCAGGGAGAAGATGCAACACAACTCCACGGGGAAGTCCAGAAACAGCTCCCTCCCAGGGGTTCACCATCCCCTGCAGCTCCTCACGGCATTTTTCCAGTGGAGACCACTTCTATGGGCCCTTCCATGTGGCGAGTGGGTGGGAGGCACTGCAAGCCCATCACTCTGGGCCTCTCTCAGCACATCAGAGCCCGTGTTGTACCCCCCCAAGGATGACTGAATGGCAACTCTTCATTACACCCTGAGATGCTTGTGTCAGTTTTTGGGGGATTTGTGGTTGGAAAGACTGATCTATATGCCTAATTTCTTGCACATTGCCTTAGAAGTATGAACCTAATTTGAAACAAAACTCACAGAGTAGTGTCCATTTTGCATATACCAAAGATCGATGGAAAATCCCATGATTGAATAAGAATATAAGGAGTTGAATGAAAATGGAACTCAATGGGTTTCTGAGAATGCCACTCAACAGCCTGGAGGTTTTGGAAGAATACCAGGCCTTCCTATTCAATGAACCACTTGAACCACTACCTTAAAGAAATCTCTGCAGTTCCTTCTTAAATTCTACAGGAGGCTCAAAAGCACGTTGGAAATATTTTTACTTCGTACCATAAGATGTTTTTCATCAGAGTAACATGCCTCTTAACCCATAGCCATATATTCAATTAAATTGCATGGGCATATGTGTGTTTATTTACATAATGTGTAAATGTATAGCTGGGTATATATAAACAAAAGGCTTTGCTAACAGGGAGGAACACACATGGCGGTGTAATTTGTGTATACGCACACTGTGCGACTGCAGCCGCTCACGTCAACACCATCCATCACCTGTATTCACCAAAACCCCGGCAGCTCTGCTCCACACGCTGCCTACAAGTCCACCACCATGATAATCTCCTTCCTCAATTAATTAAGGACAATTTAAATATTTTAAGTGAATTACATTAACATGACAAAACAGTAACATTTAAATTGTGGAGCTGTGAGGAGGAGGAAACCTGTGACAAAGTCCCTCTTTCAGCACAGTTGCGGAGAAGGATCTTACAAATTGACAGTGTACATTATGCACAGCCCAACTGTGGACATTTTCTGTCAAGCACTTAAACAGAAAGACACAACAACGGCTCCAGTGTGAAAAAGGAATTATCTGTGGGGGACTGGTCCTCACTAAGGGCAAGCTTGACAAGTCCAAGCAGGCACCTGGAGCAGCATTTAAAATATCCCTGCCACACCAAAGAGGCTCATCACGAGGCCCTGGCTAAATTACCATGGGTTTGCACAGAACCTCTATTAACTGCCATTATGGAAAAACACTGTTGATCTATGGAAAAGACAATTTTTTAACTGCCCTTGTCAAATATTGCTTCAGTACCAGGGCTACAAATACATGGCATGAAATGTCGCAGATGAAAAATAATTTTTTTGTTAGTTCTGTGGGGCTTCTTACAATGAATCTGAAATTTTACATTCAGCACTCAGCAGCAACGTTTTCCCTTCTAGGGACAAAATTCAGCAAGGAAAGTTTTCGAGAAATCCAGCTTGTATTTATATCCTCCCCTTGCAGCCACTACGGATCTCGCACTCCTTCCACTGATGAAGTGACTGATTAGCACATCCCGTTACTGGGATTTGCAAATTAAAGGCTGGATCCTGCCACACGTCCGTGAGTCAGCCTTAATCACAGGAGCAGCCCCCAGCAGGAGCGGGGCCCGGGCCCTTCCAAAAGGAGCAGAGCTTCACCAGCCCCTCAAGAGCCATGTGCTACTGGAGAGGGATGATGCAGGCACATCCAAACTCAGTTCCTCGTGCCACGGCTCTGGGAGGGGTCTGGCACTTCCAGGAGTACAAGCAGGTTGTGGTGAGAGCCAAGACCTGTCTGCAGAAGGACCTGAAAGTCCTCAGAGCTCCTGCTGCTCTTTCTCCACCAACCTCAACCGTGCTGAGCATGTGCTGCCTTGTTGTAGAAATTATGGTGATGTCACAAAGCACTAGGTGAAATTTTCTGAAATCCCAAATTCTCGCTGAAATCCCCGCAAGGCAGCTTTCCTGCCAATGAGAAGTGGAGGACCAAGTGCCCCACCCTGAGAGAAGAGGGAAAAAAAATCCAGGAAAAAAAATCCAGGGTGCCAACATTTCACTGTAAAGACCACACTGCATTTCCTGTTGGCAATTCTTAGCTGTAATTATGGAAACTATTGCAATTAGGTTATTCTAATTATGAAAATCTATTTCCTTTTAAAGATATCAGAGCAACATTTTTTTTTTTTAAATGAAAAAAGAACACATAAAAACACTGAAATCCTTTGAATTCCTTCTCGTGCCACAGAATCTGAGCACAATTTATCTAGATAAGTTTTAATTATAGCCTTTCCAGAAAGACAGTACTCTGTATAAATAAAAAGAAATATAATTGATAAATGTAGTCAGATGGTACCAGGTTGTTTAAATAGACCATTAAGCTCAAAATGTCTAAAGTTAAATTAGATTGTATTCTCTTTCACCTAGGGCTTTTGTAAAGCACAACTGGCATGTATAGTCTTGTCCACATTAATTTTTACTGCCATGGTCAAAAAGCAGCATAAGTCTGCAGCTTGTGTAGAATTTTCTGTCTTTATTTGACGTGATCATAGTGGATGAATTAGCTCCCTTGGTGCAGAGAGTGAAAGAAGGTTAGTTGAGGGAAATAAGGAATTTTCAGAGGAAAGAAAAAGTTTGAGGGAAACATATGGTTTAAATGCTCTAGCCTATTTCAGATCAAGCTGAGAGAGTTGAGATCTGTTGGTTCAGAGATCCAGTTCACTGCACATTCCTACTGTGCCTGCCTACTAATTGCATCCCATGTTTGTCAATCAAATATTTGCAATTAACAAAAATATTCCCTTAAGAGACATATAACAGAGGCTGCTAAGGATCCATTGCTTTGCTATTAGACTCAGCTCCAAAACAATAAAAAAAAGGTCTTTAAAAATATTCTGCTGATGATGACACTGCCAGACACTTCCAGTCAAAACATTAACAAGCAGAATAGGTGGCATGGGGGCTTTTCAAAGAGATTTTTTTCAAAGAAGAAAAACTTTGATCTTAGTGTTTCTGACCCATCCTCCACCTCTGATTCTTCAATCTACAAGTACATATAGTGGTTTAATTTCACTCAGTGCATAACTTGCCTAAGGAGAAACGTTGATCTAGATTTTTTTTTTATTTAACTCCAATTTGACTGATGCTCTAAAGCTGCCCTATCGCTGCATAATGCACACTCACACGAGGTTTCTAAGCAGAAACTGAAGAAAGCAGACTAGAATAATAAGAAATGTGCAAGGTTCAGAGGAAGCATTAATTTGTAAATAGGTAGAAACGCCAGTAATTTGTTGGGAATTGAAGACCTTCTGTATGAAACAGTGAAGCTTAGCAGCTGTGCACTGCTATTTTATAAATCAATATTACATCTGAAGGAGGTGTTTGAATGCTTGTATCATTGTGGCTTGAGTCAAACAAAGTTCTGTGATAAGAAATGATCAAACAAAACAAACAAAATCCCTTCCCCTGTCTCACCGGATAAATTCCAAACATAATTCCACAAGAGGGATAGAACATTGAAATCATCCACTTTTTTATAATTGCATAAACCCCTCAGTCACAGACAGATGATTGGATTGGTGATGGACTATTGTATTCTCAAAGACGTGGCTTGTGCCAACGGAGAGCTCCTGCGGAACGATAACGGCGCCAGCATTTTCCGTGTGACCTGTGGTGGGCTTCAAACCCCAGCCCAGCCAAAATGCTGTGCTCCAGAGCCAGCATGACTGGGACTGGGGGACTCCAGCCTTCCCTTCCAGCTCCACAACTAATTCCTTCAGTGCCATGAGCAACCTCTTATCCTCACTGCTGCACTTGCTGCTGCTAAACACAGAGGACAATGCGCAGCCAGCGAGCGAGAAGAGCCGGCGCTTCGGCCAAGCCTAGCCAAGGAAAAATGTGCCAGCGCAGCCCGGCAGGTACAGCTTGATTTGCAGATTTGCCTCGTGTCAACGCAGCCTGCACCTGCAAACAGAACCTTTTGCCTGCCATCTTCCAATTCTCCCACAGAAAATGAAGCAGAATCCCAGCAATGTTAATGATTTTCCCAATCAGATGCGATCTAAAATGCTGCGTGCCCCCATGAGTGACATTGCTTCCTTTCCTCAAAGGCTGTAAGTAATCATGAAATGTTCTGAAGGCACAAAGGAGCTGCCTTCCCTTGCCTTTTTTTTATCTTTATAAACCATTTCCTTAATTTAGGCTCTGGCTTAAAAAAACCTCAGCATCACAAAGCTATGTCTTCGGGGCTGCAATACTTGCAGAGAATGGGCAAAGGGAGAGCATTTCTCATAACCCACCAAGCCCAGTTTCGAGAGCTTCAGGAAAGAGAGGGAGATGGGAGAGCGGTGTCTGCAAAGCAATATCCTGGGAGACATCTGCTGGCCACGCCGAGCTCCGATCCCCCACTGCAGGCACTGAGACTGGGGCTCGGGACTTTGTGAGTCAAGGGGCAGCTTGGTGGTCACACAAATCATAACTGCACAGGAAACAAGGATCAACCAACAGCCCTGCCTTTGGGCTCCATAAAGGATTTAGCAACATCCTTATTGTCTGACTGATTGCGAAAGGAAGCAAATCCATCCCTGCCACTGCAGGGAAGCGGAGAGGCGGGACAGCTGAGCAGCAGCCCACTCCAAGCCCGTGGGCACCACTCCAGCCCTGTGACCAGGGACACTTCCCTGCCACTGCTGGGCAAACACACTCCAAAGCTGGCACTGGCATCCCCCAGCTGCCTCTGTGCCCCTCGCGAGGCTCCAGGCAGATAAAGCAGGACACAAAGCTGGGCGGCACAGGGAGCCACAGGGACAAGGCAGAGCCTGGCCAGCCTTTGCATGGCTGCTGCTGGGGGATTTTTAATCACAGGCTTGCATCGAAAAGCCCCGTTTGTAAACAGCCAGCTATCATTTTGCAGGGGGTTGTCAGATTACAGAATCTTATCATCAAGTTTGAGGTGTAAAAGAAGAGGAGGAGATGGAGGAGGAGGGTATTTTCGTTCCTGTCCTTCATTTCCTGATAAGGAGACACTTTTGATCCAAGAGATTTTTTTTTTCTTTCTTCCTTTTCTTTTTTCGTTTGGTTTTTTGTTGTTGTTTGTTTTAATCTGATAGCATAAATTCGTTTCACAAGATGCAGGTGTTTGAAAAATTTAAGAAGTTCTGTGGTTTTGTATTTCTGGGCTCATTGATGAGAAAGCTTACACGTGATGACATGGTGAGCTTGAAGCAATGATTAAAAGGCTATTGCATATGCTCTTCCCAGCTGAGTTGTTGTTCTCGTTGTTTTTAGAGCACACAGAAAGTGTCTGCACCAGCTGCTAATAAGCTCTTTTGCGACTCTAACATCATGATCTGATCACCCCAGAAGTGCAGAGTGGGAGCTGAAGAACTTGGTCTCAGCAATTTGACAAAAACATCCCTGACATATTTCAGCTTCCACGGAAAGTTTGTGACACTGAAAGGAAATGAAAATGCGTGCGGAAGGTTGAATAGGAGCGTGGGGCTTGTGTTTGTGTGCACATGAAATTTAAAGCCATGGGCAGAGCAGGGCCATGTGTGTTTTCAAAGGCACAAATGGGAATTAGACACACAACTTCCCTCGACTTCCAGAGAAAGAGCTACCCCTCGTGCCTTTGAAATTCTCCCCCATTATTTACTGTACCTTGGTAAAACCAGGGCTGAAAACCTGGTTTAAAAGGCATTGTAGCTGCAGTGCAGCTGCTCTGGGATTCTAAGTGAGAGGCACAAGATGAAACCAGCCCAAGATACATTTCACAATGTCCCAAAAATCAGCTTTTAATACCAAGTGCTCAGAACTCCAAATCTAGGGTGCTCTAAAAGTACCACTTGACCTGACAGGGGCCAGTTCAGGAATTTCCACTGGAGGGCAGAACTAATTGTTATCCTTTGCTGGGCAGGAGGAGCAGGGTAGCTACACCTGAGGTCTAACCCGTGGAATTCTCCCAGCTGAACCCAGCCTGTGCTGTGTCAGAGGAGCAGAGAGGTCTGTGCATTGAGGGCAGGTGTTGTGAGGTGTTCTTGGCTCTGATTTTGGTGAAGGTGGCAGGAGCTGCTCAGTTGGTGTGCTCACAGTGTCGTGCTGTCTCTGCAGGACGGCTGTGAGCAAACAGTCTGAGGATGTTTTAGCAGTGCATAGAGCTGCATATATTTGCCATAAATAGGAGTTTATTCTTTGGCAGACAAGCCAGCATTAGAGCTGCAAAAACACACGGAATATAGTAAGTGCTGGGGAAAAGAAAACCAAGCAGAGAGACAATCTGTGAAGCAGAAGAAATAAATAGAGACTGAACAGAAAGAAAAAAAAAAAAAAAAAAGAAGGATGAGGGGAAAAACTAAAAAGTTAAGGTGAAAAGGAAAGAGGAAGAGAGAGGAAAAAAGAGAAGTCACGAAAATTTGTGATTCCTCACTTGTGGCAATGGGATAAATCCATCAGTGATGCTTTGTGTAGCTCTGGACACCCCAACTGCTTCTTTACCCAACTTCTTAAAAAAGCAGCTGATTCCCAAGGCAATGGGACTGAGTACATTAATTTTTATTATTCCTCATCCATAATAACTAAAACTGACCTATTAAAATAAGTACCACTGGGTTTGGGGCTTTTTGTTATTTTTTTCAGTGAAGAAGAAACAAAGAAAAAAGGCAAACCAAAAATTTTAAGAGGACAGTCAAGTCATGATGAGCAGCACCTATGAAGTGCAAATGTCCACCTGTGGTTATTCAAGAAGGAAACTTGACCAGTACAGTGTGTGGACATCAATTGTCACTATCCATTCAAACAGATATAACAATAAATAAAATTAAAAAAAAAATAATTAAAAAGAAAAGAAAAATAAATAGGCCATGTAATTCATAATCTTACCAAGTTTTTTTTCTGATTTTCAAAATCCTGTTTAAATGAGCAGAGATGACAATGGCAATTTCTGCTTGAAAACAAAATTCTGAGCTCAACAACCAAAGGCCAGCAAAAACCCATTCTTTTCCTAGGCAGAGCTGAACTCAGCATTAATTAATTTAGGACACAACTTTCTGGAGCTCAGTTATTCCCTTGGGCAACAACTTTACCTCACATTAATTTACAGTTCAATGGCAATTTTATGGATACTTGAACTTTTATTACTGTCTAACCTATACAACCAGAGTTGAACAGATTTTGCTAGTAGGATAAATGATCACTTGGTTGTAAAATGAGTTATTGGAATTGCCTTTTCCATGCATTACAGACAGTCAGAGGTGGCTTTCTCTGTCCAAGACCCTGAGAGCAGGGAGGGGACACTGCCCCAACAGCAGCAGGACAAAGCTCCTGGCTCCCTGTGACCCAGACAGGGTCTGAGTGCCCAAACCCAACACTCATCTCTCCAGAACTATATAAAAAATTAAAGAAAAAACTGAACAACCCCCCTGTTTCATAATCCAGGTCACTTTGGGAACCAGATGGCCCCAGGGCCAGAGCCCAGAGCTCCTGTTAAAAATGATTACTATGGGCAAGATTATCAGTAGCCTATTATTCTTAGCTCAGAGTATTTATCCTATGATATTGATTTTATTGCAGAAAACTCCTTTTTTTGCAATACATACAATTAACATTGCTTTGTGATGCTGGCTTAAAAATTACACTATAATATTTAAAAGAAATGCGGAGCAAATTAATTTAAGATTATGGAAAGGACAGAATCCAGTGCAGTGAAAAACACTGCTTTTTTGAGAAAGAAAACAGTACAAAATACTAATATCACCTCAGTCAATATTTCAGTTTTAGATAAAATTCAGCTTGAAATCTAGCCATCAATTTCTTATAACACCAGAATTGATTAAAAAAAAAAAAAAAAGCAGTAGTAACTTCATTTAAATCCAGCCTTTCTAAGTCTCTTGCCCTTCAGGAAATGTAGCTGAGTGGAAAAAGTTTTGGGGTTTTTTTCACTTTAAATCCCATTTAGTGAGTACCTAAAATAATGTAATCTGCACCTCTCCTGAAAGAATCTGTGGTGCACATGAACTCCTTGTGGGATCCTCCAAAGGCTCCAAATATCCCCTTGGTGCAGGATCATTGCTGGAAGGAAGGGACTGAGATTTTCAGCTCCAGGCTCCCTCTAAGAACTTGGGAGATCCAGATGCAACAGTGAAAAGTGAGGAGTTTGCACTTGAGGAGAATGGCTTTATGAAACCCTCCAAGTATTTAAGAATTAGAGCTATTAAATGCATGATCTATGACTTTTAAAGCTCTGATCTGCCTAATCTTTCTTGCATCCCTCTCCCCCAAAGGCATTAATAAAGCCCAAATTAAGCCATGCCAAATCCTCATTTTCCATCTGAGTTTGATGTTTCAAAGGCTCTGCTGTTCTACCTTTGTTTTGACATACAAAAATGTCACCTCTGCTAGGAAGTGTGCATATTTGGCAAGAAAAGAGGAAATAAAGACTTTCCCTGCATTGTAAGCTGTGTGTTACAGTCTGTCAGCAATCAACAGGGGCAGATGTTGAACTCACCATCCTCTCTTAGAAACTGGTCTTTAATTAATCAAATGCCTTTCTCCCCCCTAAGGCATCTCTAAACCACGAGGTCCAGCATATCCATTAGCCACTTTCTCCAGAGGTGTGATAATAAACTATCCCAGATTTAGATGGACCCAAAAATCACAAAATATGAGTCTGTGTCTAGTCCAGACTTCACCCGAGCTGTGCAGACACATCAGCACATCATCAAAGGCATCCTGGCCTTTCTCTGACTAGGGAACTAAGTGGAACCAAGTTCCACTTTTGCTTCCTTTCAGACCCAAAGAATGACTTATGTTTCTGAAAGCTCTTCTTACCCCTTCCATAATTGTTATTGGTTTGAGAAAGCATTTTATTTCCCTTCACAGCATGATTATAGTCAAGGAGCAGCAGATATAAAGGCCAGAGCAGCATTTTACAAATCCAGAGAAGATTATCAGAGAAGCACCTTAATATTTTGCAAACTCAAGTTTTTTACCTTCCACACACAGGTGATGCCACTTCCCCACCATCACTATTAACTAGTTCAGTGGAGAGAAAAGACCATGAAAGGGAGAAGAGAAAGATATTTCCCATCTCCCAGTGCCACCTCTGGCCAGGACCCACTCAGCAGCAGGCACTGGTCCTTCCAAAGGCCTTCCAGCTTCAGCTGCACACCCACACCCCTGATTTTCTCCCTTCCAAGCACGTTGTGTTCCCCACCCACCCCATGAGGTGCAGGGCCAACCCTAAACCCCAGGTAAGTGCTGAGGAGCTGCCCTGGGCAGTGCCCACCTGCCTCTGCCCAGCCTGTCCATCAGCGGTGCCCACTCCTCCTGTCCCACTAATGTATTCACTAGAGGAAGGCATTTCATACACTGAGTTTTAGTGGCTGTTATTTGATGGTAATCGATTAATTTTTAACTATCTTTCAGCCCTTTGATGTTCTATAAATAGCCTAAGCTAATAGAGACTTCTTTATACTCAGAATGCAGATCCACTGTGAGGTTATTTGAAAGAAAAGAAGGAGTCTGGTGTAGTATGTTTGTTCAATGTGTTATTAACTCGAAAGGAAATTGAGCTATAGTGAACTATGTAGATCTGATTCTGACAGCTGCAAACAATTCATAGTGAAAATGACTCAGCCTAATTCACATTTTTTAATTATTTTCTCCCCCACTTTCTTCTGCAGACAGATAAAGGGTTCAGAATGACCTTGAATTGAAAGCCCTGGATTTATCTTAGTGTTTTCTTCTTTCTTAGTGCTGTATCCAAAACATTCTTACTGGGAAGTCAGCAAAATCAGGGAAAAAAAACCCAAACAATAAAACACCTCCTGTCTGATGCACCTCCTCATTTTGCTTCCAATACTTCCCAGACAGTGCTGTGGGCAATGTAAGCTGCTCTTCAGAAATTCAGTTTGGAGGGATGGGATAGACGCAAGCCCTCAGTTGTGGAAGGGAACTCAGAAACATTAGTGGCCTTTTTTTTATTAATTTACATTTTCCCTCTTAGTTCACCCTGAGATCCCAACGGCACGATTTACTAATTAATTACTATTATTAGCTAATGGCAGTGAAAACTGAAATTACTGCCTGCCTTAAGCATAACAAAATTGACAATAAATCTGTGGTGTGTGAATCACTTCCTTAACCAAATGCCAGCAACGGTGGCTTGATGCTTTCCACAAAAACACCTGGCACACATGGAGGCACAGCCTTCATGTTCCAGAGCAAGACAGGGGCTGGGCACCAGCATTCCTGGGCACTGCCAACACAGGGGCACCACCAGCTCTGCCAGGGCTTCAGCCTCTTTTTCTGACCAAAAAATAGTGGGTGCTGCTTCTTCAGAAACATGGGCTGAACTTGCCCCTTTTGAGCACCAGTAATTTACCTCCTGTAATTTGCTCCTGACAGCAAGTGACAATCACCGAGGTGGCTGCAGCCACTTGCTAAACGTATGCAAAATATTTGAGGGTTTACACGTGGGCACTTTTTAACATCCAGCTCCTTAAATCCTCTGCAGGTGCCCAAAGGAGTGCCCTGGGTGGCAGAAGCAGTGGGTGAGCCCCTCTGTGATGCTCTCCAGGAGAACTGCTGTGCAGAAGGAGGTGTCCCACCTGAGAGCAGGTGTGTGGCTTTGTGTCTGCACGCTCGGGGGTGTCTGTGGAACAATTATTTTCTCTCCCAGTCCTGAACAGTGGGTGGTCACTGATGCTAGACCGAAATCAATAGGTAGAAAAGAGATTGTTTACAAAAGCATGACAATGACTGGGTCACTCAAGAAGGAAGTTTGCATCGTTCTGAGGAGAAAACACTCAGAAGAGGGCTGTAATTTAGTGCCTGGATAACAGAGTGACTGGGAACTGCATAGACAGATTAGGCAAAAATTAAATTTGTTTAGACAGATAAGATGCAAGAGTCAGATCAAAGAAATCAGCTTCAATGCAGTGCAGGGAATACTCTTCCACTCTCAAAAAGTGAAAGCAAAACCAAGAAGCTGCCAGCCAAAATTACCAATGCAGTTCCATTTAACAAAAAATCAATATTACAATAAGATGCCAGTAATGAAAGAAAAACCGCAGCAGTATCTCAATAAAGATTACAAATTACAAGATTATAAATGGAGAGCCCCAGTCATTTTGGACAGACAAATATGACCACAGTACAACTGGAGGCCAAATGATGGTTTAGGAACAATGCCTGCAGCTTTCAAGAAAGCCAATGGGAGAAGCAAACACATCAGAGCAGGATTTGGCTCTAGGACTCGCACATGAGTAATTGTGGCAGGGAGATACAGAATATCACAGAAATAAAAGACCTGCTCATTAGAAACCCATCCAGCCAAAGCCATGGGGACATCCTGACGTAAAATCCATCATTTGTTATTTTCAAGAACCTGGTGCCAATCTTGAGATATTTTTAAGGTCCAAAACTGAGGGGTTTGAATTGCAATTTCTCTTTCATCCATAGAGCTCTTAAGTAATTTACAAGTCTTTGACAAATGCTCCAAAACCTGCCCCTACAAATGCTGGGGTGAGGATGATGCTGCAACAATGCTGGATCCCTCTCCCCAAAGATGATAAAGCAGGTAATAAATAAAACACACAGCTTGTTTTGGAAACCAGAGGAACCACAGCTGAGGAACATTCCAGTTCACAGTCTTGCTAGAAGGCAGAAAGAAAGGACAACCATAGGACTCTTGGCTTGCAATCAGCCTTTGCCCTCAAGCCCATCTCAACTCTTGTGCAAAAGCTAATTTAAACAAGACAAATAATGAAACAATAAAAATCCCCACCCACTTTGATTCTGGCACATCCCTTTCATCCAATCACCGTATAAATAAAAGGCAAAATCTGCCTATGAGTCTGTAGAACTGCAACTCCTTTCTGTTCTTGCAGTGTCACCCAAGCCCACACTTAAGAGGTGTTTGTTCATTCTTGTCCTCTTTATTCTGTTTAACACACAGCAATAGTTTCACAGCACAGAATACTGTCAACACTTTCATTTCTCAACAGGTAAGTTGAAGAAAACCCAAACTAAACCAGATTAGAGGGTCAGGACAGACACAAAATGGAATCATAAGAGGCAATGGTGGAAATGACTGAATTAAATATGTAGATAACAGCTCCAGAGCTAGGCAGCAAGTGCAGGTGGTGCCATCAGGGCAGCACACACTACAATGGAGTGGGAGATACCTACCAGAGCTGGGAAGAGAGCAGATCACAAAGAAAATACGGATTGAAGCCAATAAACTGCAGGAAAACCAAAATCAAAATGATAGGTGAAAGAAATGCATGTATCTGCATTGTGAGGAGTCCATTGAATTGAGCAAATGATACTCCTCCTGGGGGAATGATTCATTACCATATGGAAAAGACCTAGCCTATGATAAAGGATGGGGGAAAACCACTGAATAGCAGAATCTACCTACAGAAATTGAAAAAGAACGTTCTTGTTGAATTGTGGCAGAAGTACTTCAAAATTCCAATGGGCCTGCCTAACACAGATATGGAGGGGAGGGAATAAAAGCATGTTAAAATATGTGATATCATGCCTACAAGCAAGGGTGAAGGTCGAATCAGAGAAAATTTAAAATGCGCCGAGAAACAAGCAGCATCAGCAAGAGCAGTGCCAGAACGAACAGATTTTATTCATCTCTACTTCAGGACCAAAAGGGGGGGTGGGCTGGGGGGAAAAGAAATATTGGAAGTCCTCCTTACTTGGGGGCTGTGTCTCCATGCCACTGACCTACTTCTACTTGAAGCACTCTGCTTGGAGAGACTTGCTAATGCTCGAGAAAAAGGTCTTGTACCACAACAATATTGTGCTACAACAGTGCCCACAGTCTGGCTGCTCGGGGATTTATAAGCCAAGCTCACAAATAGACAGTAATGAGTTACTCACCAGAGGCTGTCAGCAAAGTTGCTAATTAGTACAAATGGTAGTAGATCTTGTAATGCTGTCCCCTGCTTTAGTGGGAACAGTTCCAAGACCACCTAACCTGTATCTCACCGGATTAAAGACAGATTGGCTCCCTTTAGTCCAGCCTGGCATTTCTGGGGCTTTTAAAGCATGAGACAGAATCACAGTTTTAAGGAAGACTCAGGTGCAAACTGAACCATGCAAACAAAGTGACTCAGTTCCTGGGGAGACACCCCACGTGCAGATAATGATTACTCCTCCCTCTCCTCCCGGAAGAGCCCATGCACCCATGTCAACAGAAGCCCTTCAATTGAATTTTGCAAGAACTGGGCCAAGTCCCAGGGCTGTGAGTGCCAACGCTGCCATGGGCAGCAGCACACCTTGAGCTCCCCAGCCTGCAGAGCTGACAAAAACCTTCTGCTAACTAGCAGCTCTAAGGCTTCCAGTACAGACAAAACCACCAGAAAAGGCAATTAAACGAGGCACGGTTTTAATGTGCAGCCTTCAAACAGGGAAACAATTCATCTCAGAATTTCACAGGACCGTGGTAACAAACTGTTGACATGCTAAAGCCTCTATTAAGAAATATGATGCTAAAAGGGAAATAAGAAGAATTATTGACTGGTTATTGCAGTTTAAATATACTTATTATTTAAGAAATGCACCAAAGTTGCATTCCTGTTCTGCCAATGAATGTACAAAAAACCCAGCACATTTTAGAGTTTTTCTGGTACGACTTCCTTCAAAAAAGCCCCAGGTTTTAAAAACCACTGACCTGTCTGGCCATTGAAAATGTAAGACATTTTCTATTAAAATACGTCTTTCTATCAGCTGTAATATTTTCTGCTGCAAGAAGTCCTAGGAAATTAAAGCAGATCAAAACCATTTAATATGTATTAAGAAAACAATTTAGACAAGAGGGGTCAGTAATGGAAAGGTGAGATATCTACGACTGGAGCCAAGTTCCAGAAAGGGTGAGCCATTTGTAGCCAAGTTAAACACGACACAATTAAGGTTAACTTGGCTCTGCTGGTTTGTGTAAACCCACACGTGGGGACTGCGGGGGGCTATGACAGTTTCAGTGTAACTTATTTACCTTGGCCTTTCCCAGACTGTGTTGTAGGCCAGCTCTGTTTGGAGACATCACACCTTTCCACCCATTCCTCACACCTGGCCTCTTATCACACCCTAACTGTTTACCCCAAATGGTGCATTTTGTTGAGAAAAACAAAGGCTCATGGGGATGGCAATCAAATGTCTATCAAAATACTTTTCAGCGGCACAGACATTTTACTGGATGAAAAAAGTTCCCCCAAAATGGTTTATTTCTACTAGAAACCTATTTGTATTGTGAAAAATGAATGCACTTCAGTTCCATTCCCCTCCCAAAGCAAACAGGTGTATTTGATACTGGGCTGGTTCTGTCCTGTGTTATCTCAGACACTTCCCTTCTACCACTCTGCTGCCCTGGCACAGCACACATGGAACCACAGAATGTCGTCAGGGAGGGTCCATCAGCCAAGGAGCTCCAAGAGCCTCATTTCAGGAGCGCTCTTCCCCTCAGCAGCCTGGAAGAGCCCCAGCACAGACACAAAGCCTGCCATGTGCCCAGAGAAAAGAGCAATGTGCTACAGTTCCTTGTAGTAACCAGGAATAACACACTTTTTTTCCCCCTCTGTTCAGTGATTTCATTGCAACTCAGGCTCCTAAATGCTTTTATGGATCCAGGCCAAGACATATTCAGTAATAGATACTGAAACAGATTATTTCATGAGCCAGTTCTGTAGGTTAATTCACACAAGTGAGAAAACAGTTCTGATTGAAGGGCGGAGTGATTTTTAAAAATTTGATTCATACAGAAGTGTTAACAGCCTTTTGCTTATACCCACAATTGCTGAACAGAATAGAATCAGTGGAAATGTTATTTCCAAGCACTGTGGTGTAAATAAAACCTCCTCTCTCTGACTCACATCGTGAGTCATTTTTGTCTGTACGTTTTTATGCCGAGGAGGGATATAACTCCGAGCATTCTCCTCATGGAAAGCTTCTTGTGTCTCAGATTCTCTGTTGCTCTTGGCCTTTGTGGACTCTTAAAACCTCTAGCTCTGATAATTTCCCTCTTGTTTTCTCATCCCACTTGTTCAGCTCGCTGGCACGAGTGAAAAAAAGACCTGAAGTTATATCAGTGACAGGGTTGGCACTTGGTAGGGAATTGTATAGAAAAGGATAAAATAAGCAGGAAAGGCTGCATTAGAGCAGCAGCACCTGGGCAAATTTGCACCTTGTGTGTGCAATAACTGTAGGGCATTGCCAATTACTTCAGCTGAAAATGTCTCCTCGACATCGCTCTTCCAAGGACCTTGCTGCTCACAGTTTTCCCCAAACCATCCTCATTTGTGCTCCAAAGGCTGGCCCAGCCATGTGTGAAGGCAAAAGAGGAAGAGGAAGGAATGGGAACTAAACCCAGCCACATCCCCAGCACGCATCCGTGGGTGTTGTCCCTGGTTTTCGCTCTGAGAGCCCTGTGGGACGCAGTGAGATGTGACACATGTGACAGCAAGGATGGGCAGTAGGTGAGGCTGTCCCCCCCCTGCTGCCGTGGCTTTCTGCTGGCCCATCCCTCACAACACCAGCCTGCCTCAGGGCTGGGGCTCCCGGAGTACCTGCCCAACTCGTGCCACGTGTGAACGGCTTTGGGATAATCGATCATCCTTCAAATACCCTGAATGCTAAATGAGACGAGAATCTAATGGGGGAAAAGTCAGTGTAGTCAGGTGCATAGGAACAAGCAAGAGCTACACACAGGAGAGGGTTTCAATTAACATGTTTAAAATACAATATTATATATATCTATATATCCAAAATCCTCTATGTCTATATACACCAGAGACTTGGTGTGTGGAGAGGGTGCTTCCAAATCCACATTACCCAACACGAGGAAGAGTGATGCTAATTCCTTAATTCTGACAGATTATGATGACCTAAATTTTTTGCTTTCTGTGAAATAAATGGGAGCCAGGACAGGTTTTGAACAAGTCAACTTTTTTTGCCAAACAAATCAGTTCAAAAAGATTATGGACATTAGCAGGTGATGACTTTTCTGGTTACTGATTCTCGGTGAAGAAAAAAGTTGAATAGTGGGTAGTAGAGGGATACCACATGTAGCAATTTACACGTAACCCAGGGAAGGCATGTGAATCCTTTTGGTTTACTCCCCTGAGTAGACCCAGCTTTGCCCAGGGCGCCCATGACAAAATCAGTGTGTTCCAGTGGGCACAGCTCTCTGCAGTCCCACCCAGCGGATCGGCTCACAGCTGAATTCATGAGATGTGCACCAATAAAGCAGCTAGCAGGTGTCGTCTTGGAACTCCTTAAGTGTTCTTAGCAAACCAGGTGCCCACAGGAAGGAGGCAATTGAGGTATCAGTTATATCTTTACACCTGTTTGCAAATGCTGATCCAGGCCCTCGCACCGAGCACTTAGCCAATAGGAAGCTAATGTACAGCAGTGACTAATTGATAATTAAAGAAACCTTTAGGAATACCATAAAATATCTGGCACAAGATTCTCTCATCCACTTAGCAGAGGCTGCTCTGCCATGCACTTATCATCCCGCTCTGCTAGTTTTCATAACAATTAAGATGGTGAATCTGTGTGAATCAGGGGTTCAGTTGCAATTTACAGAGCACTGCCTGGGTTTTATTGTTGTCTGATGGCTCCTTCTTTAGTCTGCGGAGGGGATCACTCTATTACTGTGCTTTCGACGGCTCACAGGTTGGCCCTTGCCCCTCTCTTTCATAAAGTAAGTATAATTAGATGATAATGCCCTTCTTGTCAAAACTTACTGCTTATTTAAGCCTGCAGTAATAATTTCGATTTATTAAAGATTTATTCAGATAACATTATTATCACTGTTTATTCAAACGGACATTCTTTTTTCCTTCCTTTTTTTTTTTTTTTTTTTCCCTTCCAGGGGAACAAAAGAGATAATTCCTGCAAACAGATGTAACAAACCTGTCAAGTTCTCAAACGGTTAAGTTGAGCATTTTACTTGGAAAGGCTGACAAATTTTCTTCACTTCAAAATATCATTAACACCAATAACACATTTGCCCAAGCCTATTTCTAAGTTGTAAAAAAAGATTGCTACAGATTAAGACCCTTGATATAATGCTATAAGCTCCTAACAATGGTATCTTTTATAGTGAAGAGCAACTGCAGACACAAATTGCCCCCTTTCCTGCACCTTTTTCACAAAAATCAATATTAAAGTAGTAGCTGCCTTAACTCTCCCATAGACTATATGAGAAAAAACCACAGCCACGCTTAGGACAGTTTAGGTCAATAAAGAATCAATACTGTGGTTGAATCTGTAGAAAGATAAAAGACTTGGAACTCACTACACTGTGCCCTATTGTTTCTCTCTATTTTGAAAAGAAGCTGAAGTGCTCACTTTTTTTCCCCTTAAAGCAGCAATGAATTTTGTGTTTGTGGGAAGCGAGGGAGGTCACTGGAGGCTGCATGTGGCTTCAGTGCCTGCAGACGAGGGGTCTGATCTCGTTCACCCACACCTCCCAGGCAGTTCCAGGGGAGCGCAGGGAGCGGCAGGAATGCAGCGCCGGGCCCCCGGCGGCCTGCAAACCCAAACACTGCCCCGGCTCCCATCAAGCCCAACTCATTTATTAACCATGGAGACACAACCCAGGAAAACTGTGCACTGCAAGGCTTCTTATCATGATTTCCAGCTCCCTGTCTATTAGGAAGAGGAGAGCTGATTTTGAGCAGAGAGAGCTCTCAGATGGACGTGGCAATTGCCAGGCACATAGATCCTGCTCTAGGGCTGAAGGCAAGCTCACCCTCCCCAGCTCACATGGTGATTAGACCAAATTTCAATCCCCGTGTGAAAAAACACAGGTTCAGAAGCAAATAAATATCTCACCAGGCACACAGGCACACACACATCTCCCTACACGTGGTTTGGATTTGTTTCCCTCTGCTTTATCCCTTTCAGTGCACTGTGCCTCCTTTATAAGCCTGAGAACTGCAACCATATACCTGTCTGGAGAGTAACTGAACATGAAAAAATATTGGTTTGTGTGGACTGGAGAGTTCAGATAAAAACAATTTATGAGCCCAAATCTTCCAAATTCTTTACTTGAAGATGCACTTTGTTATCCTACAAGGGGCAGCTTCCAGCATTTCTCAGCTTACAGCCATAGCTCCTACTTGCAAAAGCTCAGGGGAAAATCTAGATAAAGCTGGAACTGCAGCTCCTCACAAAGACTGGTGAGGAAGTGGGTAGCAACAGAAAGGACAGCCACAGTTTTAAATGCACTTGGCTGTTGAAAGAAATGGCAGCACTCTTGGAATGCTGGGGCTCTCAGATTCACAGGGAACACTCCCACCCTGAGCCACAGTTTAGTTACGATTAGAAAAAGCAAATGGGTGTTTTTAACATTGCAGACTAAAGTGTTCCTGTCTCCAAGATGTACTGAAGAACAGTTAACAACATGTACTTTACATGAAGAGCAAATGCAATTCTTCTGTTTAGCACTGACAGGATTTTTTTGCTAAATAATTAGTTGTTATTAATAATAATTAATACCAGTGTTAGTATTATCAGGGTAAAATTCTCTTTCATTATATTGTCTGGCTCTTTTTCAACAGCACAAGATGATCCTGACCTCCTCCTTTCCCACTGCAAATATTGGAGACATGGAAGAAGGGTGGCAGTAAATGCATAACCACAGCAAACTGATAAAGGAGTGTCTGAGGTGCTCCCAGTACTTCACACCATGGAGAAGCCTGAGCACATCCAACTCTCTTCTCTAGCTCTGTGATGGAAAAGAGACAGGTAAATAAGAAAACAAGCAGAGTCTTAGGGGTAGAATCTCCATGGATTTAGCAGGACATGGTAGAGATCCAGTGGAGCCTTCAGCTAAAGTTGCCTTGAACGTCCACCACCAGAGGAAAAAGAGAGCAACATTTATAAATTCAACCATTTTACCTCCAAGATTTGGACTTTTTTCCTATCCAAATATGCTCTTCCTAAGTCTTTGTGCCTGAACAATGTTTCCTTTCACTATTCTCCTGTCTCCTTCCCACACTTCTCCTCCCATCCAGTTGCTGCTCATCTCTCTCCCTAGCCCTGGCTGTGGTTTTCATCCCCACTGAACCATTTTCTCAGCTCCTTCTTCAGGGTCTACACTAAGCTTCTTAGGCCTCTTCCAAACTGGAGGTGAGCCTCTGCCACAGCATTCCCTTTGCATGGCTCTGGTGACATCTGGCTGCACGCTGGTGTCCCAGAAAGGGCTGGGAGGTTTAACACAGCTTGTCAGGTTTGGATTGGGCCCCGAAGAAATCCCACTTTGTGACGGGAGGTGTGACTGCAGAGAGCAGTGACCTCTTTCAGGGTAACGACACAGAGATGCAGTTGCTCTGCAAAGAGCTGACGTGGGTTCACATTCTAGGGCCCTCCAGTTGATTGTTACCCCTGCTCTGCTGGTACCTTAAAGAGCCAGGGAAAGCAGCTCGTTCCTTTTGTGCTGAGGCAGCTTGGGGAGCTCTCAGACACCCACCCAGCTGGGTGACTGCTCCAGTTTGCTCCCAACAAGGTGTGAGCCCCAGTTATGGCTCAGGGTTTTTTTGGTCAGACTGTGGCTTCGGTTCTAAAAAAGGTCTTCCTTTCCTCAACTTGCCCCCATCCATTTCATCAAAACCACACCAGACAAATTCAGTATTTCAGCCTTGCAGCACGGATCAAACAGCAGGCACAACAAGAGAGTAGGCTCTGAGCAATTCCCCCTCAGTTACTCTGTCCTCAGCTGAACAATGCCAGGACTAATCCTGCTCTCCCTGACTCCAGCAGCACGAGGTCAAGTGCAATATCATTATCTCCTGGTTTGATTTACACTGAATTATAAAATCAGGGCTTTGAATTAAATAGTGTGCAAACATCAAGAACTTAACAGTTAATTTCCCCCGTATCTCCAACAAGATCTCTTACACTTCCCCTTTTCAATTAACACCACCTTTCTGAGTCAGTTCCTGAGATGCATCTCTGTGCTTGTGTGCTGGTGTACAGGGCATGCTAAAAGTCTGATCCCTATTATAGCCTGGAAGACAAAAATAATTGTAGCCTTCCTTGATTTTTGTTAAAGGCAGAAACAACAAAAATTAATCTTTACACAAACAACCCAAGGGAGCATTCAGTGGGACTTTTCAATCTATTCATGATCTATAATTCCCAGCCCCCAAAGTTTCCATGTTACAGCTTAATATCTAGGGACTCCATATGTTGAGGGAACACAGCAGAACCAAAATGAGCTGAAAAAAGAATGCATTAGATTCAAACATGGGATAAAACAGTACCCAAGGAGCCCTTGTTTCATTTTCTCTACCTGGAACCATGGGACAGTGCAGCCATCTCAGCCTCATTCAAGTGTAACGTTTCTTTTGAATATGACAGTGGTGGTGACCTTGTCATTAACTGATGCTGGTAGCAACACTTCAGCTTTCATAATTCAGTTAATTTTCAAGCCAGTGGTTACTGAACCCCCAATATAACTTCAGTATAATTAAACTGTATTAAAAATAATCATAATGAAAAAAACCAGCCCACCTTCTGATCAAATACCAGTCAATGTTTGACTTGAACTCACTAAAACAAGGAAGTTTTTGCAGTTATAGTGCAAGGAGAATTTGTCCAGAATTTTTATGGATACTAAGAAGGTAGACAGTACTGTTCTAGTGTGGCCAGCCTTCCCTGTGCTGTGAGCACAAAAGTGAGGCAGGGAAAGCATTTCCTACACCTTTGAAAACCTGACCCTAATCTCTTTTTTCACACAAATCCTGTGCTAAGCACACTTAAGATCCTTTCTTTCTTTGTGCTTTTTCTCTCTCTCCACAATTGGCAATGACCACCAGAAACCTGAGAATGTTGCTTATTTCCTGGTGGATTTGTGCTCTCCTGCTTGGCAAGACAAGTCATTCTTCCCTTCCACTTTGTTCCCCCGAACCACCAGTGCTGTACCCGTGCACTCGGTGAACTTGGCAAAGCAGAGGCTGATCTTGCTGCCTCTCCTTCCTGGCCTCCTCCAGCACCATCCCTGTGCTTTCCCTGTTTCCCTGCACTCTGGGAACAGTTGTGCATTCAGTAGGGGTCCTTCACGGATGCTCAGCAGCAGCAGCAGCAGCACAGCGACATTAGAATTAATCCCAGAGAGGAAGGAGAGACAAACAGAGGTATTTTTCAGTTGGTAAACCCAACATCTTATTTTTGCACTGACTCTGCACACCATGTTCCAGCTCAAAGAGCATTCTGGGGCCAGGCTGACCCCTGTAACAAAGATGTGAAAGGTGACACAGCCATGCTTATAATTACACTGCTAGTAGCAGATGCACTTCGGCATCACACACAGAAATTGGAGAACATGGAGGTGGGCTCAAACTAGAAGATGTGAGAGTTTCAATTAACACACTCCTGCATGATTTAAGAAAAAAATTCAGGAGCAGTATTTATTTAGCCTGCAGCCAAAGTCCATTACTGAGAATTACTCTTAATTAGAGTTGTTCGAGGTTGGGAATATCCACTCCTATCGTGATTCTTTCACCTACCACAAGAGCTACCAAGTTTGCTGAGCCTCCAGCAATTCTAGGCTGGTTGCAAAAACAGCCAGATGATAAAAGGATTACTTTAAACATGATAATCTAACCAGTAACACATAGAAGAAAAATATTTGCTTTACTTGTCCTTATAATCTGACAGCCAGGATCATCAAAGAGTCTCTGTCTAAAATATTGCCCCAAAAACTTGTGTGAGAACAAGGTTTGCTAAACACTGAACCACTCTTAAACAAATACTTTGTCTCAAGTTTTCCTCTCACTAATTGATAATTTCTCTTCCTTGGATAAACACAACCCAAACCATTTCCTTTTCAGTGGCAGCTCTAAATCAGGACTGGATGCAACAGGCAGTGAAATTTTGGGCAGGGTAACAAGGATGTGTCCTCAGCAGCAATGTGAGACAGGTACAGAGTATGGAACTACAAAGGGATATCCAGTTGGGAAGAACAACAACATACAAGAGTCAGCCTTCATCACAGACAAAATCCAGGAGGCTTCAGAGAGGGTTGGAAGGACTGCCCAAAGAAACTGTTCCACAGAGAGCAAGGATGGAATAACCAAGGAATTAACATTCGTCCATTTTCTGCATTAGCAAGGAAACACGAGTAGCAAAGAACTAGACCAAAAGGGTTTGAGCTTGGTTCAGATGAGCTCAGGAAATACCAGTATTTATTTGGGACTCTCAGACAGACAAAACGTGGTTTGTCTGCAGTACCTGTTTCTTACTGGTTTAAATATCCCTGGTCCAGTGGCAGAACCTCATAAGAGAGAGCCAGACAGAAAGGAAAAAACATGGACAGGAAAAGAAATGAAAAGATTGAGTTTCCACAAACTTAAACTCCTAAGAACAGGCTGGGTTTAAGCCTAAGGGGAGCTTGTGTCATTTCATCTGTTCCTAATTGCTTTGCTCACTCCTGGTGAGAGCTGAGAGCCATTGTCATGTTAAAGGATGGAAAGAGGCCAAAAATTCAGAGCTAGTGACTACAGTCATAACCAGGAGAGGAGGAAGCAGTTGAAAGCCAAACCACAATTTACCTTTTTGCACCTCCCCACCCAAATGAAACCTGCAGAGACACAGTCACCCTCGAGATCTATGACTGTTGGTACTGATGCAAACTTTAATTTCATTTCCCAGGTTTTTGGACAGGTGATCTATGAAGAGGGCATATCAGTCACCTGAGGTATCACCATAAAACCCTGCAGAGTTTCACATCCAAAAGGTACAAGCACCCTGCAGCATAAGGCAAAATGATCTTCATGTGAATGATTGTTTCCAACCATAGACTCAAAACCCTGGAGAAAATTTAAGGGGCAATAAGACTTTAAAGTCAGGTAGAGCCAGGAGTCTTGAGTCTTATTAAACAAAAACAATCAGAGTATCCACATTTTTGTAGTCCTACTGTGAAGTTCCAATAAACTTTACCCAAAAAAACCCTCCATAACACTCCTTACCCAGCTTCATGGAAAATGAGAAGTGATTCCAGAGGTTGGCTGACTCTTTAATACCTCTTGTAGTAGTTAAAAAGGCCACTTTCTTCTTCTCTCTCACACTCTTTTTTTTTTAACTTTTACTGCAAAACCATTAAAGAAAGAACTAGTTCTAGTAATAAAAGGTAGCTATATTCCCACTGGGAGAAGGGGAATGGTGGTTCCTGTGTACCCTTAGCACTCTTGGCAGGGGTACTTATAAAGAAGGTGAAGGTCGCAGGAAAGAGAACAGAGTATTTTCTGTTCAATGGAAAATGGAAACTTCCAAATGTGAAAAGGAATTTTAGCAAGTTTTTATTTCCTTCTTTTACAGCCCTGACATCATATTTCTCCACAGTGACATCATGGCTTTGAAGTAACAGCTTCCAATGATATCAGAGCATCAGAAGCCTTACAAAAGAAAAAGCATTTGGTGTTCCTGATTTTCCAAAGTGATGAAGTCTAGGCCTGTGCAGATCTTCCTGCTTAGCCCATTTTCTCTGTGTTTACACACTCCTATTCAAATCCTGTGAATAGCACCTTGCTGAAGTGCCCAGGACCAGGAGAGTACCTTTGATGGAGGGAAGTTAGGAATAAAACAGTTAAAGATACACAGTTGGGTTCACCCAGCGAGACTTAATTTTTCCTCTAACTCCCTGCTTCCTCAAACAGTGGAATTCCTAGGAGGAATTCCTGCCAGGAGTGCTCCCCAAGGGAAGGTGCATCCAAACTGCCTCTTATTGCACTTTCAGGAGAACATGGTCTTTGAACTGTTGTCAAACTTCAAGGCAGCTATTTGGTGTGAGCCCTGATTTTGAGTAGATTTACCCTGCTGAAATGGAGATCAGGATTTGGCTGCCTTCTGTTTTGAACAGGTCTTCTTAGAGCTGGGAATTTGCTGGTCTCTGATGCTTGCTAATAAACAGATGCAATTGCTGTTCCCAGTTTAAGAGGGAAGGAGTCAGAACCAGGAAGAGTTGCAAAGAGGCTGAACTGCCTCTCTCACCTGTAGGCATGTGATTATGTCTGGCAGAGTGCTCTGGGGGAGCAGCTTTCACCACAGTGCAGAGCTACAAGCCATCTTTTCCCTAAATTCCTGTGCCCTCCCTCAGCTGGAGCAGTCACTGGACAGCAAGAGACAAAGCTGTGCATTTTGCAGCACGGACAGCATAAACCACCTGGAGGCTGCACTGTTTTCTGCATCCACACCCCCCAAAAGTACATGGAATTAAGGTAATGCACTGTAATTAGCCTGCAGCAAGCTAATGAGGACTGGTGGTCTTAATGCTCTGGCAGTTGCCATTACCATTTTCTGGAGAGTTCTTTTGTCACTGGGATTCACCAAGAAAGGGAAAATACGGAGCCTTCCTTCAGAAAGTCTCTGTGTCTCCAGCAGGTAACAGCTGTTGATGTTTTAATACGATCTCAGGGCTCCTACAGATGTGACATCACACAGAACTGAGGCTTGGCCATTGATTTTACTGCCAATATACCTTAAACTGTGGGGATTTTGTTACAAATTTGTATGTTGCATATGTGACAGAACAAAATCCACAACTGGAAACCTCTGTGCAGTTTCGTCCCTTTGTAGTAATTGTGCACCATAAACTGGCTTAATTTCAGAATTAAAACCAGTATTAATTTTAAGATGAATAGAAGTGAGCAAGTCCATCACTCTCAGAATTTATTACACATGCAAACAAAAAAAGTTTCAAAATTTGACTGGTAAGCTGGCCAAGCAAGAGGAGGTGGGGATGGTTTGTATTCTAATTTCAAGCTGCAGGGCTCCCAGGTGTATTGTATAGGATTTCCTGTAATTTACAGGCAAAATAAGCAGTCTACAGGAAAATGTTTGCCACACCGTACATGCGTATTAATTACACAGCAGGACACAATGATTTCTTTGTGATAGGAAGGGATGGGATCTACAGGCAAACTATTAAAGTGAGGTGGAAATGCAGACATTCTTCTGCCTTTAAAAAGGGCTGTTGGACTCAGGGAAATAAAATCAGCAAGTGTCTTGTCACACTTTGTAATCCCAGGTCACTGCCAGGCTCCACGGGTGCCAGGGAAGGGAAATGTCTCCTTCCAAACAGGCGCTGGGAATCTCACTCTTGGCCATCCTACTTCTGCCCCATGAGAAAAGCTTCCCCCCTTCAGGGAGGAAGGAGATTTCGAGACTTCAGGTGCTCATTGTTCAGCATCTTACACTGCTGCAATTGAATCTGCCCAGGTCCGTGGGATGGATACATCCCTTCACCTACCACTGAGCTCTGGGAAAGCTGGGCTTTCATTGCCTCAGGTTAGTGCAATGTGAAACTTTTCAGAGAGAGACAACAAGGTACACCACTACCCCCTTAAAAAACATGGGGATTTCTTTTTACCTACGTAATCAAGGCTTGAGATGTAAAGGGATATCAGAAGAATAAGTAAAATATTCAGGCTGCTTTTTTTAAGACCAAATTTGGGGTAAATGCACTGGCGTGTTCTCACTGAGATGAGCAATTTTCATTACACTTGTGTTCAGATGCAATTTCAGAAACGGAACTTGTCTTCTTTTTTTTTTTTTTTTTTTTTTTTTTTTTTTTTTTTTGCCTGGTATGAAGCAGAAATCTCACCCTCCAAAGAGCTGGGTTTGCCTACATATGGCTGGCATTCAGGAGGGAGAATCTCAGAAACAGCACAGTTTTGTTTGACTGAGGCATTCCTTAAAACCTTCCTGGGACAGGGCAGGAGAATGAGATTACACTGAGGCTCATCTGCAGAGACATGTGGACATTTAATGGTGCCCAATATCACTTACAGGCCAGACAGCCAGATTGCCCAGAGAATCTGCATTTAAGAAAGCTGTGAAGTTATCAGCCTACCCAACTCCAGAAGAAATCATGCTCCTGACAAGCACAAGGTTCTGGGTTCAACACTGCAGCCACTGGCTGAAATTTCATAACATGCCCTGGTCCCTGTGGCAGGAGGGTCTTGTGAAGACCATGGCTGGCACTGGGAAGCAGCACCCACAGGGGCCCCTGGATCCCCCTTCCTCTTCAAGACAGGAGGGAAAAAATACTGCTGAAAATTTCTAGACAAAATAGAGTTTAATTTGTTGGAGGTGTTTTGTTGACAAGGAAATAGAAAGCATGTGTCTGTGCTTCTCTTATTGTGGTTCCAAGTAATGAAAGTATTTAAGGAGGTACAATTATGGACTTGGCAAGCACCTGGGGCTCTTGGAACTGCTTTTTCACACTGAATAAACACTGCAGTTAATCTGTTTATGTTACACTGCACTGGGAAACTATCTCCAAGAAAAGGTTGCAAGTATATATTTTCCACTCCTTTCCTTTGTTTTTAATGTTAAATTAATAACTTGATTAAAGGAGTTGATTTTCTCTCAGAACATGACAGAGGTGTAGTCCAAAGCAACTTTGAGTGTGGACAATGTAATTCATCAGAGCAGACTAAAATTAAACCATTTTGTACATCCTACAGCAGAGCTGAGCCGTAACTACCCCCAAGTGCAATGTGGCCTTAGTATTCATGTTAAAAAATATGCAAACATGTCCTTTATTCCTGACCTGAACCACAACTACGAGCAAATCTGGAGAACATTACACAAACAGTGCAAGTTAGCCAGGGATTGATGAGCCTGAAAGAGAAATCACCCTGTGCTGCCCTGCTGCTCTTAGACCCAAGAAATGAGCGGCCAAGATTTGAAAACACAACTAGATTTTCTTTTGAACTCCATAAAGTTGTACACTTCATCTTTTTCTCCCATTTTAGGCTCCAATCCTAGAGTTTAATTTGAGTATAAAGTACCAAAGCAGAAGTCAGCAAGAGCCCTTTTATTGACTTCAGTTGGCGCTGTATTTGGGACTGGTGTTTTTAAAATCAGAGCAGCACAAGGAGGTAAAAACTGCGCGTCCGTAAGGTTAAAGAAAAGTGTGCGTGTTTAAAACATTGAAGAAATTGTTCTGAGAACAATTCATCTTTCTGAAAATATGAACCCTATGATGCTGCCAAGGTCAGGGAGAGCTGTGATAATTTAGTGTGTAAGTGCTAGTCATCCAGCACAATGCCACATTATTTAATTTGGGAACACATTCATACAGCTGCCTGACAATAGCCATGGTCGGGAACACTACCTGTGGGCTGGGGTCAAGGCAACGCAGTTTAACGTTAAAACAAAGGAGTTAATGGGATTCCTGTTCAACTTCCAGCTTATTATGGGGTCCCAGTTACTTCTTTCTGCCTCAGTCAGCTCCTCTGGAAAGGAGGACCACACTGTGCCTCATGGCTGAAAGAAAAACGCAGTGCATATGCCTGGCTTATTTGGCCATACTTTCTAATTTCACTGTCCCTTTTCAATTTTTTTTTAATTTTTTTTTTTTTTTTTTTTTTTGCTATACAACTCTGGTTTGTGAATTCCTGGGCATTTTCCTCAGGGAGCAGGAATGCAGCTCACCTTGTGAAACGGGAAGGACTAATATTAAAAAGGAGAAGCCATCTTCAGCCGTAAAAATTAGATGCCTTGCTAATGCCAAAATTAATAATAGAGAGATATTTGGGGCTTTCAGTTCATTCTTATAGCTGGCAGTGCACAGAATATTTTATAAATAAGACTACATTCCTTACCCAAACCCTTATAGAGACAAATAAATACCATACTCTTTCCTGAGAAGTATAAACACAGAGGAGGGAAAAGAACAATGGAGGAAAGTGAACAAATTCAAGACTGGAAAAACTGAAACCTTGGAATTTTTGCCTTCTTGCTACTAAACTCATAAAACACTTTCCCTTCAAAAAATGAGATTAAATAATTTAATTAAAGATGTAACCTTGTTTTATATTAAATCAGGTGCAAAGCTCTGCTCTGTTTGCAGAGGAGCTGAGAGTCACCCTCTGCAATGGCTGTTGTGGAGAGTGACTTTCAAAATAATATCCTTTCAGTGCACAAAAGGAGAGCAGAAGATGGATGTCCTGTGGCTCCACGTGGATGGCTGTCTCCAAGGAGCTCCCACAGATCATCACACCACAGACTGTCAGATGCTCAGGAGAGGGCTTGGCAGGAGGGAGAACAGTCCCTGCCCGGAACCCGGCCAGGCTCAGTCACCACAGCACTTCCAGGGAAAGGCGCAGGGAGCCCCTCACCTCACACCCCTTTGCACCGCAAAGTTTGGAGCTGCAGCCCTTCCCTTTGGAAGTCCTGTCCTCCTTAACCCCCACGATTCCCAGAGCAGCCAATGCCAGTGCCTTATTTTGGGGCAGGACCGTGGCCGGGTCCATCCCCGCGCACACGAGCTGATAAACAGGCGGCTCCGGTCCCCGCAGGCTCAGCTCCACTTCCCTCTGCAGATGTATTTTTGCTATAAGCTGTAACGTGCTGCTGTGCCATGTAAAAAATGGAGTTATTCAAAGAAGTGGGTTTAAGTTCAAAGATAATGTCATGTTCATTTGGAATATAAGCACGAGCAACGCACTCCCAGATACACTCTCTGTCTCCCTACATCCCTATCTCAGCTGTAGGCAGGGTGGTAATATATAAAGAGAGAGCAGGTGGGATTTTTTTTAGGTGGGGAAGAAAAAAGGCTTATAGCTCCAAAGCTGAGTTCCCTGCCTATCCCACATTTTGGAAATGAAACAAAAATGGCTCATGAATTGAGCAGGCATGCTGCAAAATAAAAAGAAACAATAGTATGCAGAAAATTCACTGATTAAAACATAGGATTTTATTCCAAAAGACTTTGGGCAGAGTCTCCATTTTTTTCCAACTGCTTCTATCACCTGTATGAGGGGGGCACTGGACTTACACATGCAAAAGCCATTTATCCACTTATATTTGGTATCCTGCGAGGTCTGAGTCCTGAAGGAGCTCAGAAATAAGGAGCTTTCAGGTTGGCACCTGCCTAAATAGCCTCGCTCATTCGATGTAAATGGTCTCCGTGCCACAGAGATTTTGCTGAAGGCTTTTGCTCCGTGCACGGAACTGACATCATTCCAAGGAGCAGGGCTTGGACTCTGATCTCCCTGTGCAGCCAGAGGAGAGGGATAAGCCCCCTAAGTGGGATGAGAGAGGACTAAAGCGATGATTTAACACACTTCCCGTGAGCAGGCAGCCCCAGCCTCGGAACTCCAGCCTCAGAGCCCGCTCCCTGCCTGCTGCGTTCCATAAAATGCTTGGGAAAAACACTTTGCACGTCATCTGCTGCACATCAGCAGTGCAAGACAATTAATCAGGGATTCCAGTGCCACGTCATAAATTATGGCACCTTCTGTCACTGACACTTGAAAGACAAAATGTGAGAATCTGTTTGTACCGACATCCTCCAGCTCAGGCAGAAGCACTTTCGGCGTACTTGGGGCTGGCTCCCCGCTCCGGGGTCTGATTCTGATCCCACTACTTTGGCCATGCACATTACAGGGACGTGTGTCACCTAGGTCACATCAGGATGGAGCCTTCAGCAGGCTTTTGACAATAACACAGGGAAATAATCTCCCCACTACTTATCACCGACTGATGGGAAGACCTGGAAAAGTCCCTCCACATCATGAGCTGTCCCCCAGACAAGAGAGAGCTGCAGCACATCAAATTCCTCACCACGACAGCTCTGCAGCAGCACCTGAAGTCCAGGCTGCACCTTCCCCCCTCCCATTGCCCGAGAGATGCGCAGCGGTGAAATATCCCCAAATTAAACAATTATGTTTAGACACACAAACACACAGAGACCTCCCACTAACTCAGCAGATTCTTTTGAAAGTTGGCACTGTCAAAACAAACACAGTCGCCTGTAGCACCCTTCCCGGCTCCTGCTGACAGCGCTAGTGAGGAGGAGGAGGTGCTGAGTACTTTGTTATAATGAGGAGGAGGATAGTGTTGGGAAAGGTGTTGAGTTTGACACAGAAGTATCAAGAGCAGGAAAGCGAAAGTCAAGGAAATCAGCCTTGTGCCACCTAAAATTGCTCTGGCACTAAACCTACAAAAATCAATGACTCTGCTTTCACAGGAGGTTTCACATAAACCTGAGGGAGCGTACAGCACGAGCTGCACCAGATGGAAAGTCTCTGGAAGTGGGGAGTGAGACAGGAGCAGTGCTGGTATCTCTGAGCTACATCAAACACAGAATTCACAAACAGCAATTAGGGCTATTCACATCTATCCCTGCCTTCACTTCTGCTGTACCAGTGAGGAGGGAGAGACAGCACCGAGAGAAAACCAAAGTCTTATAAATGTATCTGCAGGTAGTAAAAGGATTGTATGTACTCATGTATCTGTGTCCGTTACTGAGTAAAAATTTGGTAATACAACAGTCTGAATTTCAGGTCAAAGTTATTTTTCCTTGGTTGCACCTTTTCAAACTCATTTAATCACAGCAGCTTGTCTTCCTTTGCCCTCCCTCACAAAACCACTCCCCGCCATGCCACATTTTAAACCTCCTCACAAAGAAAACTGAGGGAAAATAATTTTGTGCAACTTATCCATCTTTCAAAGCAGCTTCTGGCAGAAGGGAGCTGAGAGTGATGAGTCCATAGAATAATAAATAATAACAATATTGAGCAGTTTTGCAGAGCAAATGTACATTGAAAAACTTTTCCTCTTGAGTGCCTGACATTATTAATTTGTTCTCCAAACACACTGGTGAGGGGAGTCAGCCCAATTTTGCACACAGGGAAAGTGAGCATATAGATTTCAATAATTGTTTAAGACACAGAGGAGTCACTTCCAGGAACTGGGCAGAACAACTCACAGAGATCACAGCCCATATCCATGGCAACATTTGGCCAGAGCCTTGTCACCACAATAATTGCTATCGGCAAGTGACACATGCTTGGGGTTTGTGACACCTGTGAATAATATTCTCCTGGAGCTGCCCTTCCCTGTGGTCCAGAATGAGCATGTCCCAGGCCTCAAGGAGCAGCAAAGGCTGGATGGAAGCTCCTGTAATTATTGATAACAGAAGTATTTCTGACCCCTTTCCAGTTTCAGCTTAAAAGGGTTCAAACTCGTAGCAATCTACTGCTTAAGTAATATGTGACATCCAAAGATCCCAATCTGAGATGCACACACTCTCATTTGGGACATCCTTTCCTGTAGAACAGCAGAATTTATTTTCTACCACAGGACTGTGTTTTCAGCCCCATTACCACAGAGATTTCAGATGAATGGAGGGGAGGGGGAGGAAGACCTGAACTGACTTGCTGTATCCACATGAAATGGCTTTTGAGTGACCTTCTGTCCAACCTTCTAACATCTAAGACAAAAGCATGGAGAAGCTGAACAAAGGAAAGCAGGAAAGCTCCATGAACAGGGTGTGTGTGGGTTTTGTTTGTTTGCATAGGGATACATTTTGAGGTTGAGAAACAGGTACCTTATTTTTAAGTCTTTTCCTGTTTTCTAGTACTTGTAGCAGAATCACAAAAATATTAAGAATTTCCAGGACCAGCACAACACCAAAACCCAGGTGAAAATCTCACCTGTCACACCCACACTGATGAGCTCTCAGAAATCAGTGGATGTGGGGAATTCCTTTGTGGACAAACATAACCTGCCCCAGGTTCCCCTGATAATGGCTTGGTGACGAACCCAGTCTTAACCCTGCCTTTTCCTCACAGGATTCCTTATGAGCCTGGTTACAATGCAAAAGTGAGGCAGGCAGGAGAACAGCTCTTGTGTCACCCCCTGCTCGCCCTGGGCAGTGGCTGGTGCTGGCACACCAGTATGATCTGCACAAGCTGATGCACTGGGGCTGCTGCTTTGCTTTTGAGAGCTATTGATTTCCTGCCCTTTCTTGTAAAGCATTCTGTGAACTGGAAGCAGTTAAAGGTTAACAGCAAAGATTTCGTTAAAAAGAATATTTTAGAATTGTTTAAGATCCTAAATCATTAGTAGTTAAATGCCCACATGTAAAAACTCCTGAAATTTGTGTCTTCAGGCAATGAAGCTCCAAGAGTTACCTGCCAATATGAGCACCCCTGACTCTGCTCCGGCTCGGCACAGGCAATTCCCAGCTCCCTGCCAGGATCCCAGCAGCAGTGGAGCAAAGAAGAAAAGTTAAAGGGACAACAGGCACTAGATACTCCTGCCAGAGGGTAGGAGAAGCAAGGGAAAGTGTGTTTCTGTTAAGACCCCTCCTTGAGTGCTGCATCCAGCTCTGGGGTTCTCAAAACACAGACCTGTAGGAGCAAGTCCAGAGGAGACCACCAAGATGATCAGAGGGATGGAGCAGCTCTGCTGTGAGGAAAGGCTGAGAGAACTGGGATTCCAGAAAAGAGAAGCTTTGGGTCAATTACAGCCTTCCAGCACCTTACAGGAAAGATGGGGCAAGACTATTTATAAGGGCCTGGAGTGAGAGATGGGGGAGTGGGTTTCAATTGAAAGACAGTGGTTTTGATTAGCTATTAGATAAGAACTCTTTCCTGTGAGGGTGGGGAGGCCCTGTGAGGTTGCCTGGAGAAGCTGTGGCTGCCCCATCCCTGGAAGTGTTCAAGGCCGGGTTGGATGGAGCTTTGAGCAACCTCTTCTAGTGGAAGGTGTCCCTCTCCATGGCAGGGGGTAGAACTGTGTGATCTTCAAGGTCCCTCCCAATCCAAGTCATTCCTATGATTCTTTGAAAGGAACTGCTGCCCGAAAAACACAGTGCACACCCACATGTGAGTGCATTGAGGGGGATTTCACATGCATCTTCTTTACAAGCTGTACATTACAAGCTGACATTTCTGTTACTGGGCTGGTGCTTCCCCATTTTATGATCCTTTTTTAATGCACAAACCTAGGAAAAAGAGGGAAGTTTGCTGTCTGGGAGCCACTTTTCTCACCTGGGGACCTGCACGATCCATGTGTGTTAATTTTAGGAGGAACATCCTGTGCAGCATCCACTGCTGCTGACAGCACCTGGCAGAAGGGCTATATCCTGCACATCCATCCTTTGGCAGGTTTTCTGGGAAGCAGCTACAACAGAGCTGCAGTACAGATGGTCCTGCATTTGGGGGTGTTTGGATCCAGACCCTTCAGTTGGGTCTGTCTGAAGGGAAGCTGCCTTCAATACACCCAAATATTTTGGATTTAAATCTACACGTATGTGGCCCAACTTATTTCCCTTCCAGTTCCACCTCTCACTGGGCAGTGCAGTTTCAAAGCCAAAAATCCTCTACTTTCAGCTGTAGATCTCCACCCAAACCCTAATGCTGGCACATCCAGGCTCCAAGGGCAGGACACCCCAGCAGCCTTGAGGGGCTGAAGTTTCCCTGGGGACACTCAGATGAAATGTGCTCTACGCTGGGACTCCTCCATTGGAGGGGGAGCAGAAATGAGGGGGAAGGTTATTTAAAATATCCTGGCAGGATCCATCCCCGGCAAAGGATTCAGCCACAATAGGTTCATTCAGGTTTCTAAGTCATTAGACTATTTCCAGCATTATTTTTTAAAGATTTGTTCTGTCTCCTAAAGAATTGCTTCTCAATGCAAAAGCAGAATGATGAATGCATCTCCCCTTTCCCTGCTGAATACAACTTAGGAAAACATAATGCTTCTCATCTGATTTCCTCCTCAAGTCAAAATAAGCCAACCAAATCCTGCTGTATACACCTATCAATACAAACAAAAGATGCAGAGATGGGGTTGTTTTGTAGCAGAAATAAACACAGTTTAAGGAATGATTTTCCTTTCATGACAGCTTAAGGTCCTTCAAACTCGACAGAATTGATTACTGAGTCAAAGCAAAGGAGGGCAGGGAATGGAGTTTTCCTTGCTACACACCTGTAATGTGACACACTCCGTGGGCTAGGGGAAGGAAGTGGAAGGCTTGAGCTGCGAAGGAAAACCCAGAGAGGAAAAAGAACAAGCGATATCTTGGGATTAGCTTTAGCATAACATCCCACAGTATGTTTACTTTGCTTCTCCATCTCATATTTCTTCCTGGGATCAGTCCCCAGCCCTGCAGACCCTCCCAGGAGTACAATGCCCCTTTCGTGTATTGTACGAGTGGCACTGAGAGTACGGCAGCTTCAAAACATAAAAGGAAAAAAAGAGTCTCCCTCAACGCCATCATCATTTTTAAAAAAGGCAATTGATGTCGCCTGAAGCAGCAGCTATGAAGCCCAATTATACCACATTTCATTCAAGTGTCAAAAATTGGAATAATAATAACCAACAACGAGGAGCACATATAGGAAATGATGCTGCCATCTTCTTTTGTTTTGGCCAGGCGTTTTCATAAATTCAGGCTTTGAGCAGACCCAGTGCCACATTCCTTCAAGGACTTTCTTGTTCACTATTGTTTTCAGTTCCTAACAATTGGCTTCCCTGACTACTTTCCCCGTGTTGACAGTCGCTCACAGAGCCTCCATATGCTCCCACTACTTGGGTAGTCAATCATTTGTGAATTAGCTACCCAATCAAAGATCTACAAGAGGCTGGTAGTGTTTATTCATTGCTGGTGTTTTGAGTGAGTGTATTGCTCGCAAAAGGTGTCAGATTAAACACGCAGAAATGAATTTATTCACAGGATGTGGATGGCGCAGTCGGAAGCAGAGACACAAGCACTGGCCAGAGCTCACACGGAGTTACTTGGGGTTTTTTTTCCCTTTGTTTTGTTGTGGTTTAAACCACACCCGGGGCAAGATGTCACTGGACTCAGGAAGACAGCAACCACCTGCTCACTCACAATGGAATTTTTGGGAAGAGGCTGGAATCCTGGCTGGAAGCAAGGGAGTGGCTCCAGAGGCTGTCTAAGGTGGAGGACAGAAAGGTGAAAGCAATCAAAGGCACCCTTGATGAAATGTTTTCCTCATCTTACATCGTGGAGGTGCACACTGCAGCCTTGCCAGACACGTTCCTCTGTGCCAGCAATATTCCTGCATTCCCAGCTGCATGGATGGAGCCCTCAGAAGCCGCTGGAAGCACTTGTGCCTGATGCTGGGAACGATCTCAGACAAAAGCCACCTTTCTTTTAAGATCTGCCTCAAAACACCAACACAATACTCCCCTTAACTGTCATTTTGGGGCAATTTAAAGGCATTTTAACACTGGCCAACACAGCCTAAACCAAGCAATGCCAACTTGCAGAAGAGCCAGCTTTCATCCAGCAGAGTTGTTCCAAATCAGGATTATCACTCGCCATCAGAGACGCTGCCTAATTCAGAGCTGGATGAAAACCTTGACAGGATTTAAACACACAGCTCACGTGAACTTGCCTCCTTCTATAGGAAAAGGGGAAAAAAAGTTGACATAACAAGGCTGTGTTTGGAGAGCTCACTTTACAGTCCAGGTTTACGCTACAAGATGAGTAACACACATATCTATATATCCACAGGGGTTCCACATTGTCACCTTTACCTGACTTAAGAGATCTATTTATAAGCAAAAAAAAAAAAAAATTAACTGCCAGTCCAAAGAAAATGTCACTGGTGATGCGAGAATCAAGCTGATTTCTTTTCTTCTCATGAATCAGTGTCACAATAAAGGGTCTGCGTGACAACCCTGCCCTTAGCAATCACTGAAAATCCCAGTTTCTTTGAAATTAGGAGCAGGCTGGTCCTTATATTGCCTGTACTTGGTGACGATGACAATGATGCACAGGGAGAGATGTAACTTAGCTGCTTGTCATAGTTCTTACTTCAGCTGACTTCCAGCAGCATTTACTATTCTGTATTAATAGAAATTAAAATATTAAACACTTACTCATTAAGGTATGCAGATATGATTCACAGGGAACTGGTAGGAAAATGCCATTTTCAAGTGGAGATATTACAGTGAAGAATATTTCAACTTAGAGCTTCCCAGAAGAAATATAAAGCACTTGTTTATTCAGTGTCAGCTGGAATAACAAAAATTCATTCTACTGATAATAGTGCATCAATACATATTAAGCCAATGGCAATTTTCCTGAAGTTTTCCCTTCTTCAGAATTCATGAAAGAAATTTAAAACACTCAAGGCAAATGTCAGTGCAAGGGACAGTAATGTAAAGAATCAAAGTGGAACTACCTGGAATGTACATTAAATAAGAGGCAGAGAATGAGCACAGAGTGAATTTTTATATGTTCACATTACAACAAACTAGTCAAAGATTCTGACCCCTGGCACTGGAGAAATCTTCCCAGTTTTGATATTTGCAATAAGATCATTCCCAAGAGGGCTGGGGAAAAAACCCTCTTCCTCTCCCTTTCTTTCAATAAAATGAGACCTCATCTGTATTATGAGGAAGAATACTAATAATTTGGGAGTGTTCTGAAGTAGCTTTTACAAAGCTGCTGCTTGGGGTTTAATATTGCCCGGGAAGTCCAGCAGATTTTCCTGGCTTTGCTGGAGAGAGAAGCCTGCGGCTCTGGATGGAGCACTGAGCTCCCAGCTCTGCCAGGAGAACGTGGAGGGGATGTGCTCAACCCCTGGGCAGCCAAGCCGGGGCAAGAATCCAGAGATTCCCAGAACAGGGCACGGGTGGGTCCCATCTGCACACAGCATAGCTCCTGGTGAGTCCAAAATGTGCTCCCTGCACCGGCACAGCTCCGGAGCCTCTCTGCCCTTACGGCAGCTCCTCACTGACTCCCTCTGCGCTGAGCCGACACAAACATTTGGGTGAAGTGCAAGATTATGACTCGAAGAAAGGAAAAACCCAAAACAAAACAAGGCAAGAGAGTTGGCAGCGGTGTGTAATAACAAATAGGTGCACGCCGTCAAAACAATTAATGTCACTTTGCAAGGTCTTCTGGAAATATATCAACAGAGGGAACCCACAGATGGCTCTTTTCCAGTGCATTTTGGAAGGGGGTTGGATGGGCCATGCTACTGCAAATCCCAAGCTGAAAGATGTGAAGGACAAAAAAAAAAAAAAAAAAAAAAAAAAAAAAGGTGCATATATTTTTATTTTTTTTTCCTCCTGAAATTCCTCTTCAGAAATAAAAGGAAATAAATTGGGCATGTACAGCCAGGGCAAAGATTGACTCAAAGGTTGGATGGTCTAATGCAACAGATACACCAAGCTGACCTATAATGCCATAAAAGCTGGATAGAGGACCAGAATTTTCCAGTGCTCAGCACCAATTAAGGCCAGGTTTGCAGAAAACGTCCTTCCCAAGAGGGCCAGCGTAGCAGAAAGCATTTGGCTCCCTCTTGATGTTTGCAGAAATGTTTTCAGAAGACCTTCTTTTCCTGGCATGCTGCCCTCTTTCTATACCCAGGTATTTAAACAGGGCTTTAAAAGGCCAAATTATTGCCTCCCTGATTCTCAGTTTCCTATCATTAAATCGGGAATAAAAATAACCTTCTTTCACAGCCAAGGAGCAAAGAGGATAAAAGCAGAGGTGCTTGGTGCTCACACATCTCAATGCTGGGGGTCTGATAAGGATATGATTTTTGCCCCAGCAACTCTTTACTCTCTGGTGGTGTTACCCTCCTTCATTAAGTACTCACACATTCAGAATAAAATCAGATCCGAAAGCAACAATGTTTTCTGCTCCCAGGAATGCTCTATTTCCAAATGGAGCTCACTCAAACTGTCTGTCCTCTCCAGAGACCCCTCCTGATTCCTTTTCCTTTACCCTCAGCTTGCCCAGAGCTGAGCCAAGCAGGCAGCTGATGGGCTGGGCAGGTAAAGAACCCTAATTGCACTGCTGTCTGTGGGGTGTACATATTTATTTGTACACACGCATATCTCTAAATACACATATATGCCCACGTTTCAGGCTGGGACACCACTTCAGTCCTTTCTGACCCCCAGGTCCGAGGGGTGGGGCACACCCTGGCTCAGTGACAGACAGCAGGCTCTTTGTAGGGTCTGTTGCCCTCCCTGGCTGCACACAGGTAATGATGACCCCAGGTGCTGTAACTCACACGGTGCTGGCAGGCAGCAAACACTGTGGAAGCCAAGCCAAGAGGAGGAAAGATTGTCCTTTTGCTCTGATATTTCCAACTACAGTCTCGCATTTCCTTATTTATCGCTAGCCAGGCATGGAAGGGACAGAGGAGGTGAATTTACTGGGTACAGCTTCAGCTCCCTCCTTGCCTTTTCCTATAAACATCCACAAACCTCCTCTAGAAAGGAGGAGAGGTCAGGAGCCTGTCGGGAAGTTCTGAGGTAACTCCCAGCTCTGCATTTGAGCTCTGAGTAAGCCCCACACAAGAAAAAAGCCAAACTGTACAGGGGCTCAGCAGCCAGTCAATGGGTGGTGGCCCTCAGTGGGCCCAGGGAGGACAGCAAAGGTGACAAGCTCTGCAGCAGATCTGAAGAGCTAAGGAGACACCCACAGGTGTCTCAAGTAGTTTGGGTTTCCATACCCTCAATGCTACCCTGGGCAAAAGCTGCTAAGAGTGGAGATAAACAGTATCATTTCCATCATTAAAGCATGAGAATAAGTGGAATTATTTCATCATGCAAGTCATAACCACAAAGAGCTTTCCACCACACTGATTCCCCATAAAAATATTTGAAGACTTGTGCACATCTGAAGGAAGGACTCAGAATAAAAGAGGGATCCTCCTCTCTATTTTAACAATGACTTCTGAAGAACACTTACCATGTTTTACTTCACAAGTACATTTCTGCACGTGTACTGGTCTAAGAAGTTTCATCAAGTTTGGAGAGAGAAAAGGTAAAAGCTTTTAACATTAGTCAAGGACACAGGGTGGTTAAAGTGATATTTCCTTCCCCCTGTTTTAACCAATTACTCCTGTACTCCTATGCATGATTTCAGACTACTCTGTTTCAGGAAAACCCAGGGAAGAACCCTTTGCTGAGGAAGGAATATATTTTCAGCATTTGTGAATCTATTTCCTTGTAGTTTATTAAGTAAAATGTGCTCCTTATCTGGAGCCTGGTAAATTCAATGCAAAAAATGTTTTTTCTGCTCCCACACTGACATCAGAGCCTACATGGTCTGTGGGGTTGCCTCTGGGAGGGACAGCCTTCTCTCCAGAAGTTTTGCTTTCTTTAGGACACCTCATCCAGCATCCTCTTGCCAGGAAAAACCTTTAGCATTTTTCAGCACCTGAGAGTGCTGCTGAGTTTAGAACAAGAAAATAACCCTGTGGCTTTCATGGTGCCCAGCATACACCAGCCCCCAGCTGCTACTCTGGCCTTGAACAGACAAGTGCCACAATCCTCTTCCCTTTTCCCACCTGATAACAGGAGGTTTTGGATGAGGTTTGTATCCCTATCCAAGGAACTATGAGCTCCTTCAGCTGCTGCTGGTCCACTTCAATCCTCTCCATACACATTCTGGAGTACCCCACCCATTCCTGCCCACCCAGGACATTCTGCTCCACAGCCCTTGGAGAGGTTTTCCTCCAGGATGTCAGGGCACCACAAAGTGCTCATCTCTCCTGGACTGACTTCACAGTGGTTTCCTTAGCCAGCACCAGCTTTATAGGGAACTTAATGAACAGCTAGCCCAGATAACAGAATGGGGGCAGAGGGTCATGGGGAAGAGAAAAGATGGTCAGGAAACAACCAACATGGAGGGAGGAGAGACAGGCACAGAAGGAAGGGAAATCCTCAGCAGTCTTAAGGGACAGAACGGTGACAGGGATTGCAGTCGGAGCTGGAAGTGCTCCTGTGTTACCTCATCTGGGTCAAGTGAGCCAATATCTCCCTCACCTGTCATATATTTTCAAGATTAAGGCAGGGAAGGTTTTGGTGTTTCTTTTTCATTCTGTGTTGCCTTTTTTTCTATTCAGGAGCTTCAGCAGCTTAATTTTTGGGTTTTTTTGGTTTTTGTTTTTTTTTTTTTTTTTAATTACCTTGATCTTGCTTTCCCCATTTGGTCACTGTTTGAACAGGAATGAATTCCCAGTCTCCAAAGCCCATATGTGATTTCTATGGAGTGATCCCAAATTACCTAATCTCAGCTCATATGCCAGTGCACATTCACAATTTAACATCTTTTTTTTCCTTGGAATTGGGCACAGGAACTGCTAGTTGGCTCAAATATAAGAATAATACTTGAAACACCGAGGCCAAACCCTGCACAATAAGTCTACATATGTGGTTGGGCACTAACAAGCCAGTAAGAAAATGATCTATTTAAAGACTCACTTCTGATTTAGACATTGCTTTGAAGCAGAGAGAGTAGCCAGCAGAGCCTGGTCTCCATTGCAATTTTTCAAATATAAAAATTAAAAAATTATTATAATTATGCATTCTGAAAGCTGGATGGGGCCATGCTACACTGAAGCATATTTTCCAATGTAATTAAGGCTTTCAGCTGATTCCTTCTGACTGCAATTGTTATTTCAAATGTGAATTAATAAATCATGTCCATCTAGTTAAGAATTAAAATCAGTCTCAAGTATTCCTGCTTAGACCAGCAAACTTAAAGAGAGGGAAGGATGAATGCTCCCAAGAAATTCTCAGTGGAGAAAAGAAGGAAGGAAAAAATAGGGAAAGTAAAAGAAAGGGCCTCATCTTATTTAGGGTTTTCCAGGCATCTAAGAAACACACAGGATGAAGTTACATGACTCACACATATGGAAGCATTTTTCTAGCTTTATACCAAGACAATATGCAAATAGTCTACCCCTACTTTCACTCATGACTGGCTGCAAATACAAAATTCAAGCTGAATAATGTTAACTGCCCACATGCTCTGCTCTAAAGGATCCTCAAGGGCTTCTGGTCTCCTGTGGTATCCACAGAGCACTTTAGCTATCACAGTGAATTAGTGTAAGGCCTGGTAATGCACCTTTAAGTATGTGAGCCCTTTTAAGGCACTTAGAGGTCAAGTCTGTGGCTATATAAAGTACAACCTTTGGAACATTTATTTTCACTTGCCCATCCAGAGGCTTGGATGGCACGCAAAGGCGGTGTTTAATTTCATAAGAGCCCTTCAGATTCCAAATTGTCAGAGTCATCAACTGGCTCTGATAGCCAACCAAAGTTTACAGTAATGTAATAAAGCAAGGTAAATATTGGCAATCAGGCAGTGGCTGCTGAGCGTGGCTGCGTGGGGCAGGAAGAATTGCCATTGTGAGAGAAAGTTGTCATTTTGCAAAGGGACCTCTAAAGAGCAAGGCACAAGGCAGAGCAAGTCCAGATGGGCCTCTTCCCTGGAACATAAACACAGACACTCTGCTCAGCCTCTTCCACATTTCTCAGCTATCCTAGACCATGAACAGTAGCTCCCGATGTGCCATCGATCAAAAATTCCCTGTGAGTAAAGAATTCCCATGCAAAAACACTGTTTCCACAGACATTATGACAAAGAGATGCCCAAGGAGGAGTTACTGAAAATAAAAAGGGCCCATAAGAAAGGAACAGTAGATATCAAAGCTATTTTACACTATTCCCTCAAAGAGATGGTGCAGCACATAAAGAAAGCATTATTTGATCACAGACCCACTTATAGGAGAGCACAGTTTTACTCTGAATATTGAAGCAGGGATTTTTTCTGAGAGTAAAAACGAAGTGCAAAAGGCACAGAATATCACTGCTGAGAGATAACAGGAGCTGCCATGCCATGTGTGTGCCTGGAGAGACCTGAGCTTCCAGAGCTGGACAGCTCTGCAGCACTGCCAGGCCCGCCCCACTCCGGGCACCCCAACGCTGGCTTTTCCTCTCCTGCTGGCAGAACAACCCAGCCACTCCCCGTGCACAGCCTTCCCCTCTAACACGGGCTTACAGGGCAGGTCTTTCCACACCTGATTCTGGTGAGTCCTGAAAGGCCAGTGATTAAAATAAAAACATGTATAAAAAGCAAATAAAAGGAGAGGGCTCCCTGTACTTGTGACTGAGCAGGACATTAGCAGAAACACTCAGATAAGCCCCTGTCAGTGACCAGAGGTCAGTGTCAGCTCTTTTGTTACCTTCTGAGGAACAATTCACTGGGCAGTGAGAGTTTACAGAGCAGATCTGTGGGCGTGTGCCAGAGGTACCAGAGCAAAGCTGTCTTCTTGTGTATTTTTCAGTGAATCTCAGTCTCTTCTCTTTATTCAGTTCATGTTATTTATTTATTTATATGAAACAGGACTCGTATTTATTGATACTAAATGGAAGATGAAGAGTTAGGAATCCGGGCTTATCGATCTAGATATCTGTAATGCAAATGAACAAATAACACCCAGAGAGAATGTTTGTTGGTTAATGTCATGTACTCAGTTATTGTGTGCTGATACTAATCAATGCACTACTGAGTTTGCATAGACTCCTTAGCTGCTTCATCACACAGGAGGTGCCTGGCTGGGAGATTGTGCCATTTTGAAGTTTTGTTCATTACTGAGGGCCTGTGCTTGCCCTGAAAGCTCCCCGCATCAGGCAAGATTTCTGTGACTTGCTGATTTGTAGGATGAGGCTTGCTGTGAAAGCCACACACTGTTCTCTCAGCACTTCAGAAGAGAAGCTCGGAAGCTTTTCTACCTTCCTGCAAACAAAACCATTCTCCCAAAGTTACTCCAAAGGCTGATGTGAGGACGCTCAGTACCTTGCATAGTCAAACTGTTATTCAGTTTGCTGAGTGCCACTGCTGTCAAGGACAAGAAACACATTCATGACTCCATTCACTGGCTTTAAACATTACGAAATGACATGAAACAAACTGTTTCATGTCAAGAAGCCCTAAAAAAATAAAAAGGTTGAAAGGAAAGGAAGGACAGTGGAAGAAATGCATTTAAATCAAGAGGGGAGAAAAACTGCTGCACCCTCACCCTTCTTGTTCAAGATAACGCCCAGTGGAAATTGTCACACCACCACATGGACTAAGTGTCCAAATCAGCCCCTGGTTAGCACAGAGCCCACTGCAAGACAGTGCTTCAAGCACACAAAAGCTCACACTGCTACACATGTGCAAAATTCATGAAGACAAATACCCCATCAGCTGTGGGCAGCGCCTGTGCCTGCCTTGCAGCAGTCAGCCAGGATATTCACTTCCCACCGAGGCTCCCTCTCCCAGGCAGGGAAGCAGCCGTGCCAAGCCTCGAGCGACAGCATAATGACATTAATTTTCCAGGCACGCTGATGACAGCTCTGTGAAGGCTGGAATTTGAGTAATGCAGGTCACACTGCCATTGTCCTGTCTCGGTGCACAGGGGTCAGACTCTGGGGGCTGCTTTATGTGCAAGGAGCATGGCTCAGCCCAAAGCACTCCCTGGAAAAACCCGGCGGAAAAGGAACGAGACGCCACGGAAAACACGGCACTCTTGTGGAACTGCTGAAAGGTGTCAGAGCTGACTAGTAGTGACATGTCCCTAACACAGGGACAGGACGGTCCTTGTCCCCACTGCAGCTCACGGTTGATAGTTGTGAGATTGCCTGGCTTACACAGGAATGAATGGTTTGGTTCAGCCCAGGCATGTTTTGCAGCACTGCTCGCTGAGCTCCTGACCCTTCCAGGCAACCCCTGCAACAAACTGACCAATAGGTATCTGGCTGATGGACAAAAATAGTCACCTATTCTTGCCTATCTCCACTTTTTCCTTATCCCAGTGCAAGCTCCATGGAAGATTTCTCCCTAATATAGCCTCCCGGGAACTCGCTGTAGTCTGTCATTGCTTACAAAAAGCACACGAGACACTTTGTTGATCTTTCCCACTCCGAGTTCAAACCCCCCTGGTAACAGCAACACTGTCCAGAGCAATTGCTAATCCTCACAGTTAAACCAGCAATGCTCAAGGATGGCCAGTTAAGCTGCCTGCTTAACAGGAACGAGAGATTCAGCTCAAAAGTCACCCATGATGCAGAAGCAGTGAGCCAAGACAACTCTAAAAAACTGCAACTTTATTCCTCTTTTTGCTTTAAGGACCCACCACTGCACAATATTAGCAACACTTTCAACTTCCTCCTACAGCCATAAGAATCCGAGGGTTTAAACCCCACAGCATCTCCCCTAAGCAATGCCGGAGCAGCACAGGTTCAGCTGGTAGAGCTGGGTTCCCTCAGCTCAGGACTACCTGGAGTGACCTGAAAATCAGGGTTGCAGCAGGACAGAGCTGCCTTGGCCATGGCACCATGGAATTTGCTGGGTCATTACAGCTCCTATGGATTCTGGCAGCACAGAGCTACAGCCCAGGAGAGAGAAGTGCAAGTGTTTGTTGATTGCCATCTGCTGCAGAAGGAGACACAAGACTGCTCAGCTACTGCTTCAAATCCTGAGCAGATGCTCCACAAAAGAGAAAATGTCTCCAGCTTGCAGAGCAATGTGCCTGCCTCTCTCTCCAAACCTGGCCCACAGCAGTTACTGACCACATGGCACGGCATGGGATTGGAAGGTTTGAAGTTCAGCCAAATGAAGATATTCTTGGCTTTATCATGAGCATTTAAGAGCTACCAGGTGAATCTTCCTGGGCAAGGTAAGGAGTGACTTTCAGTTCAGTTCCCAGTGTATGTTACAAATCATCCTGCATTGCTGGTAGCTTACACTTGTTACATTTGATCATTCAGCTGGTTCTTCCTTGCCTATCTCTTCCTTTGCTGTATGAGCCATTGCAAAGTGGCTCCCTGTTCTGTCATCAAAGTGAGACATGTCCCAGTGTTCCTTCCAAAGTGGCAATTGCCTCCAATTAACATAACAGCTATGAAACAGAAGCTTCAAGAGAAGCAGTACAGTTGTCTTCACAGTCCTTCCACAGGGATCAAAGATTAAGCAGTTTCTTAGGGTCTCTCTGGTGATGTTTTAAGGAGGTGAGAACAAATATGGGACCTAAGATCCATCCAGGAAGCAGCTGTGGAAGACAAACAATGCTAGGCTGGAGAAGAACAAGGAGATGAAAGGCCATCTTTTTGAAAAGGAAATATATCTCATGAAACCCAGCATTTGTTGGGACAACCAGTGAAGCCAAAAGCATTTTCTCCTTTCCATGCTCCCATTCACCACAACCCCCCTAAGATGTTCCTGTCTTATCTCAGGAAGGCTAGCTCAGGGAAAATGCAAGTGAGCAAGTGCAGATGAAGCTCGTATCCCCACATCACACAAACCCCTTCAAACAAATCTACAGGGTTTGGGTGGTTTCCAGCCCCTGCAAATCAAGAAACATGGATTAGTTTGCAAACCTTGTCATGAATGGAACCCTGCAGGGCTCACACAGCTCTAATTTTAACCTGCGCCCCCATACTCTGCACAAACACGCATATCCATGAAACAGAACATCGCCCATATCCACACTGCCTATTTGTTCATTGCCAACAAGTAGATTAGAGTTCAATTCACTCTGATTAAAGGATTGGACTGATCTCTGAGCCAACCCTGATTTTTGCCCAACACCACTCAATCATTGTTCACTCACTGGCCCAAGCTGATCCTGGCTTTTGTGTGGGCATAAAAACGCTCCCCTCCTGTTTTCAGTGCACACTGGGATGGGAACGCCAGCAGAACTCAGCCATGGACACATCCTTTGTGGCATGGACCCACAGGGAAAAGGTCCATCCAAAGGGGACTGGGAGCACAGCAAGCACACTTGCTATCTGGGGAGAAATGAACCTGCTGCGTGAAGGTGCTGCCTGCACACCCACTGCCCAGCCCAGCAATGCCCAGAGCTGAGCCTGCTGGCTCTTCCCACCCTTCCTGCCTCCACACAGGCCCCAACACGCACAGCACCTGAGGGAAAGTCACAGAAAACAAAGCTCTCACAGCCATACACTGTCTGCTTCCACACCAAAGTCAGAGAGTCCTCCTCTGCCATCCATGTTAGAAGAAAGGATGTGAACCTGTGAGCTGCTTTCACTCACAGTGCCAACCAAAATACTCCAGAGGTAATTTAAAAATATCTCTTCAGTGTGTGCAACAAGGAGCAGGCTGTGCCTGAGCTGCTGTGTTTGTCTCCTCTCTGCAGTGGCCACCTGGGACGCAACCAGCATGCACTTCCTAAGCTCCAGGGGTGGCATTTGCAGCCTGCCACAAAGATGCCTGGGACAGCTCACATCTGAGGCAGCTCCCTCCTGTGTTTGTTCAATGGGACAAGGCAGGACACATCCCCAGCCCTCTCCTGCTGTCCAGGCACGCTGAGTGGGCAGGGAGTGGAGGTGAAACAAATTCAACAGGAGGGAGAAAATGGCAGCTCAGGATTGACAGAAAGGCCATTGCTTGGAGCTGTGTGAAATCCTGAGCCCCCAAGGAGAGCAGAAAATGGGAAACTCAGGCTAGGTTTCCAGAAATTCATATCCACAAAAATAAGCCACAAAGTGACTCAGAAGAGCGTGTTTTCACACACAGGAACACTGTGCATTGCCCTGCTGCCAGTAATGGCAGCGACAGAAAGGCACAAACACCAGGTCTGTATTCCACAGACAATTGTGCCATGTGGAATTGTGCAATCCTGCCTGGCACAGCCCTGGCCACGTCACTCCTGAAGGAGCAGGTACCCCCTTGAAAGTGCATTAAACTCCATGTTTATTGTCAGTAATCATCCTTATTTCATACTCCTATATTGGTACTTTATCCACTTGTTCTCTTGTCTTTGTTCATATAATTATATTTAGCTTTTCTTTTTTCCCACTAACTCTTAATCCTCCTCACATGTCCCCCCAAGGAACAAGGTGTTAACATGATGTGGCCAAGCACAGTCTTAATCAGAGCAGCCAGATTTCAAAGGGGGGGCTACATCTCCCTCTCTCTACAGACCCAGAAGCCAGCTGAGAACCCTACAGCCTGTTCTTTGAACAGACCCACTGATACATTTTGCCACGTATAAAAATCACTCAATGTGGGACAGATGTTTTAGTCTAGAGATGATACAGGCATGTACACCTGTGCACAGGCCACATTTGGGAAAAAAAAAACTATTTCAGCACAGCAAACACTGCATCCCATGGCCCTTATAGAAGCTTTCTAAAGCCAAATCCTTCCTCAGCTAATGTTTGTTCAAAGTCCAAGGAAGCAGGAAACAGCCTGTGAAGTTTGCCACAGGTCCCTAACATTTATGTGCATTGTTGTTCTTTCTTCCCACATTCGCTGTTAGTTTTGGAGAGCAGAAATAGTAAGATTTTTTTTTTTTTTTTTTTTTTTGGGCTGAATCTGTTTAGGATTCCTTTTTGGACAGTATTAGCACAAACAGAGTTTCTGGGAACAATGGCAGAAGGAGGGAAATTTCATCAGGGTGGGTAAAGCAATCAGCCTGAAACAGTGCTACCCTCAAGCATTTTCCACAATGGGCTCGAAGGTCTGAGGAGAGAAGGATGTTTCCAGAAGCTGTCATTTTGGCTTTTGTTCCTTTTCCCTGACCCCATGAATCCTCTGCAATACCTGTTCTCACACAGCCACGTCCAGTGAGTGCTGCATTAGCACATCTTTCTTGGAGAGGACAGAGAGGGTAGAGATGAAAAGGCCGTTTTGGACCCATTCGTTATTACTGTGTTTTCTAAGGCAGTACATGAAACCTGTCACTGTCTCTCCTGTCATTTCCCTCCCTCTTTGCTGGCTTAGGGGTTTTTTTGTGGTTTTTTTTTTCTGGTTGCATATCATGACCAAGAGGCTGGATCATGATGCACTAAGGAAATATTAATTCCTTTGCTGTTGCATCTAAAAGCTAAGATGACGAATTTCTGTGCCATGCTACATTATACGGGGATAAAGGAACAAAAGGGTGAAGGACAGTGGCTGCATGGTGTCTTAATCAGATGCAGATCAGCCTAAGAGCATCAGACCATCAAATCCCTGCTCTGCAGCAATCGTGCACCTTTAGTCAGGCTCTGAATGGGCTGAGATAGATTCGGGGCTTTATTGAAAGATCATACAGGATGACTGCAAAATCCCATTACTTGTTGATTAAGTATTGATTGCCTCGGTATTAACAAGCCAGCTAATATGAAGTGACCTCTGAGGCCACTGGTTGGAGGAAAAAAAAGACAATTTACTAAAACAGGCAGGCAGATGAATAAGAGGGCTAGATCTGCTCTTGGCTTTTAGCTTCGGTTAAAATGTCACACTCGATAGTGCAGATCAATGCCCACTTTATTTCCTTGCAGCCGTCTTATTACCATCATGAGGCTGCCTCCTTTGATGCTTTTTAATGACCCTCTGAACCGCGTGCTCTGCTTACCCACTGCCTTTGACTAAAAGGAAAGGAAAAGCTTTTTTTTTCCCCTTGCTGGTGATGGAGTGGCTGAGAACATGACATTGTGCCAGTATAAGTGGAGCAATGAGGTTTCTCGGGTCACCGGTGCTGCGACTCTGCTCTTTCACTCGGTTTCTAGCTTTTCTTTCTTTCTTTTCTAGATTTCAAAAAGTCTTGCTCCTTTTCATAACTTCAAAACTGGTAAGATATTAAGAGACCACCTACTGACAACTTCTGTCCAACACTCTTATTTGTGTTTTTAAGTGCAATAAGTTTAGCAGCTCTTGTTACATTAATTCTCTTGAAAAGCTCCTCACCCAATTATTTTGAATCTAATTTTTTTTTCTTGTTGCCACTTGCAAATCGAAGAATTACTTTTGATGGTGAACAAAGAGCACTGAGGGGATACAGTTCGAATCTCCTGAATCAAAATTGGACCACATTAAGAATTGTAGAAGATCCAAGACTTTCCACTTCAGCACATGCACAGTCCTTTAATCTAAGCTTAGGTATTGAGTCAAACATAAACTACACATTAAAGAGAAGACAACAATTCTATATTCAAGATACTACAGTTCTGTAAAGCATTTAAATAAGCATGTTTAGGTCTCATTTAAGAGATTAACCTGCAAATAATTTGATGTTTTGAAGAAGTAGACAAATGCTATGGAGAATAGAGATGATTCGACACCTCTTGAAAGGCATAAAGACTGTTTGAAACTCCTGGATAAATTAAGGACATGAGAAAGAGAAGGCAAATTAGGAAAACAGCCATTCCAACAGCAAAGATTTTCTTCTCCTTGTGGAAGCCTGTAAAGCTAATGAGCCAAAGTTGAACGGATGTTAATGGAGAAATCTCAGGCAGACATTTGTAGGCTGGAGACTTGGTGAGGGGGAGAGCAGAAAAATGAAAGGAAAAAAAGATGACTGGAAATATCACCAGGGTGGGCTTCAATTTTAAACCAATAACAACAACAGGGGCAACTTCCACTTTGGAAGTAGCCAGTGGGAAGCAACGTGGTTGTAGCATTGCCTGATGATGCCAGCTTGACCCAAAATCACTGAAGAGCTGCCCACCAGGTCAAGTAGAAAGTGGCACTGAGAACATAAATAAAAACATCCGTTTTCTTGCAGTAACAAAAGGACTCAATTCACGTGCCTCATTGCTTTAATTTTTCTTTCCTCCCTGCCACTCTTCCTTTTCTGTGGTTTTGTGGCAGAAACATGTACAAGAAAAATAATAAGCACCATCAGGAGGCTCTTTGGGGAGCATGCAGAAGTTTTGGTACTCTGCAAAGCCGCATTCACCCTCAACTGCTGAATCAGCTACAAATACAGGATCTGGCTTCTTATTCCCTCTTTTCCCCCTTCTCCTCTTCAATGTGATGCTCTTAAAAATCAGAATAATGCGGGTAATCCTTGGAGTGTGAGACCTTGATGGGATGACTTAGATTATTGCTGTATTACTATTATTTATATAGTGTCATAAACGTGCACGACGCTTAGCAGAATAGAAGACATCCCTCCTGCACCAAACTGTGCAGAGCCCTGCAGATGGATAATTTCAAACACACACACACACACAGGCAGGCACACCCCTCTCCTGGCTCCTGTGCAAAAGGCTCCAGAGCTTTGGGAGCTTGCTCTTTTTATTTTTTTTATATTTTTTTTCAGCTTACTCACAAAAAGTTCCTCTTTAAACTGTAAGCCCAGCTTGAAGGCTGTTGGCCAAATGGAGGCGTGTAGGGGCTCAGATCTGGAGCAGAGCCTAACAGGCTTGTCCATAAACGTATGCCTCTCCAGCATCCTGCCTGCTGCAGCTCTAATTATAAATTACCCCTGTAGACACACAGGGGTTCTAGTGAATTAAGCAAAAAATTTAGACTGGCTGATAGGAAAACAAGTTTTTGCACAGCATTCCCAATAAGAAATTATACACTTGTTATGCATTACAGTCTGTGCTCAAAATGCTATTTCAGCATTCTGGGTATTAAAAAAGGAAGCTTATGTGGTCTTGTGGTGAAAGACTGTGAAGGATTATTTAAAGTAAACTGTAGGGAAATATAAAACAAACCCAGTTAATTTATCACAACAGCGAAGATGCATAAATAAGATGTTTATGAACAACAAGGACAGTTTACCTATTATTCCAAAGAATTCATATTTTCAGAAGCAAAATATCTTCTTTAAAGAAAAACGATACCAGTTTTTCTCAGGACAACAAGATAAAAGTCTGTATGGAAAGCAGTCTGAAAATCTTAGTTCAATGTATTTTTCACTATTTCTAATTATAATCAAGATCTCTTGGGCTGAGTGACAGGAGAGCACACCTTTTGAAAACACCTGCATTAGATCAAAGACAGAACCTGGTGTCCAGAGAGCTTTGGGAAATTGCAGTGGAAACACATGAGAACAAGAACCTCAGCAACAAGAATCAGCAACATTCACTGTCTCTAACAGAGTTTGTGCAGCTCAGGGCAGATGAAGTCCTGGTTAATTACACATAATCTGTATGGATCTTTAAAACAATTTTAACAAGTGATGAACTCATACACCCTATGCTCTAGGCTAAGCTTCCTCAGTGCCAAAATCACAAATCATGTCAAACCTGATAATCAGGGCCTCAATACCAGCTTGATAATACATCACTTGGCTGAATCATGGGTCAGCCAGAAGTGCAAATCCTGAGAGCCCTTAAAGAAGTTGGAACCAATACACAACTGTGGACACCGACCTACGTTTTTATGAGCACACTTTATATCAGAAGTGCCCAATTCCATCTCTGGCTTATTTGCTTTTATGCCAAATTGGTGCTGTTCTTGGTTTCCCAATGCTATCTGCAGCCTGGTATTTATCCTTCCTTCCATGTCAGCCCTCTGTCCAGCAGGTGTGGCCCTGGTCAAGGTGAGCTCTGCACTCACCCCTTGTGAGCATTTGCTGAGCCCAGGACTAAAGACAAGCTACAATAAACTTGTGAGGGTCAGTGGGCAGCACGCTGGCCTTCTCCAGACAAAGAGCACAAGCAGCACAGCAAGGCTGTTCTCTTACCTGCCTGCCATTCATCTCCCTGCCTTTAAACCAATCACTGCTCATTTAATAACACAGTATGTGCTCCTGCCTTAAGAACTCAGACTTGTTCACAAGCTGAGTTCTGCAGGGTCAGACCGCTATTTTGCATTTGTGATTTTTAACAGCACAGCACCCTGAGCTGTTTAGAGGCCACATATTTGCCCCATCCCTGGAAGTGTCCAAGGCAGGTTAGACAGGGCTTGGAGCAACCTGGGATAGTGGAAGGTGTCCCTGCCCAGGCAGGAGGCGGAACTGGGTGAGCTTTAAGGTCTCTTCCAACCAAGGCCGTTCTATGATGATATCACAACTCAAGTAAATAAGCAGGAGAGAGGAAGCAGAAGATTTGTCTTTAAAGCTTTATGGCTCCAACTCAGCAGGCCATTGAGACAAATTGGGGCACCTGATTGCTCTCAAGTTGCTGTCTCAGGCCACATTCACAGTAAGACAAATACCACTGGGTTGTTTGCCATCTCTTTCCAACTGAAAGCCTGCTTTCTTAATCACACAGCCTGGGGAGTGACTGGATTTAACTGAAGGGGGGCATTCAGAAACAGGAAAGTCCAGTCAGGAGAAATGCCCTGCACACCAAACTGCCCCTGAGCCAGCCCAAATCCACACTGGAACAACTCTGTTCCTTCCTAGTGGAAACATGGGCTTCCATCCAGGTCGCGTGCCGCCCTCCCCGGAGCAGGACCATCCTCTTTGGGTGGTGACACGTTTCTGAATCAGACAGCACCTCCTGACTGGGTGTGTGCAGACATTCCCACCCACAGCAGTGGCCAACAGAGAGACAGAGAGAATAGAGAGATCGCATTTCAGTACAATAGCCACTTCCTCAGGAATGCCAATTGTAATTTAAAAACCGGTGACAAGTGCTTCTTAGCCTGTGAACTTTCCTATTGCTGGGCTGAGTGAAATGGGGGCAGTTTTCCTTTAAATTTTGCCAGTAATGATATGGTACACAAAGTGACAGACTACAGGGTTTGGGTAGAATGCTAACATTGTTCTTTTTCCCTTTTAAAGGTCATGTGCAAGAAAACCTCTCCAGTTAAATCTATCCATTTAACATCACCATTAGGTCACAGAAAGCAGCCTCAACATGCTAAGAGTCTTCACTGGAAAACACATGCCAGGGTGCAGTTCGTACAGAGCTGCTGGAGGAGGTGATGCTTGGCAAGGTGTGCTCCAGTTCTGCTACAAAATCCTGGATTTGCTTCTCATACCTGTTTTTAGCCTCTCAGATGTGACCAGATTTCAGTGCATATCCATTTTTAATAAGAAGGGATACGAGCAGGTGTTGATGTGTGGAATAGAACTGTAACAATTCCAACTGCATTTGTCTAATGGGGATGATAACATGTTTCAGCAAGGTATGCACTGAGGTATGATGAAAATAGGACTGAAATCCCCTCCTGAATTGGGATCTTTGGAAGTATAAATCTAAGATGCACTTTAATTTGTTACAGCACGCTGTTGAAAAGTAACAGCACTTAGAGATTTCTGAGCAGACGCTAATGTGGTTCAAACAGACGATACTAATAATCTTGATATTACTTAATAACATGTGTTTTCCCTTCAAAGACTGACTGCAGAGCAAGAAGCACACAGAAACAGTGACAGGGAGTTCCCTTGTGTTATAAATACATATTTTGGTGTTGGCTTTTTGCAAATATTGGAATGAATGTTATAAGTATGATTTTTTTCCTGTAGTTTTTAGTGTGTTTTAACTGCCTGAATAGATGCATAATAAGGTTTTTTTTTGCTGTAGTTTGGAATTTAGGTGCAGTGTGTTTCAGCTGCCTGAACAGATCACTTCCAGAAGAGGCCCAAGTGACTCTCAGCATTCACTGAATGTGAAACAGAGACCAAAGCCCAAATCAAAAGATGATAAGAACTGAATAAAAGTGGGACTGTGCTTGACAGACCCAAGGAGTGGCCATGCAGAGCAGTTCCTGGAACAGTGAATGTGCACAAGTCCATGCATGAAGAACAGGATAAAAAGGGGGGGTTCCAAGACACCAGCAGTGTGCCAAGGCACCTGGCTGGCCATTTAACCTTTGCTTTATTTTTATTTCTCTTATTGTTCCTATAAAACACTTTAAAATTTTACCAGGAAAGTGAACCTCGGTTTTCACACTTGCACTGCAGATGGCACATCCAGCCCGAGCACAGAGGACAGGGACTCTCCCAAGGAATATCTGCTCCACGAGTCACACTGGATGCACACATGCCTGCTGTGTCTGAGTGAAACACAGCTCCGACACTGGCAAAGTTGGGTTTTACTTCCCTGTGCAAAACATTTTAGCAACAGTAGCTGTTTCACACCAGAAATGCATGAAAACCCCACCATTACTTCCAAGAAGATGCAAGTGTTCCGTCACTAGTGGAAAACAGATCACATTTGATCAATCACTGTGTTCTGAGCGTCCACTTACTTCAATCTCGGTATGACATACAAAAGCTCATGAGAGAAGGGTTGGGTTAGAAGCAGATCCTCTAATCTAAGGAGTTAAAAAACCCCAAAGCCTTCACTGGATCCTTGGGAACAGAAATTCCATGCTGGAACAACTGCTTTGCATTTTCAAATGAAATAATATTAAATACTGTGGTGTAGCATTGCTGGGTTAGCTGGTACTGATTTTATTTATGCTAAGCAGTCATTTACTTTGGAAGTAGCCAAATTTTTTCCAAAAGCTCTGCTGATGTGTAGATGTCCCATAATAAAAAGCACATTTTCTAGTAAGGATCAAAATTCATAACACTTTATACTCGATAGTTTTTAATTAAGAGCCACATTAATGCTGCCTGCATTGTTTTTTCATCACGCACCCGACTTCCAAATGAGCTCACAGATACATTTCAAGTGCTCAGTATTCTCTAGGTTTTAGAAAATGCTCAGCTCCCATCTCCACACACAAAAAAAGTGTGAGTGTGAGAGATGAGCTCTGCTAATAAACCTGTCCTACACATCTGAAATAACAACAAGCACACACATCACTCTATAGATTTCCAACATCTTTTAATATAGCCTCCTGGGAAGTGGTGTACTGGGATGACTGTGCTTTTCACCACTACAATATTTGAAAAGCTCAACAAATATTTCTTTGGACTTGTAGGCTTGCAGAAACAATCCTGTCAAAAAAAGCTCTCTGGCTTGAATTGCTGATTATTAAAACTTTAAAAGAAACACATCCCACGGAAAACAATTAACAACATCTGAAGATTTCTCTGCCTGCCTAGATGTCTTAATCCAGAAATTAATTATAAAATAAATTTATCACATACATGCAAAAAATACACATGTAGCTGCCCAACAATTTGAGATAATGCAAACATGAAGGGAAGACTTCTGTAAAGACGCCTGTGTGAAAAGTAAAAGGATTAGCTTCAAATGATTATCCCTGGAATCTGACAAACCGTACACACACCTTACCTTAGCTCAAATTTATCCTGCCAATCAGGCTGTTAAATTACATAACAATTTGATGCCTCTTAATGAAGGATGGCATCCCAGGTGTTAGCTTCCATTGTGGCAGTCACAAGAAATTGATGTCTATTTCCTGCCCACAGTATTTTTTTTTTTCCTTAATTTAACATTTTTTCATTTTTTCTTAGAGATATATTACTTCTCTTTCTCTTTTTTTTTTTTTTTTTTTTTTTTTTTTTTTTGTGAGACACTGCATATTCCCTATGCGGTGTTACTCATTTTGTTGTGACCACACATGCTGAGAAAAAGAAATAAATAATTCTTCCCAGCTCGTTCAGGGATCCAGACGAACATAATCTGTGTTGTATTCACTTTGTTATACTTTATGTAAGAGGTGACACAAAACCAGCAGAGCCAAGGCAGAATCTCGAGATACATATGCTGCCTTTCTGCCTTACACACACTCCCAAATACGTGACACTTGTTAAGTGGCAGCCATGTACCATGAGCATCTCATACATTTTATCTTGGTGTGTTTATGCTGATTATTAAATACGAGATGTTAAAGAGTTTCCCGAGCAAGGCAGAGGGAAATGGCTTTGCTTTGCTTTGCCTGGTGAAAATACAGGTGAGCCAACACTCCATGAAGAGCAGCATTGCTGCGGCAGGAACAAAGGGAGCTGCCAGGCTGGAGAGAAGGACAGCAGCACATTGTTCTCCCACCTGCCAGGTCCTCTGCAGCACTGCTGGGTCTTCTTTCCTTGCATCACCAGAGGCCACAATAATTTGAGGGGCTGTGGCTATCAGTTTATATGTTACAAATGACGGCACTTCAACTTAGCTATTTTTCTTGATGGCTTTTGGCAATTATGAATATTTCTGCTTTTTTCCCTGCCTGCTCCATGACACAGTGAGAAGGTAGAGAACTCACTGCAGCATGCCTGGAGGCTGCTGGTCTTTGATTTGAGTGACCACATGTGAGGGGCAGGGTGAGCCCGAGTGCCAGACAGGCCCATGGACATTGCACCCATAGGCAGGGAATGTGGATAATGCACAGCTCAGGATGCCAGAGCCCCTTCATGGCAGGCTACTCAAAGGGAAAACATTCCTCACTGGGTTCTGCCTCTGCACATGATTCACTTTTGGTTCCCAGCACCATTAAATGTGTTGGAGAGTGGAAAAAGGCATTCCAGCCCGCACCCTCACATGATCAGAGCAGAGCAACTTCCACCAAACTATCTACAAACCTAGACTATTCTTGTGTGTGGCCTTGATTCTCCTCCTTTCTTCACGTTAAGGAATTTCCAGTGAGAAAACAACCTCCCACTTTGACCTCTGCCAGTTTCTCCGTTCCCAAGCCTGCTGCTGCCCCAGGAACAGTCCCCACACATGGCACATTTGTGTGGGGAAGGGCTGCCCCCTTGAGTATGTTCTCCAGTGCACTTAGCATGGCACCAGAATGAGTGTGGAGGGTCTGCAGACACCTGAGAGAATCACAGGATATCCTGAGCTGGGAGGGACCCAGAAGGATCATCAAATCCAGCTCTCAAGAAAATGGCCCAGACTGGGACTGAGCGTGCAACCTTAGCATTATGAGAACCTGCTCTAACCAACTGAGCTCTTCAGAAAAAAAGAAATATCAAAGCCAGAGATTCCCTCCCTCTGATTGCCAGTAGGAGTGGAATTCATTACCTGGTCAAACTCCTGGAGCTCCAGTACCACCAGGTGTACAGGGAATATGCCCCAGAGGACCACACTGCCTTTGGTGATTTTTCCTTCTATTAAGGGTAGGAAATAAAAGCTGTGTTGATTTTTTACAGATCCTCATTCTGCACTGAGCTTGTGTCTGACTCTAAGGCCAGATCTCTCTGGTTTATATGCTTGGCAGACAAAATTCTTAGGATCGAAGGCACTGAATGCATGTTCAATAGCAACACACCTAAACCAAATTCACTTCACTTACAGCCTTCCAAACAAAGAGCATGCCAGAGAAAACACTCATCATAAGGGCCATTGAGAGATATTACACTGTTCAACCTAACTTTACTCCATAATTGTGCAGAAAACAATAGGAAGATCTTGTCTTGTTATCCTTGAAGCTGATGGGATTGTTCAATTCTTTCTGATGGACATCTGTACAGGAGGAGCCTTACAGGATTGGTGCTGAGATTTTGCCATTAGCAAAATACTCGTATAACAGCAGGTGATGGGATCTCACCATTTTGGAGCTATCCAAACCAGGTATTAAGACCAAGCAAAGCCACTAAATTCTCACTATCAACATTGCCTTCCACAGACCTGGAGACTCCAGTGCCCAGGAGAATGATGTTGAAAGGGGAAATGTCCAAATATGAGCCACCTGCAGGCTCTGAGAGGTTCAGATTTATAAGGAGGAAGGGAGTTTCCTGTATGGGTGACTCTTCAATTTCTGCTGCTTTACAATAAGCAGGCCTACCTCCTTAGTTCAGTCATCAATCTAAATGCATAATCTTAGGAAAATGAAGGATCTCATCTTTCTCTGCCTGAGCTGTCTCTCCCAGAGTGAGGTTCAGCTGGACTCGATTCTGTCAGCCAGGGAACAACCTGGTCACTGTTCAGTCCTCAGCCTCCCTCCAGGACCCCTGGCCATTTCTCTTTACTTGTCCAGCTTCATATTGGCAGAAGACAGTGAGGGTTGGAGGAGACTGTTTTGGGAAGGAGAAGATAAATAGCCTAAAAAGAAGATGAAATTTTCCATTCGCCCCATGGTAAAAGGAAGGCAGGGGAGGGGTGAAAAAAGAGGAAAAAGATAGGTAGAGCTGGAGGAGAAAAATGAGATTCTGCCTGGTGTTTCATTAAACAAAACAAAACAAAACAAAACCCAAAAAAAAAAAAAAAAAAAAAAAGGCAATTGGTTTGGAAAAAAAGAGAACAATTTAATTTTGTAGGCAAAAGGCTCCTGGCTTCACTTCCTAGTGGAACAATTTGGTTTTACGAGAGGAGACTTTCCAAGCCAACCGTGACTGTACATATGGCACAGCTTGATACCTGCTCTCTGTATCCTGATGGCTCAGCTACTGAATTTGTCACATTCTTTTGCTACTCTGACTTTTTCAAGAACTGCTGTAGTGCTTCCTGCTCTTAGGAGTTATTTACAGGGAATTTATGAGTCTGCAGAACTATCTGCCAAAAAGTAAAAGGGGGGAAAAAAAATCAAGTAAGCCATTAACTGCAAATTATTTGTCAAGCTCCTCTTGCCAACTCTTCCAGACGCAGACCAGCATTTTACCACACCAAAACACATTGTCCAGGAGTGCCCTTTCAAACGCCTGGGAGTGCTACAAGATCAATCTGACATGCAGGAGCATGGAAAAACACCACGGTAAAATGGGACAGCAGCAGCTGCACCCAGGACCAAGATTCACCAGCGATGTCCCAAAGAAACAAGCTCCTCAACACCTCCAACTGCCACCAGTTTCCTGTTGGGATGCTGTGCTTTAGCACTAGAAAATAGACCAGAGTGGAGAGTCCCTCCAGATGCACTCTCAGCACTCATTTCATCCCTCCACAGGTCTGTTCCTAGGGTTCTTCTTCCACAGGCCCTGTCCCTGCATGTTGTGGCACTCCGAGCTGTGTTTATCTGCAGTTCTTCCCACCCCTGCAGACCCTGGTGAGCCATCATCCAGCCAGGGGCTCACAGGGCATTTGACTGCACCAAGATTTGTGCTTTTGTGCACTTACCCTACAACAACACCCCAGACAATATATTTTTCTTGCCTTCCTGCATGATGAACAGCCACACCAGAAAGGACTTCTGCTGGGATGAGCCAATGAAACCCTTTTTTTTTATTATTATTTTACGTTTCCAGTGTCCACGCAATTGGAATAAACTGTAAATTAGGTGTTACAGCACTGTAGTTTGGGTAGATGTGATGCTTTAGAAATGTAGCTTTAGTTGGTTATAACATAATAGCAGCTTTGCTTTGTTGTGACAGTGGCAATAAATAAAGTTCCCACAACGTATAATGCTGTATCCAACCAAAACTCGTCTAACAAACAACAAATCAAGGGGAGCAATACCCACCCAGCACTTTACGTACAGAAATATTGATGATCTGTGCTTAAACTTCCCAGGTTAGAAAGTATCCATTTTTCAAGAGATCAGATGATGGTGATCTGTTCCCTCTGCTCCCTGAGGTGAATGCCAAAACAGGGTTCTTGCCATTTTTGTGCACTGGTAATAAGTGCAAACTAGAGATATTTTCTTTTTCTCTCTCTAAGTAAGTAAAGATTTCTGGCAGCTCCAACAGCCTCGTTACTATTGCACGTTAGTCACAGTTTATTCACATCAGAAGACCAGTGGAAGGTTGAGACAGGCAGGGGACTAAAGATGGATCTCTTCTATAGTTATAAAAGGATTTCCATTTGTTAACAGCTCTGCCTATGAAGTATGCAATGACATTTTCCTACTGTGCTATTTTCATGCCTCCTGAGATGCCAGGTTATAATGCAAAACATCTGAATCATTAAATTTATACAGTTATTTAATAACCCATGTAAAATACATGGCAATGTTGCTTCTTTTAAAACATATGCACCTCATAAGAAAACAATTTCCTGCACTATGTGGTGTAGTCAGATTTCAGTAGTTTCTGTCGGGCAGAAAGGGTTCAAGCTTCCATCTTCTGTACACCCAGGAGCCATGGCACCCAATAGCACCAAGCTGCTGCTGGCAGACCCTTGTGGAGGAAATCTACTCCCCTTTAGAGATGATTAGCACAAAATACAATATGTATTATATATGAACATGTAGTGATATAAATATAGAGCCAAAATAATCACAGCTAGCAGGTAGTAATAGTGCAAAGGTGAAACACAAGCCTTGTCTAACAAAACATCAAGCACATCCTTCACCTTAACCGTGAGTGATTTTTCATAGCCACAGTACAACATGTTCCTATGAACTTCTTAAGACTCACTTGAGGTCTAAAACGGAATTTGGCTAAAATTCTGGTTTTGATAGTTCCTTCCTAGCTCTCATACTTGGAGATAAGTTCACTCAGTTTCAGGATAGATGTTTCTTAATAAGAATGTTCAAAAGACCCCTTGACAGACAACTGCTAATATAGAACATAATGAGAGGAAAATATTGCTGGCACATCCAGGATTGAGCAGAGAGGGTCAATCCTGTTTATAGACTTACTGGAGTTTTTGGTTGGTTAAAAAGCTGACAGACTGCATTACAGCTAACATTCCCATATTGATTATACCATTTCTGAGCCTGCCCTCATTGTGACAGGAGCCACATAATTAGTTTTTTCCTTGTTAAATATTTGTAAATCATTCGTACTTTTATGGGTTACATAACCTGGCTGAGAGCTTCCAATAATCTTCCTGTAACTTGTTTAAATGTGGGGAAAAGCTGTAGGGCCTGCCTTGTGCCCTCCCCTGAGGATGGGGCAGTGGGAGGGAGGAACCTCTCCAGGTTCTGCAGAAGGCAGAGTGTGGAGTGATGAAGTTTGTGAGAGCTGCCAGAGATGAGCCTCAGCGAGGGTGATGGATTTATGATCTAAATCAGGGCCCTAATTCAGCAGGCACTTAAGCACATGTTTGAGTCTCATTGACTTCGTGGAATCAAGCGAGTGTTTAAATGCTTTCCTGAACACTGCATAACCGTACAGGGGAACAAAGAGGGGAAGGGGAAAAGGATAACAGAATGAAATTATAGTTTTTAGGGTGGAATGGTGGAAGCTAGTTTAGAGCTATTCTAGTGAAGATAAATTGTAGGGAAGCTAAATACAAAAAAAAAAAAAAAAAAAAAAAAATTCACAGTACAACTTAAGAGACTGGGTTATATGAAAGTATTGTTTGAGAAACCTTTTCATCTGTTTTGTTGAGTAAACAAATTGAATTAGAATCACAGCAAATAAAGGCAGAAGAGTTATACATGATATTTCCTTGCTTTTTAATATTCCTGCTCCCTTTGCACTGTAGAGATACAACAAGAAGAGATGAGGTTCTTCTATGCACCATTACTATCATTATTCAGATTGAAATGATGATGCAAGTTAGATGAACCCTAAAAAAGGCGGAGTTCCTTTCAAGTAACCTTTCAAGTAACCTTTCAGGAGTGAGTTCTTCAGGACTTTCTTACTGTGGTAGGGTCAGAAATACCAAATTACTTCAGTGGTCCTCTCCTTGAAGCAGCAGATGCTGAAGCATGGGAAGATAGAGTGAGGAAAAAAACCTTCCAAACTGCAAAAAGGATGAGTCCAGCAGAGGTTTTCCTGATGGGAACTTCTCACTATGCCCAGAATAACACCTCTCTCACAAGAATCAATGGGAAAACAAATCTTCCAGTCCACAAGAACACCCAGATGTTATCCCACACTTTCTTTCCCCTTTCTTTTTCCTTTTACACACTTTTATTTCTCATCCCTCTTTTCTTCTTTTTTTTTTTTTTTTTTTTTTTTTTTTTTTTTTTTTCCTATGGAAGACAATCTAAACAAACCTATAGCATCAAGAGCAGTTTCTCAATAGATCTGAAACAGATATAAAAACCTGTGGAATTCTACAGTGGCCAGGATCCAAAATTAATTCCGGATCACTTTTACTTTGGCAATTATTTCTGTGATTGGCAACATCAACATTTTAAATCAAAGCTTGAATTTGGGGTTCAAAATCCAATTTTAGCAAAATCTCAAACGCAAACAGGCAATGGCTCCTGCCTTGGGGAAATAAAAAATCAAAGCAAAATCTCACATCCAAACACCCTCAAAGCTTCAGAATAACAGAGTAACACCCAAAACCAGACCAGGCTGCTGCTAAAGGCTTTAATGGCTGTCATCCATGCCCAGTCCCAGCAGCTCAAACGCCTTTAAGCAGCACTTGCTCCAGCAATCTCCAGAAGTGGGCTTTCCAAACACCAACTCAGCTCTGCTCCACACAGGACCATATTTAGATACTTGGTTCCATCAGAAAACAAAGGATACACGTATAGTTTTCACAATTGAAAAGATAATCATCTTGCCAATGGTATAGATTTATGCATGGTTTTCTTCCAATATTGACCTGGTGTTCAGTGTAGGAAGTGATTGATACAGTTTGGAAGAATCAAAAGAATTTTTTCCTATTTCCACCATTTATTCTATAGGAGATGCTGGAGCCTGTTCAATAAGTGTAATAAGCATAAACTCTGGCACTTACAATACTATTCACTAGATTAATATAGAGCAATATTTATTTTAAATGCCACTTAGAAATAAATGGTTGAATCTCTTTCAAACTCAATGTATTTAGACTGAATCAATCCAAACCTTGAAATCAAATTCAGAGACTAAAATCAATACTCTCTCTGCTAATTTTGTATACACACACCTTGGAAAGCGGTTCAAAAGAACAAGAAAGTAAAGCCACATCTCTGGGATGCCCAATCCCTTCTTGAAGGGATTTTCTTTCCCTTTTTCTTTCCTTTTTAAACCATTTCTCCATTGTGGTGCAGACCATTCTCTCAGACAGTATTTTTCAGGTTTATTCTCTTTAGGTGATTTGACATCTGTACTGTTCGGTACTGACTAATTTCCAAGTCGTGGGAGACAATTTCAGAGCAGTTGCAATTCATCAAAACCCTAATGGATTCTGATGGAATTCTTGGGGACTGGTTTTCTGTCCTCTCTGTGGAGGGACTGCACAACACACCCTATGTATTTAAACCACATTAAGAGACTAAATATATTTAATCAATATTGCTCAAAAGAAACCTGAAGAGCCACATGCTAAACCCCAACCAAACCACCCTCAGTGCTGTCACCAAAGCAATGATCCTACAAGCACAGCTGAGGGAGGCTGACTCCACGTGCCAAGGGACAACCAAAAGGGATGGAGAGCCAAGTGTGAACAAGGAGTCAGGAAAAAGTCCAAGAGAACAATGATCTACTAACACAGAAGGGCTCACTGTGGAATGAGATGTGAAGGATGGAGGCAGAGAAGGCTTTACTGAGCGTTCCAGGAAAAGTATTGGTTCAGGTACCTTGTCACATTCAAAATAACTTGAATATCTTTAGATATTTTGGAAGGAAAATGGAAAAACTAGGCACTGTACCAGCTGCTTCTTGGTTCAAAAACAACGATCAGGTTTTATTTAGATTCTCAGTCTACTTAAGCTGGTTCTCGGGGGAGTTGCTGTGGGGACTTGAGCTCTGTGATTTGGGAAAACTTATGGGGAAAGAAGGAATAAAAAGGTAGTTCATAGAAGCCAGATGGGGAGGCCAAGAATCTGGCAAATATCCCTTTCCCACATTTCTTCTAGAACTCAAAATAAATCTGAATCTCTCTGACATTTGAAAAGAAGTCTGGCTATTTCTTCCCACATTATGTTTTCTTTTTGCTCGCTTTTGCACAAGGTCTTACGGGAAGCAGAGCCTGGTGCCAAAGCAATGCAAGGAAGCAAGCTGTGCTGATAATCTCAGACTGGCCCCCTTTTCTCAGGAGACATCCAGCCCAATTCCATGTACACAGGCAATTCAGAGGGCAAGGCTCACTGGTGTGCTCTGGCAACGTGAGGCCCAAAAAATCTCGCTGAGCCGGGCAGCACAAGGGGATTTGCAGCTGCTTTGTATCACCAGAGCAAGGCAAAGTTGCCAGAGCAAACCAGGGAATCTGGCTCCTACAGTTTGGAGAGACTCAGCATCAGTTTGTGAACTTTCCAAATCAGGCCTACAAATCTGCTGAGATTCACTTATCACTGTGAAACAACCCGAATCTCTGTGGAAGAGATTTGCCATAGGACACGGGACTATGCCCAGCTTCAGAAGCCATAGGAATTTTGATCCTGTGGTGGTTTCACTCTACCAAAGCACCTTGCCTTAAAAGAAGTTGTTGTTCAAAGTGCCAGTGTATTTTGGACCACCGAAGTGTGACAAAATAAACATAAGTAGTAACTTCTGGTACTTAGCAGAGAGATTTTTCCTGTGTCTGGGAGAACTAACAAAATTCAGGGCATTTCACTACCAGTGAATCTCTAATGAGGGGGTAGTAAAAATGCCTGCCTCACTGACTGTCAGGGGATATCAAATTTGCTCACTTCTGACTCAGTAATTACCCACCAAAAATGTAGATCAAGTGGTCATCACCCAAATTAGTACCTGCCAAAGATTACTTTTGGAATGGCTGTCAGCTAAGAAACAGGAAATGAGTTGCAAAATATTATTAAAACTCGAAAATAACAGCTTTAAGGTATGAGGCACCACTCAAGCACACAATGGAGCGAGGGTAGAAAGCAGAGCCCATGCGGGGAAGGGAGCAGGGAGAGGGGCTGCTGGCCGGGGACTCGGGAACAACGGCAGCCACGAAAACGGACACATGCTCGCCCAGCATGATAATCTTGGGATTCCTGCTGAGAAAACCAAAACTAGAGAGCAGGTCCTCCCTGGACTTGGGAGAGAGGGATTCCAGCTGCTGCTCTGCCTGCCATGAGCCTTGTCAGAGAGCAGCCAAAGCCTCTCCCTGCCCCAATTCCCCATCCGTGAACTGCACGGGTCTGTGTTTGGCAGAGGAGCTGTAAGAGAATTAATTTCAGTAACTGGAACAAACTACAGTCCATTAAAGTTATGGTAAGTGCTGTATAATGACAAAACCAAACCCAGGCCATTAACACCCTGTGAGAAGAACAAAGCAGGGCCTGACCATTGTTTTCCATGTCCCAGCAGCACTCAGATCTGAACCCGAGGTGCTGCTGCTGATAGTAATCACCATATGATGCACCTTGCAGCACCAAACATTTTGCAATTAGCTGCAGGCAGCACCATGGGCTTGTCACCTGCCTCTTGTGAAAGGTGGCGACCGAGTGGCTGAAAGGGAACACAAATAACAGTTCTGGGAGCAGGACTGGCTTCTCCTTTTGCTCCTGGAACCTCAGTGCAAACCATCAGTCTTACTGCAAGGAGCCTCATGCTATATATCCACTTACCCTGGCTGGCTGGCAGCTCTGTTTTGAAAGCTTTAAATTGGGGAAGGTGAGGGGGAAAAAGTCTCTTTTCAGTGAGCTGCATGAATCCATCTCTCTCTCCTCTCCTTTTATTTTGGGGGGGGGGAATATCAATAAGGCTGCCAAACCTGCACCTCTATTTCCTAATCCAGTCCACTCCTCTGCACCACAGCTGACGTGTTTGTAGCCTTAACAGACCTGTGAATGCTGTGTTAGAGTTCCAGCGCTGGGTATCACTGGACAGCCGAGGTCAGACTTAGGCATTTGTTCCCACACCCCGTGGGAGGGCTCTCAGCAGAGCACTTGGAAATAGCAAGGCTTTGAAAATAACTCTGTATGTTTAACAAAGACAGCCAGAGACAGAAACAAAAGGGTAGAAATAAATTGTTGATTGCTAGCTTGCTAAAAGGCTCACCATGAAGTGCTTCAGCAGTCAGTATTAGGACTGGGGATGTTTAATATATTCATTAGTGTTCTGGAAAAGAGAGGGGAAGGTGACAAAATTTGCACAGGGCGCAAAAATATTTAGGTTACTCGTGATTACAAAAGATTAGAAAAGCTAGACAGATGCGCAGCATGAAGACAGATGAAATCCACTGTTCATAAATGCAAGGTAATGCATATTTGAATGAATAATTTTCAAAACTCATGGACAAGGCTAGGTTGTAAATTAACCAACCACTTGGGAAAAAGAGTGGGAGGAGGAAACATGTGCCACTCTGAACAACTCAATGAGAGAGCTGAAGAATTGGGAGCAGCAGGGAAAAAAAGTAAAAATGTTGTTGGGCTGCATAAAGAACAGGATAGGAATTAATACTAAATTACCACATCACTGAGTAACTGGACAGCGTATCTGAAATGCTGTACCAAGCTGCAATCAACTCACCCAGAAAAACCATAAAGCTGAAATAGGAAGGGGCAACAAAAATGATTAGTGGCAGAAGAAAGGACTGTGAAGATTGGGGCTGCTTAGTTTATTGAAGACAAATAAAAAGGGGACATGAGAGAGTTAATGAAAGTTACAGAGAAGATCAATTGCCTGGTCCTAGAGTCCTCTCCTCCTAATGCAACAATGCTGAAAAACAACATATTTAAAAACCAATAAGGGAAATATTATTTTACAGAGCTCATAATTAACCTATGGAACTGATTGCCACAAGATATCCTTCTGGCTAAGGACTTAATATGATATAAAATAGTTTAATTTAGATGCTTATGTGAATAATGAGGACATCTGAGCTAGGATTAAGATAAATATCTTAGAAAGGCTGAAACCCCTAATGCTTTGTGACAGAAATGAACCATGGGCTGAAGGAGGTCGGAGAGAAACATCCTCTTTGGGCAATAAAAAATGTCTGTCTTCCCTTGAGCAATTTGGTACTGAGTATTCCCGAAAGCTGCTTTTGGGACTGGACAGACTGACAGTCCAGTCTCACCAGGCACATCTAAAGCAACATCCCTTTGTGCTGGCCTGAAGTTGGCACCTCCACTGTCTGAGACCAGGATTTCAGACTTGGATTTTGGGAACAGTGCTGTTTGACAGGGTGGCAAGGGGAGGAGAAGTTTGGATACGACACTGAGAGACTTAGAGCAAAAGAGTACCAAATGTAGTGCACACTCAAGAGTAGGGAAAACAATATTTTCTCCTTTATGCCACCAAACCTGCCCAGGTTTTCTAATTTGTTTACCATGCTCATTTTGTTTCGTACATGAGAGCATCCTGTTAACACAAAAGTACAAATAAAGCTCTATAATCAGCTACCGTGTTATAATCCCGACAGATTTCAGTGCTTTTATCTCAACATCCGTGAGCAAAAAGAGGGGAAAAAAGTTTTAAAATTATAAAGGAGAAAAGCTATTGCCACCTAAATCCCTCTGAATGAAACTTGATCTCTTAGGTACATTTGCAAAATGAGATCTGGAGCTTTGTAGCAGCTTTCTGTACAAATTACTTTGTTCAAAATATGGCCCACCAAAGTACAAACAGGGTTTTTTTTTCCCTTACAGCTACCAGTTCAGGCAGTGTCTGTGGTACAGACCTAAATCTGATTCAATGATTAATATGTAAACAGAATTTGACTTGCTCTTCTTTTGTGCTTATCGCCAAGATACAATCTGGCACAACAGTTTTGTTTGATAGACAGCCCTGGCCTATGCTTGTCAACTAGCCAATATAAAATAACATTATTACTGTATAATCTCGAATTAGGCTGTAAAATATTTCACTTGTGTGACACACATGATGAGAAGATTTTAGAGTTCTCACATGTTTACATAATTAGCGCTGCATATTTGTTAAATTAAGGTATCACTATCACCTTTATTACCATATCCCTCCTCCTCCACTGCAGTGTCTGTGTCTTGTGTAACCTCACATGTCTTAACTTTTCAAAGGCAACAGAGAAAGGAGCCTGTGTCTCTGTGAGGATTCTCCTGCTTCTGTGCAATTCTAATAAAAGGTATCAGAATACCCACCCTTTCTCACAGCGCTTCAAAAAAATAGCTGCTGAGGTGCAACTCAAGTAAGGAAAAGAAAGCACAAGAGGGAAATGGCCTCAAAGACCTGACTTCAGGTGTATTTAATCCTTCCACTACTGGTTTAAAAGTATTAAGTAGCCATAGGCTATCCCTGGGTAGAAAGACGGTTCAGTGACATCCCTTTTGTAAATATGTAGCTGCTCAGCCTCCTCCTAAACTCCACATTGAAGTCTGCTGCTTTTTCAGATTAATTCAGTTTGAATACTGCTGACTGTCTGTCACTACAGTCATATGTCACTGGTAGCAGCTCAGAAAGCCTAACCCCCTTCTCTAATGTCATTGCACACAATTCATTTTTAAATGTGGTGTAATAGTTTAGGAATACCAGTAAAACAGTGGGGGGGAAAGGCATTTTCAATTTAAGGGGTGTGTAAGGCAGTTTACTACACTGTATTAGATGAGCCAAGCATGTTTCCTTGAGAGGGGCACATATGGTACAGGTGAGACTTGCAAAAATGTACTTCCAATAATTACCAAGATCGTTAATAAGAGTCTGGTAGTTTCAAACCATGTGGCAGAGAATTACCAATAATGCTATTTAATTGGGGGAGGCCTTCCTTAAGGAGCTAGGTACTGCCTAGAACAAAAACATCTAAATCCAGCCCAGAATAACCACAGCCACAAAACCAGGCTTGGATTCTGTTTATGCCACCAGGTTTGGCTCAGGATACTCCCACACTCCGGCTGTGAGCCGCAGAGAAGGTCACAAAGGTTGGGCTAAGGGGCTCTGACCAGAACCTGCTTCTACAGAGACACCCTTGGCTCTCAATTTACACTCTAAAATTCTTTGAGACATGGCCACAAAATGAAATCTGGATGTGTTCTGCTCCCAGCTGTGCTCACCATCTCCCCCCTTCAGCTTCACTCATGTCAAGGAGGTGGTGAAATAACCGGCAGAATGGGGCCCTGCCAGCCAGGCCCGCCGCCCTCACAAACAGGCTGCCTCTGCTCAAAACAAACACGCAGCACGAGCAGCAACCCCACCAAAGAGCTTCTGAAATGTGGCCTGATCTTCCCCAAAACTTCAGCTTTCTGATTTAATTCCAAGCGCAATAATAAACACACTCCTCTGTTTACAGCTCCATAAATAGTGCCTTGTGTTTTCTGAAACAATGCAGCTCTGGGCTGCCTCTGTGATCGTTTATTTTATATCATCCTTAAGTTGCCATTTATTTACATTTCTGAAAACAGCTACCCCATGAAACAAATGGCCTGTTTTGTTAAGTCATGGTCAAGGATGTTTCCTTCAACTTATCACATCTAGAAATGCCACAGACAGAAATGCTTTCAGGCTATTTGCTAAGAAAACTAACATAAGCTCCTTATCAGAAAATATTACATTTCCCCGAAAGGTGAACTGTTCTGTCAGTTTTTCAGGCCATGTGAAATTCCTTCTCTGCTCTGACAGGCCACTGAACAGAAGATGATGGCACACAGTGGTCGCCCAGGACGCCAGGCAGAGCCTTCAGCCACACATGGCTGCAGGTAGTGGCACAGACACAGGAAGCCTTTCCCTGACACATCCAGCCCAGGGGGCATATTGCAGGCTGGGGGTTTACGTGGCTTGCTTGGGGTTGGTTCAGGACTTTCTCCCTCCCTTTCACCCTTCTTTTTCAGATGCCTCCAGAAGCAGCACTGTGTGTGCCAGCCTCTTCTGTTCACATCCCACGAGTGGCAGCCAGAACCGGCTCCTTCGAGGCCTCACGGATCGCCATCTCTTCAAACTCACAACGAGAAACCAGAAGAGGAGCCACATCTCTGTTTCTGGGGTTTAGACTGTCCTCTGATTTTTCACCCTACCAAACCCAAAATATTGGCAGCTGCAGACTGACAATTCTAAGTTAAAGGGGCGACACAAGTTCAGGCAGTGTATTTGCTTCCCTCAACTAAAGCACCTGATTTCCAGGTTGTTCATGTTCCTAAGAGCAGAGGAACAGTTGAGGAACCAAGAGCAACACTGTACATGCTTTGCTTATTCATATTTACATTGAACTTATGAACCTTCAGTGTCCATAATGAAGGTGAAAGCTCCAGCTAGAAAGCTCCCCTGATTTGGTGGTGTCTTAGAAGCTGCAGCAGAGGAAGCTGCCCTGCTAAATCCCAATGCACTGGCACACACGGCCGTGTGACAATACACAACATACAGGCACAATGGATCTAAGCAGGTTTCCCTCATGTGCTGGCAGAGAGCTGCCAGATGCAAGGTTCAAGATACAGACACACCATGGACATTAATAGACAAGAAGCAATCCAAAGGAACAACTAGGGATTCACACTTTCTTTTCCCAGAGAAAGTCCTAGTTCTAATCTTTTCAATTTGTTGTTTTTTTTTTTTTTTTTTCCTTTCTGTCTGTTCAAGTTCAAAACTCATTCGTTCTCTTTTCAGGAGAGTATTTTCACTGTGTGATGATGAGGGTCAGTAGAAGATAAAGTTTGAAATAAAACTTTACTAGCTGCCATCCTTTGGTTCATTTGTGACTCTCCCCACCCTAGCCTTTCTGCCAGGTGTTATCCACCCACTGTTTGGGATTTACTGCTTAAGAGAAGCAGCATGACTGGGCATTGTTATATTCCCTCCTCTCTCCATTATCACCAGCTGATTTTATCTACTTATTACAATTTATAAAGACATAGGATGGCCTCCTGCTCCAGCCCCACGGCAGGAGGAGTGCCCATTTAAACACCCATCATTCTCCTAGCAGCCTCCTCCTCCTCTGCAGATGGAGGAAAGGCAGCCCTGGGACAGGAACTGTCACAGAGCTGCTGGATTCCAGGCTGACATCTTCCAAAATCACAGACAACTCATGTTTAAATAGGCCTCTCATATTCCTTGCTGGGGCTCAGCAGCATCAGAGAGACCTTGTCTAGGTCACAGACAACAGTAGACAGGCAATTTTGCAGTTTTGTTAAAATTTTCCTTCTTTTATCACCCATACCTATTTCAGGAGAGCAACAAACTCTCTGTTACCAGTGTAAGTGTCCACTGCAAAATGGGAATTAAAGAGGCTAGTGTTTATAGCAGCACTGCTATTTGATGCCAAAAATAAGTCTGATATTTCTATTCAGGAATAGGAAATAGCACTCTGAACAGGCAAGTCACTCCCCAATAGACTTTCTTTGAATTTTCTCCAAAGGCTATTTCCTTTTCCTAAATGTGGGAAATACTTCCTGTCTGTATGCTGCACAAGCCAAATGCTGAGCAGAAAATTAATAAAACAAACAAAAAGAAAACAAACAAAAGGACCTTTGTTCTGGAAAGAAATGGCACCGGCTCTGCTCAGGAAGCATAAAGAAACCCAACGGATGAGAGAACAGACAAATCCTAAATAGGTTTCATGTAAGATGATTAAAAGTGCTTCCTTTGCTGTATATTTGGCAACACATGAAATCTGAGTCAGAGATATATCCCTTTCCTTCCAGTGCTGCTGCCTGCACTTCATGAATAAGTAAATGATTAAGAACACTTCAGATTTGGCATTATCAGACACATTACCTGGCTCGTGTTGTTTCAATCACAGCCCCAGCTCTGACCAGTGCAGCAGCTCTCTGTGTCTCTGAGCTTGGCTCAGCTCCAGTGTGGAGCAAGAGGCATTTCAAGCCCCCCAAATTCCAGGCTGTAGCTGATCCGTACGGATTTATAGCCCCCCACCCTAAACCGAGACATTCCTCACTCAGTTCCAAGCTGGATCCATCTACACTCACCACCCCAGGGCTTGTTTGTGCTTGTTGTCATCTGCGTGTACAGCACAGCACCAGTGATCCCAATTTTCCAACTTAAGAAACCTGGACATTTCCAAAAAGGCTCACAAAAGTTACCATACATGGGTGTATATCATGGATGAAAAAATACCTTTTTACAACATCTATAAAGCTGTGATTATAATAAATGTCTGCTTAATTAATACATCAGGACATAAAGCCATTTATTCTCCTCTCATTTGCTATCATTCTCCCTGTTCAGGTTTAATAATGCAAAAAGGTTGCTCAGATGCCAAACAGTAAAAATAATAAAAATACATTTATCATTGATCTGAAAAGCAGAAATGCCTGGCAGTACTCCTGGCACAGAGAACACAGCCAAATTTTCCTAACTGAAATCCAAATAACATTTCACCAAAAAATGTTCAAAACATACCAGGAAATATATATGATGTGATAGATAAAGCAGTCTGAGAAACAAACAGAGCATGGCAAAACAGGTGCCCAGAATAACCATTATTACAATATGCACAGTAAGGAGGGGGGGTAAAGGGGCAGACTGAGAAAAGAGAGAGGAAAAAAAGCTTTCAAAATGGTTAAATTCATGAGGGCTACAGAGCCTCAAATTGAAATTATCTCACTCTGCACTGATAAATAAAGTGGCTCTGGTACCTAAATCATGACACTAACTATACGTTTCGATTTTTTTAAGTAGTGATTAGGTGGATACTCAGGGAACCTACTAGCCTTCACAGAGATAACAGACTCAACTTAATATCAACTTAAAAAGAGACTTGAATTCTAACCAATCTCATGTAATGAATTGAAATTCTATAGCTTTCAGAGGAAAAAAAAAAAAAAAAGATAAAAAAGCGATGTGGCTCCATTCTCTAACTTGCTGTCAGGAAATATAATTTGTGCTCTCGGTGATTCACCTAGCTCATATGCAGCATGCAAATTTATTTCCCTAATAATCAGACCTGGAGATTGCCCAAGAGGATTAATAGCATCATTCCTTATGACCGCCAGGATATTATGCACCTCTGACATGGAAAAATTGTGTTAGTTCTACAGAGAAAACGCAAGGATATTTGTCCTGCTAGACAATATAATAGGCTGGTGCATCATCAGATTACAATGTCATTTCAAAAACCTTGAATACAAATAATGTACAGTGGGGGAAATGTTGGTACAACCTCCCTTAATTCAGTAGCCTTGAATTCACATGTATTTTTTTGCCTGTGCTTTTTTATTCCTCTCCCCATTATAGTCTGTAGAACATTGCTAGGAAAAGGCAAAGGTATTTTATATTAAACACATCCCTTTTTGTTTGTTCTTCTGTTATTCTTTGAGAATAGCCTATATGGACAGTGCAGGATAAAATAACATAAAATCCACAGCTTCCAGTTTTTCAAAGAGCTGAATACACCCACAGCCCCAGTACACTGTATTCCATATGTGAATACAGAGCAATTTATTTGCACAATTGCTTAATTTTGATTCGCAAGTCAAAGCAACGCGTTCTGCAGGCTCCGGCATTCACACAGGAAGAATTTTAATTTTTCAAATCTTTTTTAAACGAGTTGGTCAGGAAATTTTCTAAAAAAAAAAAAAAAAAAAAGGGAATGTTTCCCGCTGTACTTTAGACCAAAGAACCGCCTTAGAGACAAGACAAAATTTCATTATTATGCGCATGGGAGCAATAAGATTAGCTCCTATTGCTGCCCCTAAGGTGGAGCAGCAGGAGGAACCAATGGGACGATGCTAATGTGTATGTTAATAGTATTCTCCTCCAAGAAGTTGGGATAATTAAACATGTACCATCTCTTTAAGACAGAACTGTGCACATTTTCTTCGGATGGGTGTTTACAAGATTTCCAATTTCAGGTCACAGCCATTTCTGAGATTGCTTAAGAAAGAGATGGGAATAACTTATCTTATTCATGTATTCAAAGAACCTTATAAAATGTGCAAAACATAACAGTTTTAAGGGGCAAAACATGCATCTTGCCTTGACAGTCCTGCTTTGTTATGTGTAGTGTTGTACACTGACCTAATATATTGAACATTTTAAGCTAATATACCTTGTAGGAACCAGCCTTTAATGTGATGGATTTTATAGTATCTCATTAGGGTGTGTTTATATAACCTGATACTAAACACATTTTCAGATTCATGTTCCTTATTAAAATTGTGAGCTGTATTGATTTTTAGTTGAACAGCAACGGAGACATTTTAATATTAGGAAAGGCTGCTCCGAAGTTATTTTCACAGATCACAACTACTGTGACACAAACAGTGCACATATCTCTCATCTTTCTTTACAGCCTCAATTAGAAGAATCAGGATGTGTTACCCCACCTGCTTTTCTATTGGTTGAGCAATTCTCTGCCTCCATTTACAACGCCAAAAAGCATTTTTATTCATTGCTTTGGGGGGTGTTATTTTTAAATATACATTTGTGACAAGCCCCCAAACAGTATTTATATTTTTCCTTCTAAAGAACGGTGTGTTTTTAAAAACAAAATACCTTAATGCATCTGCTTTTCAAGTTTCCATAACAAACTGAGCAGCTACAGCAGTGTTTACTCTAACACAGCACACTCAAAAACTTACCATTCTGAGCAATGTACAAAAAATAATGACTTTACTATCCTAATGTCTCCATTTTGTAAACCAGTCTTCAAAGGTAAATCTAATGTCAGCAATAAATAGAGTGTCTCCGATATTTCTCTGAGGAGTCACGGGGAAATAATGATCTTTGAGGCACTGTAAATAGCTTAAATTATTGGAAGGTCCTTGTAAGAAATGAAATATGAGGATTAAAAATAAAAAATACACTAGATTTCTCTATTGTGAAGTTAGGGCATTTGGAGGGAGCCCAAATTTTAAATGCAAATATTTAGAGAGAGAAATTATCACTCCTGAGACAAGAAAATCATACAGTTATTTCTGACTCTTATTGATTTAATGAACTGGTTGTTAATAGAACACCACTTGGAGAAACAAAGAACAGCCGTGGAAGAGTAAGTGTTCCTTACATTCCTGCAGTTTTAAAACCAACCTCTAAGTCTTCAGCAGGGAAAAGGCTGGAAATTAAATTGCAGCACATAGGAACGGCCAGACTTAATACAGCCACTTGTGCTATTTAACCACACCTGTTACTTGTGCTACAGCACTGCAGAAGCAGTTCAGGAATCTCCAGTAATTGCTTTATTTGGCCTAAGAAGTTTCAGGTCTGAACTGGGTCTCAGAAAGCAGATTTCCCTTAATTTTGCCCCTGGCATGCTATTCATTATTAAACATTAAAGTTGTGTCAATTACTTACTTCCATAGTTGATTATTATCCTGGTTATTCTACCAGCTAATCAACTCTTCTCTAACACATGTCTAGCAGTGACTTTGAATTGATGTACGGAATATAATTATTTGTGCAAATTTCTTTTGTTTCTTGTTAACCACTGAAATTGGTTAATTACTTTAATCCCCACAACCCCTCAAAAAGAAAGTATCTCGATTTACCAATTTATTTTTAATCAATATTAGGTTGAGCTTTGAAAGTTGACTATTCAGCCAACATAAGACACTGCACTGAGAGGGAAAAAAAAATTATATTTTTTACATGTCCTTTAAAGGAGAATAAAAAACACCTTCATCTGAAAGACTTTGGTAGCTTTATCAGATACAAGGCTCTTCTGTTTGAGGTGTAATTATTTCACCATTATTACAAGCGAGGCTTTTAACAGAACAGTCATTCCCTCTATTTAAGCAGTAAGTTTTATAATTTATTACAGCTCTTTGGTCATCAACTCGCTATACAAACAGTCGGTCACCAGTGACCAATTACATTAAGGTTAAGCAACATAACTTTAAATTAGAAATAAGCTAATGTATCTTCATCAAGGGCCTGCTGTGTTTTCAGTGCTGTTTATGAGATGATACTAAATGTGGATATGGAGCACGCTCACTGGGACCAATTCCTATCGGCCTGAAAATGGAAAAGTCTTGAGCCTGCTCAGGTCCAGAGCTAATTAATGGGATAACATCTGCTTTACACATTCTGCTGGAGTAATTTCTATCAACTTCACTGGGAAGATGCATGGGAAACTATCAGAGAAATAAGTATCTATGCTGAACCATATTAATCTGTGGCGAGTCTGGAAATGGGAATTTCAATTCTCCTATTATCCTAGGGATGGGCAGAGGGGGAGGACGAGGGCACAGGGCTTGTTTCTCGGCTGATCCAATTTCTGTGTTTGTAACAGATTGAGTTCTGTTTGCATGCACACACTTGCACACACACAGCAACTGCACGGGGCTGGCTTTGTCTCTGGGCTGGGGGGCTTTAAAGGACGCGGTGGCAAACGAAGAAGACCACGCTCCTCATGCAACAACCAGATTTGTACAGGAAGGTGGTTAAGTGGTTTTGTTGCATTATTTAAAAACGCAGCAGGAATGGCTGAAGAAAAAAATCCAGTACCGTAAAGCAGGCTGCAAAAGGGGTAAGACACTTATTTCATTTTATCAGCCTGTGGACAAGGCGCACAGGGTGAAGGGCCAGGCAGCCACTCTGATCTGAGATTTAAATAAGTAAGACACTGGCCACCACCACAAAAAAATAAAATCAGAACCTCCTACTGAAACACCCTCGACTTCAAAACTCAGGCTCCCTTTCACCTGAATTTCAGCACTTTTGTCCAAAAATCACTGGGAAATTTTAACTACCACAAGATGCTTAAAACTGCATTTTGCTTGTGAGTTTTTCCTGGTGAAGTCCTGTAGGGCACAGAATCTGACTGCTGAGGAAAGACATTACATTTTTATGCATGTATGCTTTCGTCTGCCTGTGCCTACAGATATGTAAAATGTATGAAATTAATGCCCTTTTAAAAATGTCTGTACTGGAAACACATGTATATGTTACTACAAAATACATTTGTACCTAAAAATAACTACAAACATTCATGACTGTGTGTGTATGTTCAGTGAGAAAAAGCCAAAACAGAAACAGGCAAATGTCTGAGTTTGCAGTGGCAAAACCAGAAAGAATCATATTGTTTTCTTTATATTATTATTATTGTCTAAGCGATGATTTACAGGTTTAATTCTTTCAAGCTAATGCATACAAATGAATTGCACAGAAGAACAAAAAAGGAGGGAGGTCCTTACAATAAAGAAACTACATTAATAGTCATTTACCTTTACCTAACAGGTTATGAGGTTATATGTCAACTCTGTGGAATATTTCTGTAATTTGTTTGCCATTGTGTACATTTATGTATTTGTTTGCTACAAGGTATTGAAACATTCAGGCTACTGGGAATTAAATGCTTATTTGACTAACAATGCTTATCTGTAAATTAATGGTATAAAACATGGTGCTTTCTAACAGGCTGTCATTCACTTTTATTTAAGGAGATACTACTGAGACAAGGTTCAAGGTCTTCCAAAGAACTCTGACTTCCTGGGATTCAGGGCAAAATACTTCTATTTACCTGGCATTTTTAACTCTCTTACACAATTGTGTAAATTGCTGACATGAAGCAGCACCTGCTTTTGTCACATGCAAAAGACAACTACCCAGCTCTTCAAGAAGGAGCAGTGCAAAGGCAGAGTGGCTTTATTTTGAACTTGTGTGCGCAGGTGTCTGTGGGGAGGAGGGAGCTTTGTGAGCAAAGGAACTCGATTTGAAGACTCACATTTTGCAAAATTCCTCTGCAATCCATGACATTTGAGAGCAGAAAACGCATTTGATTTTTAATTTGCTTAAGCATGCAAGATGGCCCACTTCAGCAGCATTGCAATTTTCTGATTTGTGGGCAGGATTCACAGACAGCACACGGCTACTGTTCTTTTCCTTTCTCCTGGAACTGTGCCATGAGGCACCACGGTTTAACAGGGGTGAATCCTCAATTCTGTTCATCTCTCTCCCCCCTCAATGTTATTTGAACCCTTATTTTCCTTGAGGGGCTCATTCAGCTGTCCTAATATGTATACAGTGATAATATAGTCATACGCATAATAAAAAAAGAGCTTCAAAATTATAGTCAGCTTAGTAATAATGCAGTGCTGTGCTGGAGTGATTGGCAACTGTTGATCCAATTATATAACTGGTTGCTTCTTAAAATTCAGGGATATGAGACTGATATATAATGTGCTGTAAAGTGTAAAAGAACTGGACAGGAAATAAGGCGGGTTGAATTTTTTCGTGCTTTGATCAAATTAGAACCAGGTTGATGAAAGGAAATGCCTTGGGTTCTCTGCTTGAAGTTTTGTGTTATACAAAAGGCTCTTGAAATTATCAATTTTGCACATGTCACTCAGTAAGTTTAGAGAGAACCAGCGCCTGTGTCTGCCAGGGAGTCTCTGCCACGGCTCCCTCCAAAGCCACTCCGTCCTGGACACGAGGTTTAACTGAGATCCTCCAAAAGAGAACCAAGCAGCCGAAGGAGGGATAATCACAAATCACAGCAATCGATACCCCAAGTTTCCAGGTTTGTTTTTCAGGATTCTGCTCAGCCCTTTGGCTCAAGAAACACAGATCAGGAAAGACAGAAAAGGGTCATCTAGTGAATCCCTCAGAAATAAATGCGGGATTATCTTTGCTGCTGTTCTTTTAAGCATTTATCTGGCTAACTCACTAACTAGCTTTCATCCATTGTAACCCTCTGCCTGTCCCCTGCTTTTAAAACAGCCACTATTATTTATGAAGTGCTGTAGATGTACAGTGAGAAGCACAGGGACTTTTTGCTCTTATTTTTCCTTGAGGACAACTTAAAAGGAGAGAAAAAAGCACCTATGAAAAGGCACCTTGCAGGTAAGGCTGTGGTTCTTCTGTCACTTGGTCTGTCTCTGAAGAATGACTCCATAGTGGTTAGGCCTGTATGAGACACAACCTCTCTGGTACTTTTCTGGGATCAATCCCTCTGTACTATGTGCTGCTCAATGTAGTGATTTAAATCCCACCGTTTCACTCTTAATGCATTAACATTTCAGCACTCCTCAAACACGTCCTGGAAATCTGCCTCCTCCTCGTAATTCTTAGCCCCAAACCAGGAATCGTGTAAGATTTGAAGTGACGCACCTGAGTCCAGTACACATCCGCACCTCTGCCAAAAATACAGTATTGTGATTTATTGATAGATACACTTAGGGTGGGGGGGAAGAGGAAAGTAGGGAAAAAATATTAAATTCCTAAGCCAGGGTGCAACACAGTCCCTTGTGACACTCACTGCAGCAGGGAAGAGAAGAACTACTGAAGGAGCCACCAACATTAAAACCTGCCGAATTCCTGTTGCCCCCAGGAAAATACCTGCATGGAAACTCTTTTGTTTTGGCATAATCCCCTGTGCAAGGCACGCCTCCAGAAAGCAGGGCTTCCAGAAATAATATCCCAGGACAAGGAGCAGCAAGGAGCCAGGGCAGTAACCTTCACCCAGGCCTTTCAATCCAGTTCTGTGTGAATTACAGCAAATTGCAGTGTGTGTTTGTGTTGGATGTGGAGCAGCTGAAAAGCTGCCCATTTCCCCACCAGAGCAGCTCTTTGGGAGTTGATTGGTGTTCCCCAGGAACTGAAACACGGCGCAGCATTGGAAATGACAGGACAGCACAATGCAATTTCACTGAGAAGGATGCACAGGATGTTATGGGAATAATATTTTCCTGAGTTTCAAGACTGAAGTTAGAGAAGCGCTTTACAATTTGCATGTGAGATGCTGCTCCACTCTAGTGGCAGCCCCTCCCGAGAGGCCAGGCTAATAAGGAATAACTGATGATGGAGACTGCTGTCCAGGCTCCCTGCCCCACTGCAGCACCAGGCCCTGTGTGCCCATCCCCAGAGCTGTGCACGGAGCACACAGGACATCCCAGGGAACGGCACCAGCCCAGGCTTGGAGCCTCATTCCTGGAAACCCCACTGCATCACAGCTTACACTATGAAAACATCCAAACAGGGGAAATGAACATACTTTAAATAATAGCTGATTTCAATTATTTTCTGTAACGTTTGGTTTTCTTTTTTTTCCCCCCTTTTGTTTTTGTTAGATCACACTTAATATGATTCCACGACACCAGTGCTGGGGATGAAATTGAAAGCTATATTCTTCTAAATGTGTTCCCAACATTCCATTTTTTACAGAGCTGCCAGGGGCTATTCTGCATTCCCACAACGGCTACAAATGTAACATATTGTTTTGCAATAAAAATTAGCTATAAAAGTGTGAAAAACGCCAGAATCCAAATGTGAGAAACAAGAGAAGGGGGTATGGCTTTCGCACACTTTTAGTGGACATTTTATTTATTTTTCAAATGGAGTAGACATATTTATAGCTACTGTATTTCAATTATCTCTAATTTCACACATTTTATGCAGATTCTAGGCATTTTAATTGCAAATGAGAAGGGAACTTATTTTTAAAAGTGGAGCAACACAACATTTCAGATCTCAATTTTAATTCCAAATTTACCCACATCACTGTTAAAAACTTTTAAAACCTCATTTACACTGCGACTTAAAATTAGGTGTGATTTCAAACAAAAACAAAAGACCTCCATACCTATGAGTGAGAGCACCAAAACCTCTCTCACACATTTTTCCATCTTTTCTTTCTGAATTAAAATTTTGAGGTAGGGAAGTTTGGGAAGCTGAAATGATATTATTAATCGGTGACACATTATTTCAACAAGAGTCAGTTATTTAATAGTATTGTCCATAACTGATGAAAATTAATACATTACCAGCCCTATTTTCTCTTTCTGTCTCTGTGCCTCCAATAACCCAGGGCATGGGTTATTAGCTCAATCCCTGCTCAGCCGTCACTCAATGGGAAATTCTTCCAAGGGGATAAAGCGTAGCTCAGCCTTTGGCTGGATAAAAATTCCCACTGTACACTCAAAGCATTAGTGACAAATGCCCCTCTTTTCCAAGTGGTATTCCCGCTAGCTTACTCCTATGGAACGCTAATAAGCTAAATAAAATGTTTGTGACAAATTCAACCCGTGCTGGTCTGACACAGGGATGGTTTTCCAAAGGATCCTAGAGCTCCAAATTAACCTAACAGGTTTAAAATCCCACATGTGCCTATGGAGCCTTCTAAGCTGAGAATCCACTGCTTGACTTTGGATTTCCTATCCAATGGAATAGATCCTTAAAAGTTCCAACTCCTTACTGAAAGGCAGGAAATAATTTTATTTTAAATGGAAATTTACTGTCTGGAGCATGTGGAGTTTTTTCCCTGCTTTCTTTCTATTTGGTAATTTATTTAAATGCATTCAAAAATGCATTCAGAAAATGAGACATAGCACTTTGGTTAAGACATCTGTATTTCAAACCAACATCTTCAGAACTGTGAGCAGCTCTGTTAATAGTCTTTTTATTTGATTAGGGTAATCTGCTGCTGTGCTGTGTTAATCTTTATCCACTACCTTTTAACCAATCAATATTTTAGGGTTATAGATTCGGAAGGTAGGTGATAATTTTGTAGATAAACTCTCCAGACACTTCTGACATGGTATGGTCGCATATTTAATAACTTTTTTGAGGATTCACAACTCCAGCAGTGTAAGAATCTGCCCAGAGTCAAAAAAAAAAAAAATTAAAAATTAAACCTTAAATTTTCAAAGCTGTACGCAGGGATTTGGCCACCTGCCTCCTATTAATGTCAATGAAAATTTAGAGGTAAGAAAAGCAATGTCTTTTCCCTCAGATCATTTCTGCTTTGAAAGGAACCAGAGAACAAGACAGAGGAAATTAAAAGCAACTTCGTAGCACAGGCCGACACCAGCAAGGCCTGGTGGTGCGGCAGGAACGGTACAGAGGCAAAACATTGTTCACTAAATGAGTGAGCATCTCCACACATATCAAAAGAGCCAGATAGGAAAAGTTCAGAAGGAAAAAAAATTAGATTTTCTGGGTTTAGAATGTCATTAAAATATATCTTTTTTAATTTTGCTCAGCTGAAATTATCTGTTGGTTATGATATTAATTTTGCTGCAGATAAAATTAGTTGTCAGACCTCTGTTTATGGCCTAATTACCTTTTCTAAGGGAAAAAAAAAGGCAGGAGAAATAAAAGAAAGAACAATAAAATGCAGTAATCTACTTTCCAGCAAGAAGGATTCCTAGTGATGTGTTACCTGCACGGACTTCACTAGAGCCACGCAGGTGTTTCACACAATAAAAGCATATTTACTTGGGCTGTTTTGCCCATCTGGGCAGTGCCAGCTTCTGCCTGCCCTCATTTCTGTGCCTGGGGACAGGCAGGACAGGCCAAATCACCCTCAACTGAGAACTGGGAATCTTGCATGATTTGTGATCCTTCTAATAAGAAAATAAGTCAGGAAACCTGAGGTCAACATCTTGAAAAAAAGGCACTGGAAATTACTAATTTCTTCTCAAATGTTTTTCCACTTTACTTCCAGCTTTAGAAAAGTTAATTAGATTTTTCATTGGTTAGAAGTGGGTGCCAGGAATACCACTGCAAAGCATTGTAAAGAAGACTTGTAAAAACTAAGCTTCATGTCACAGATGTTAGAACCAGCACATTTTGGTCAGCCCAATTCTTCAGCAAGGAGCTGCGTGACAAATACTGAATATTTCTAAATAGCCCATCACATTATATGACACTCAAATCTGAAATTAATTTGTACAGCATTGCTTTTAATCGAGTTAGAGCGACAATGCCACCCAAATTGCAGCTCTACCTGGCAGAGCTTGGGCACGGACAGACTGAAGGGAAGCGAGCCTGACCACAGAGAGAGGCTGCCCTTTGAAGTGTTCTGAGCAACACTGCCATGAGATCTGCCCAGCTGCATTTTGGAATATATCTGACAAACAAAAAAAATTGTATCTGTGTTCATTTCACAAGATATAAATGTCTCTTTCGTGGTAGCAGCAATGCAGCTCCCGGGAAGTGATCCTAATCTAATCTGACACACAGTATTTGTAACCCTACTTTAGTGTCCCAGCCTATTTACTGTGTTTACATAAAACCCCCCGAAATCTCCACATTCCCTGAAAAGTTAATCCAGTACAAATATTGACTGGCTGTCAATTGAGCATTATTGACTTGCTCCGGGACTGTGCTTTATTGCCTTAACTGATGAAACTTGTTTTCTTTGCTAAACTTAATTTCTTTTGGGCCCACTTTGGATGAAATGCCATTTATGACACTGCTCCTCCTCCTCCCATTGCCATGGGGCTGCCTCTTCCACTCAGCTGGAGTGGTGGGACAGCCTCAAAGCTTTGCAGGAGGAAGGCAACAAACCCACTCTGTATTCTACAAAGAAGACCTGGCCCAACACCAGTCCTATCTCCTATAAATATTTGGTCCACATCATCTCCAACACAATTTCCTCCTTTGCTTGTACAGAGAAGTGTCTCCAGCAAGGCTGGAAAGAGGCTGTGAACCCTTCAGCAAGGTCTGTGAAAAGCAAACTGATTACCAGGAGCTGAAATTCTCACTCTGGCAGTCTCTAACCTTCACTGGGAGGGGGTGGTGGGGTTTTTTAAGGAATTCTAAAATTCTAAAGCTAAAAACCTTGGATGTCTTGAATCTCTTTATCGGGAATAGTACAAATCAGCTTGTCTAGAAGCCAAAGTTCATGAAACACACACACTCATCATGTTTTGAACACCCAAGAAAACATTATTTATCATTTCATTTTTTTAAAATCTATCGTCTCCAGATACAGCAAAACAGAAACCAAAAATAGGAACTTTCACAACATTCCCTGATTCTGCAACAAATTCCATCAACCGCTGTAAGTTCTGATCCCCAGGTCAAGTGAGACTGACAATAAATCTTAGGAAGGATTTGATATCGTTAAGCTGCAAAACCCAAAAATCCATTACAAAAGATTTATCCAAACGTATAAAGAATGAACCCAAAATGTTTCAGTCAGTGCGGGGAAGGACAAAAAAGGGTGGAAGAGCAGTCAGAGAGGAAGGGTACATCTCGAACGACCAAAGCCAGTTACAAAGCAAGTCTTTCTCTCTGATCTCCAAACAACATTTAGGAAGGAATTTGCCCCAAATGCAGTTTTACCACAGACGTGGGGGTTTGTTTGGGAAGCAATGTACCAGAGCAGGTACTCACAATTTGCAGAGCTCCATCTGCTTCTCCACACAGCGCCGCGCCTAGAGCCCTGCTCAGCTCCAGGGCAGGATTTGGTGCCATCATCTGCTCCTTCCTCTGCTCTCATCATGCCTGGAGAGAGGGGCAAGGAGAGGAAAAAACAGCGATGTGTCACGTTGCTACACCTTCATTTGATATTCTTTATAAGTTTTTATGCCTGGCTCAGGTGGGGAGACAGTCCGGTTCTTTAATCAAACATTCTCAGATCATCCTTTTAGCAACTGAACAAAACCATGACAGTTTTGCTCCCAGTTTGCCAATCATATGAGCAAATTTAATCCTGCCTGGTCTATTTTTTTATTTTATTTTAGCCCATACAAGTCATGTTTTCTACAAGATTTCCCTCCCTTTTAAATGAAAGGCTTTTTCTGAATATTTGACAAACGGAAGAATCCACCCTATAACACCAACTATGCCAAGAATGCACCTGCTCTCTGTGAAAATACTTTGGCTGGCTTGAATGAGGTTAAATGTTAACATTTTTATTAGTCTATAAGTTTTGGTGGTGGGTTGGCATACAGATAAACACAAGCAAGAAGCCCAGGTCATCACAAATTTTACTTTTTTTAAATTAAATGTGGCTGATGTGTGAAAAGATTTTTTTAATTTTTTTTTCTTTTATCTTTCAAATCCTACAAATGAATTCAAGGTGTCTAAGCCAGTTTAGTTAAGAGCCTCTATGCACAGAATTACAGCAGAGTCAGAAAGCCCCTGGAATCAAGGCTACAGGGGACCCCAGATGTATTTGAACCAACCAAAATCACACCACTAGCATGAGGCCCAAAAAGTGCCAAAACAAGACAAAATCATTGACAGTTCATATGTTTAAAGCTTGGGGTTTGCTGTTGCTCAAAATCCTTCCCTCCCCACATACCTGTACATAATAATAACCATCATCATCATAAAAAATAAGCCCTCAAGATCAAATAGTCAGTGGTATCTTAAGAGAAAAGAAGACGACAGGCTTAGGAAGCCAAATCCTTGTAATAAATAATATATGATGAGTTAAGGAGAGGAACTGACAAAGTGTTGCACCTCTAATCTCTCCCGTGCAAGAGAGGGAAGAGCTGAATCACTTGCACAACATTTTTCTTTGAGCTTGGTCAGGGTTGCTCGTCCACTCCAGTTTCTCAAGGAATATCACACTCTACTCATTTACAGCCTACGCTGCACGCCAGCAGCAGAGTCAGTTTTCACCTGCGTTTTTACAGCATAAGAATAACATTTCAGAACATTCTCTTATTAAGATATAATTATTTCAGGGCTGTTTGAATTAGAGATGAGAGTCAAGTCACTGAAGCCCTGCTGGACTCCAAGGGCCACCTTGCTCAGGATTCCCAGTTATCCTTTATTCCAAACTTGAAATGACACCTCCACCTCAACAACTATTTTAAACAACAAACTACACCAGGAAAAAAAAAAAAAATCCCACAGCATGGCCAAGATGCCAGGCACATAAAGAAAATTAACTGGCCCATATTTCTGAGCAATAAAATCAATGTCACCTTTTTATATCTTCAGCCCCCTTGTCTAATGTCCCTCAGCAGATTCCTGCCAGTGCTGTGCAGCTATTCCTGGCAAGGCAGGGGTAAAACCCTGTGAGCAAGGACTTCCCACGTTCTGCCAGGCCCACCCTTCTCTACTGAGCACATCCCATCAGCTTTGCCACTGGGTAAAAAGGCATCACTAAAACGTGCAGGACCTAGAAGTACAGAAGCACACCAGCTTTTCTTAAAAATATACACCTTCCAAGCAATAACTGTTGGAGGAGGGAATGGTTTTTGGTGTGGCACATCACACAGGAATTTGTTTCATAAGTCAAAGAAAGTATTTCCATGTTAAAGACAAGGGAAAAAAAGAAATAAAAGACAAAAATAGTGTTTAGTCAGTGATAAAGCAGTAGATTTCAAATGCCAAATTATTTTTTTTTACTTTATTTTGACTTTATTTTTACTTATTTTAGTATTGCAGAGATTTTTCAACTAGGCAACAATTCCCAGAAGCAACTGTGCCCACAATTATGTCCAAATGGAGCTGTTACTGGTCAGCAGCTCAGAGGACCACACTGACACAGCTGAGACTCATAATCCAAGTCAAACACACACAAGTAGGAGCACTAAGAAAGTGTAAGAAGAGTATTAAGGGATTAAGAAAATTCTAGAAAAAAGCCATGTCAGTGGCAAATACAAGTAATTGGTTTTCCAAGTTTGACTCTTCTTCAGTGGTGTTAGGGACAACCCCAAAGAGAACTGAGAAATGAGAACATATTTTGCAAAACATTTGCTCGCAGCCTGGTACTTTTGCATTAAAATCAACTAACCTCCCAAATCCCTTTTCCCCTACACCACATCCCACACTCATGTTTACCTTTTCTCATTGCTGCTACATATTTTTTCCCTGCTGAAATCTTTTATTTTCTCACCACAATGGGAGTGGGTGCCAAAACTGTGGCTGGTTTGGCCTTCCCAGTGCAGAGCAGTGGGAGGAGGAATCATCAGTGCAGTGACTGACAGCTATTGCTGCTGGCAAAGGCAGGAACTGCAGTTGGATTTTAAAATGATTAAAAAAATAAAACGGAAAAAAAAAAAAAAGCAGGAGAGGAAAAGGGGGGAAGACACAATTTTTTCAGCCCAGCTATTTGAGAGATAATTGCTGTAATTTTGTCTCTCCTCAATCTTCTCACTAGGCAAGCTTACCGAGGAAGGCAGATTTCTAGTTCTTAAAAGTGCTATAATTCACACTTTTCTAGAAGAAGTTTGATTACTTTGAAATTTACACTTGACCACTACAAAATTCTTGGACAAGAACTAAAAAATAAAAAATAAAAAAGTCAAAGAAAAAGAAACAGAAAGACAGAGACCAAAAAAAAGCCCAAAAAACCCAAAGAAAAGAACTCAAACCCCATCCCCACTGCTGGAGAAAAGAAAAAAAAAATACTTTCACTTTGTCTGGCACAGTGTTTTCATGTTTTTTAAATTGCTCTGTATTTTCACAGCTTCAGATAGTTCTGAAATATGGAATTTGCATTTTCTAGGTGGGGAACGCTGCCAAAGTTGTTAATCCCAGGCAGATGTAAAGTTGCACCACTATATTGTGATGTGGCTCCTTAAAAACAACCTAAAAGCATAAAAAACCATAAAAAACCCACAACAAAACAACCACCCAACAACCACCACAAATATCCACTAACCCATATGGTCAATAATTGCTGTTTAATAGTCCTCCTATTACAAACCTAAAAAGCAGCAGCCAGAATTACCAGTAGAGTATTAATAAACAGGAATGAGTTAATAGTGCATAAAGACCTTCTAGTGGAACAGTGGGGGAGTTGAATATTCTTTTCTTAAGTCAGCTGTAAGTAATTACTACATGGTGTGCTTCTGACTATTACCATAACAGAGCAATTGGACGTGAAGAATGGATAATAGTATGGACATGGAGGTATTTTTAGAATATCAGCAGTGAGGCAGGTAAATGCCCTACCCAGGCACAAACCTTTAAATAAGTTGAAATAACTTTTCCTAATGACACCTAGCCCGGGCAGATTTCTGAAAAGATCAATCTAATAAATTATTAAAGTAACTTTATAAAGACAAGGCTGTGATATGTAAATAAGGGAAACAGCAAAAAAATTCCCAGCCGTTCAGCAGGCAGGCAGCACTGCAGTAAGTGCATAATCACAGGTTTCTGTGTTTCCTTTCGAGCAGTGCCTTCCTCTGTCTGAACAGCGACCGTGCTCCGCTCGCCTCCATTGGCTGCTCCGGTGAAAACTCCAGCTTTCCATCAGGCAGGGGAACTGTGAGTGCAGGAGCTCAGGGGCCTGGACAGCTGAGGTCATCCTCGGTGATTTAATGATGCAGCTCGTTTGTTTTAAGGTATCAGTGTGGGAGTGTTCAGGGAGAGGCAGCTCCACGCTCCTGGGACCGTCCAGCAGCCACCAGCAAGTGCAGGACGAGATTCTGTCCATCCCCACAACAGATGCTGCCAGATAAAACCAGCTTGAGCCTTAATTCAGAGAACAGTCATATAAATATAACTGCACTGAAACATAATTTAAGGAGTATTTTGAATTTTTCAGGCTACAGGTCTTTCTCCTGCTATGTTGTTACACAGGGCAGATGTTGATTTTTCAATTTGCAGGTTTGTTAAGCATCATGGAATGTTTTGGTTCTCAATCAAGAATATTCTTCCCAAGTGGTTGCAAAGTCCTATACCTGAAAATAAATGCATGTCCTTTTTGTTTCTTAGCAGCACGTGTTCTGCATTCAGTAGAAGCAGAAAAATAAAAATGATAACGTGATGCTATTTATTGGACCAATATATGCATTTTTTTACTTTGGCTCTCAGAACGCAATGTATTTCCAGGTTATTGTCTACAAACACAGCCTGCATAAGGCAAGAGGCAGTTTTGTTTCCAGGGTGCCATCACAAGAGTTGTACTCAGAGAATTCTGCACTGTGATGTGCTCGGGTTGTGTCCACCCACTGAGGTGCCCCTATCATGGTCAGCTTCTGATTATCTTCCCAAAGCAACAGCCCCTGCACTGGTAACATTGATGGTGAGCAGTCTGTGCACACACTGGGAATTTTAGGAAAAGGGAATGTTTCTCATTTGCATGCACGCCAACAGATGGGGTAAAATAATTTTGTCTCCCCTAAAGACAGCAGAGATTGAGCTGCTGTGTTTCCCCTGGTATTTTCTGTGTTCAACAGCAGTTTCTGATTAATCTGCTGCAATGACCTTGGTCTCAGTCTTGGATTTCTGTGCAGCAATCAGACAGAGCCATAGAAATCACATTGTGCCACATCCACCTCTGCATAAAGTTGCTGACTTGAGGGCATTTCATCAAGACGGGTTTGGCCCTTTGCAGTCTTCTGCCCCATTAAATCTGAAGATTATGTGTTGTTCTTAGTCACTCCACTGTTATCATAATGGAGAGCTGATGTTATAATGCGGGTCAAACAAACAGCTAATTGTTCTTGGGCATGGCTTGAGCAAAAACAGAATGGAGAGGCTGGAGACATTAATAATAGTACTTGGTGCAATTATAATAGATAGCTTCTATCAGAGGATTTAAAATCGCTTTGTGAGCCTTGCAAGCACATTGCTAAGTGTTTCTGATACTCCCATTTGAAAGTGAGACCATCATCTTAAGACCAGGCTCATACATTTAGATACTGGAGCAGGGAGAATGTAAACAATCAAGAACACAGAGGAGAGAAGGCAAGCCTTGGAGAGTCAACTCAGAATCAAAGTTTGTGTGTTTTTAAACAAACAATCTAAATGAAAAGAAAACAAACAGGATGCTCTGAAAGAATGTTAAAAAAATCCACATATGGACTCAAGTTTGGGGGTTTGGGTTTTGTTTTGTTGGGGCTTGGTGTTTTCTTTTCCCAAAATTAAAACAACACGTGCTACGTTGGCACAGAGAAACTCATGTGAGTGGTTGAAGCTCTCCAGTCACGACCAGGACTCAGCACATTGCAGAGGCAAGCTTCCCATGAGTAAGGAGTTTCAAGCAAAGGACTGATGTCTTACAAGCCCAGAAAGATTTTTGGGTATTTCTGGTACTGCAGACACACTTAGGCACACATTGATTAGACTATCAAACAACAATACCTCAGGCTATATCCTGAGAGGAAAAATTCTGTGGAGAGGTAGGGATAGCCTGAAATAGGCAAAGCAGAGAGAGGGTGAGAAGAGAAAAGACAGAGGTCACAAAAAAACAGCCAGAGTCAAGGTCACCCAAACTGACTCAGAAACTGATTATGGGCAGAATAAATCTGCAGCTCTGGAGCTAACACGGGAAGGAAAGGAACAGGGGAGGACAAAGCAAAATATGAAAAATAAGGTGACTTAATGCTGCTAAAAGAGTTTCACCACACGAGAAAACAACAGAAAAACTGATCTAAGAAACTGTCAGCCAGGAGTGAAGGCACAGAGTGCACAAGAGCAGGGTAGTTGCAAAGAAAAACATTTTTCTCTTTCGGTGGACAGCACTGCAAAAATATTATTGCCCAGGCACCCTGCATCTTTCCATTCCCCAGCCACATTGTTCAGAGGTCTTTCTGTAAAGACCAGGAGGGATGCAGTCAGCAAAAAGAAGACAACAGAGGCATTAGCACTTGTCTAGGACATTTGAGGTATTTATGGAGAATAGAATTCAATTGTCTAAATTATCAGCCCTAGGGAAATTGTTTTGGAGTTCTCATTCAAGCTGTTACTCAGGATGTATTTTGTCCTTCAGAGCAACCTGAAGCCTGTCCTGCCACGTGAATTCTTTGAAAATAAGATAATGGATTATTTTAAAATGATTCTTCAGGAAGACTGGGTATATTTTAAAGTTTTCCAGTGAGGCACTCTGGCCTTACATATTCCAGTTTAAAACAAAGTGGAATCACTGAATCAGTTGTTACATGCAAAAATATTTGGGTTAACAAAATACAGTCCCATTATACATTTCCATAACTTCCAGAAGAATCCACAAGTCATCTGACACCAACTTGGATATCTCTTGAGAAAGTACTGAGCATATTCCACAACGTCCCTCAGTGATGAGCTCAGTGCTAAGGTGTTTAAGGTCCATGATTATGCATCATTTGCTCAAAATGGCCTATTTTTGCTTTCCTGCTCTTGAATGAGATAGTAAAATGGAACACTTTTTCAGAAAATCAGAACTGAATCACTCATGCATGGCTGCAATCATTATTTGTATTTCACTGGCATCTCAAGATCTCAGGCAAAAGTGGGACACTTGTCTTGGAACATGGATTAAGAGACATCACCTTCCCCAAAGACCTTTTACTTAGATAAGAGACACATGCATAGGAGGAACTCCAGAGCATCCCTACCTGATATCATAGAGAGAAATCAGTTAATCTGAGCCTTTTTAAAGTATGTGACAAAACCTTGCAAAAGGTGATGAGGGAAGAACTTCAGAGACTGAAACAGTTTTTAACTGTTAAGTGGATGACTGGAGGCTGAACAAACAGCAAGGGCCATCATACACTGCCAACAGTCCCCAGCTGTCAGCTAGGGACACCCAAATCCAAATAACTTTGAAAAGGCATTGCTCTCCCACTTCAAATGAGTTTTCCACATTTTACTATTGCTCTTGGCTGGCCAGGAATTCACCACAGGCAATGCTGTTCATCTCTCACACTGCACTGTGGGGTGTGTGCTGGTTTCACACAGGAGCTGGTACCCATCACCCATTAAGTGAGCAGAGCTGGCCCCAGCCTGCCTCACTGAAACACACCAGCCGGGCCTGGCTTCACACCCTGCACTGACAGGATGACCTGGAAATATTCCCACCTTTTCCTCCCCTTCTTTTTCTGCTTTTCCTTCAGATGCTGCAAACACGCACTACATTTTCCAGTTCTGTTTTGCTACCACTTCTTACTCTCCAAGCATACATTTTTCTTCTCCCACCTAATTCATCCTCCATAATTCCATATTCCCTTAAGAGCCTTTCCTCTTTGCCAGGTTTCTTAGTTACCCCTAACAGGCAGGTACTTGCAGGTACCATCATTTGCCCACCTGATCACATTTCTCTGGGTATGGCAGAGCTGGATGGGGAATTTTCATTTTCTCCTAACTCTCCAGCATTTTTGTTAGGCAGTCCCCAGGCTTCTTGAAATAAGGGGGAAAGTAGTGCTCCCCCACCCCATCCTCACACAGGCTGTTAAAGAAGTTAAAAATTCATGGGAACTGAGCATGCAAAATCAACTCAGAAGGCCAGAACTGACCATACTCTGAATGAGGAGACTTCTTAGGAGAAAATTAAGATTTAATCCACTTAAAGCACGCCAGTCAATTGATAGTCTGTGTGCCACTGCATTCACTTATCCAACGGCAACAAAAATAACGCAGCAATTACACTCATAAATGAAATACCATATACAAAGGATTAACTCGAGCTTTCTGAGCAGAATTGGACACTCTAATAACCACACGGTCTGTCTAAAAAAAAACTAAATAAAGAGAAAGTCTCCCTGACATGCACTACTTATTACATTTATATAGCGCCAATACATAAGCAAATATTTTAACCTTTATCTGCATTTCAGTATTTGTCTTAGTTTCTAATAATAATTTTAATCAGTTCCTAGATTAAATGCTGCTGCACTATTCCTGAAAACAGCAAAACCAAAACAAAATATAAGAGCATTTTTTAAAAGATGTAACAATCAGCAAAAAACAATGCATAAGGCCATTATTTTTCACTGGGCTTTGTTGTGACAGTTACCATGGCCAACCCATTAACATATTTGCTGTACAAGTATGGTCATTCCATGGCCTTAATTAACTTTCAAGTGGAGAGTGCTGCGGCTTTACCACTTATTAAATATCCACTACAATAAGTTACAGTTTTACCCTTCCAACCTCACTTAGCCAAGACACCCAGAAGAACCAGCTTTCCATCTGACTGTAATTTTGTAATTGCTTTTTACTGAAATTATGTTGAAACTGGACCCCCTATGTAAATGTATTTTGCCTGGTTCATCTAAAATTGGCCACCCCTAATCAGATCTGGTTGATATTTGATTGAATAAGTGGAAAATTAAGTTTCTCTCTGAAAATGCTCTGCTTTTGCCTCCCTTTCATTATGTATAATGTAGGCATTCCGGGGCTGGAATCTGAAAGCGTGCCCCCTAGAGAACAGCAGCCAGGCTCGGGAATGCTGCTGGGAAAGGCGAGCTGCTGCGAGTGCAAGGCACAAACAGCACGCTTACCCCGAGCACAGCTAATTCCAGCTTTATTCGGGAAGAAAGCGCCGCGACTGGAGATTGAATCGAGGCAGAATTAGGTTTGTGATTAGCAGGGCTGAGCTGCTGAGGTGTGTTCATCGTGATACCATTATTTCCACGCGTGAGCATCAGAATGCCCCGTGTGTTTAAACTTGTACACTGCCGGCTAAAAGCAGCCGAATCCACCTCCACCAGGCGCTCCACAGGGTGGGAAACACGGCTCGAGTTCAGGGAGAAAATAATTCCACAAAGGGAACACGTGAAAAGGCCACAGGAGTGCACCACTGAAAAATACATAAAAATGCAAATTTCCCTAAACTTCATCTTTGGATGGACTGAAGCATAAGTGAGAACTTCAACAAAGCTATAGAAAAAGATGACAGGTCTGAGTTTCAGAAATTTAAGACAGCAGTAGGATTAGACACTTTGGGTTGTCTTCGCATACATTTCTTATGGGAGTTAATTCCATTTGACATGCAAGACCAAAGCAAGATTACAGAGGCATAGCCCCATGGCGAGGTGTATGCTGTAGCTAAAAGCTGGGATTTGAATAATTGTGCAGGCTTACTCCAAGAATCAGGCGAGAACAGAATGAATGGATTATTACAAGGAACTTTGTACATTTTTAACTGCTGGACTTAATAAAATACCCTGTGTGTAAGACTGGTATTATGGTCCTTTGCACTCAGTCTAGTTGAAGTTTGTGGTAGGATCTATCAAATAGGAGAAAACACAGAAGCTGTTAAAAAAGAATGTGCGATGAAGAACTGGGCAGGGCCGTGCCCCACGCCATCTTCTGAGGGAAGCAAATTTGGAGAGCTTCAGTTCAAAATATTCAGGCCCTAAAAGTGAAAGGGAATTCATTTCCTGCATAAAAGAAGGTTGAAGGAACACAAGAGATTGGATCGAAAAAATGAGGGAATAAAAAAAAAAAAAAAAAAAAGGCAAGTTTTTATTTCACTGTTTCAGCTTGTTAGCCAGATCATTTATTACAGAGAAAGATTACTAATCCACACATCATTTTTTTTTTAAATTGACCTCTTCCCTTTGTGTCTGTGGAAGCACTTGTCTGTAAAAGGAGGTAATAGCTGACTGCTCCTTAGAGTCAGTGATGCTTAATTAACTGTCCAGTGAGAATTATTGAAATACTTATATAATTCTTATTTAGCACTCATTAAAGTGAGGGATACAAATGCTGGACAATGAGAGGTTCAGGAAGGCTTTGAAAAGAGGGAGTTAGTACTTTAATAGCAAAGAATTATGAAAGCCTGCCCATTAACAGTAATAGAGCAGACCTTTCATTTTAAAAGTCACTGAGTCAGATCTGGACTTATTTGATATTTTTTTAAAAGCTCCTTCATCCAACCCCCAGCAATAGATGATCTCCTGCCACTTCTACCCAGAGTGTGCAGCAGGTGAGCCAAGGAGGGAACTGGAGCTCCTCTCCCTCCCTGTGCCACGGCTGTGGCTGCTGAGGCCACGCTTCCTTGGCTGCTTTGGCCCAGCTCCTGCCCACGCTCAGCTGCCCACAGCCCCCCAAAATTCACCAGCTGCTGAGAGGCCCCAACAGCTACAACAGAACCAATGCAACGATTTGTGCCACAGCAGTATCAGCAAAATATGGGGTCTGCCTTACAACAGGACTTTGCTTGCATAAAACACATCCACAATTATCACTGCATAGCGATAATCATCTCAGGTGATTCCTATTTTGCCCTAAAAAATAATCTCCACTTCATTTCAATGGGTGCTTTGGAAGGGTGTGATGAATATCCTGAACAATTTGGCAGCTTCTAAAGTGGAGATGAAGAGGCTGCTGGGTACCAAGCAACGGCAAGATTCAACCCACCCTGTTACTTTCTCTGTAACAGGGTACAGACCAGAACATGAACTAAATTCATCAGTAGCCTCTGGGAGACAAAAAGAATATGGATGTGCATCTGATATGCCCAATCAAATCTCTTCAGAAATAGGTGGCTAATAAGAATTAATTGATCCAACTACAGAGGGCATCTTGTAGCCCAGCTGGGATTACAGAGGTCCCATGGATCAACAGTTTGTCCTCAGAAAATTCACCAATAATAAAGAACAAGTTCACCATTGCTGTTTGGAGGCTTTGCAGGTTCATTCCCCCACAGAAGGTGTGCTGCATCCCTCTCTCCAATATGGGTATTGTCAAAAGTTCTTGAATCTACAGGAATTCACTTAGAAATGAAGCTCAGATATCCTCTCTATTCATATAATGATTGATGAAACACGAGGGAAAATAAATTGAATTATGTTAAATCTCCCAGGGAAACATAATTAAGCTGTAAAGCATTCCCTTGAAATCCTTGTAGCACTCAGGCTGTGTCTCCTACTACATGATCAATAATAATATTAAAGGCAATTATTTTGAAGGACTGGCATGAACTTTCAGCTTTTACTATGTTTTATACTATTAAAAGCTAAGGATTTGCTTGGCTCCTATATCTGTGAAATCCTTCTATAATTTCAGCACAAGGCTTCCAATGCATCATGGCTGGGAGTTTTTCATTCTTTCTTGGTACCTAATGCAGCTCTTAATTCTAAAATTTGTGTGTCTGTGTATAGTTCAGTATCTGACATTAAGAAACCACAGTGAACACAGCAAACATTACACCCTCACCCTAAATCCAGAAGCTGGCCAATCGCATGGATTATGCTGGTTTCAATCCCACTTTAACTGGAGTTCTAAGGATTAAATAGCTGTACGTGTCCATTTGATTAAATGACCACGAACATGTGCCTCCATCACCAAATGAAAACATGGCAAACACTTCCAGTTTGCCAAGCAGAAGATGAAGCAAGAATCCTGGTAGAAAAATTATGACAGACATCTCAAAAAATCTGGGGATCGGGAAATGGTAGAAAGAAATAAAATTTGATTCTAGAAGGAAGTAGTACCAGGAATTTTCCAAAAGAATTTTGTCACAGATGGAACTTGTGGACAAAAAGGCCTAGGAAAAAAACTTGGTGAACCATGACTCTTATTATTATAACAAAATTAAGTAGATGATGCTTGTGTGCTATTAATACCTCCAGATAAATATTAATAACTAGTGTGTCATACACATGTATTTTTAGTATATACATTTATGAATACATATGAAATACTATAAACATATCCCAGTTTTAACACATCTTGACCAGAAACTTTAATTCAAATGCAATTGTGGAAACGACACAAAAAGCAAGACCGTTCTGAGCCACTCTAAAATTCAATCCCAGGCTCCATCACTAAAGAGTGACCAAGACTTCTTTCATCAAATGTCATAAGCTCTGAGCCGTGGATTTTTTTCAAAGAGAACTCTCACTGGGCAAACAGCTTCCAGTTCCAGGAACGCTCATCAAGCTCCCAGGTATGGAAGGGAGATGAACTTCTCAAATGAATTTGAAACTATATATTACAAAGAACACAAAAGGCTTCCTTGGAAAGCAGACATTGGATTTGGAACACTAAATACTGTTATGAAAGCATCAAATACAGCAACAATAATTAGAATACCAGGGTACTCTGGAAACTGCAACAATAGGTGTAAGTACCAGGATCCAAGATGTAAATAAGTCGGGTGTTTGCTTGTTCTTTTAATAACAGAGGCATTGAGAAGGCAAATTTCAGACCCTGCAGAAGAAGGCACATAATTTCTCCATAGAAAGATTCATAAATGAGTTTCATCCTAAGAAAGATCAGAGTAAAATATATGAAGCAAGATGACATAATGAGCTGTAGCTTAAATGCAGCCCCCAATGGCCCCCTGTTCTGAAAACCAGGCTGTGGGTAATTGAATGTAAGACGAAGCAAAAATACAGAAAAGGCCAAGCTGGAGAATAAAAATGCAGTGTGTGTAACAGCACTGAGAGGAGTACAGCTCTGTAGAACTGATTAATAAGAAGAGCAGTGAACAGTACAGAGTGGATTTGCAGAGATTAGAATGTTGCAGGCTTTGTCCAAAAGATTGTATAAAGTTCTTATTGGTTTTGAATTTAAATAGGGTAAAATTTATCTAACACTATTAATGCTTCCCTTTGACCTTTAAATATCTCTTGCCTCCACCCCCAAAAAAGGACACTTTAAAGCACAGTGTGTTTACCCTGCAGTGTTTTATACCTCCTGAACACACATGTGTCCATGTGCATATGTGTGCACGGTCTCTTCTATTCCTCTGCACTGTCACAGCCACTGTGGACAAACTGAGTGACACTGGCAGCCAAAATCATGAGGACACACACTCTGGTAAACCTTTCAAGTCCTCTTCCTGCATTAACAAGGGCAAAAATTCCAATGGGAGACAGCAAGGCAGGAATTTGGGATTTTTTGGTTTGAAGTGCCAGCAAACACCCCTGTGGGTCGGGTGTTGTAGCACGTGGCAGTTCCACCTTGGAAAAGTTTAAGTCAGCAGTAAGACATTTTTATAAAAATAGGAAACATAAAAATGGACTGGGCAGTAAAACTGAGAATAATATTCAGAAACCAGAAAACCACAGGCAGCAACAGGACACTGAGTGAAGATGGCAGCATCAGAAAAATACAATATTCATGACAAGTTAATGACAGAGACTGTCATTACAGACAGAATTAAACATTTAATGGATACATTGCAGGAAAGGCACGAGAATGCAGATTTAATTCTGTGGTTATAATGCTGCTTTCAAGATGTCTCTGAGGCAAGACTACCATAGAACAGCTACTGTGTTTTGGAGAACATGTATAGCTCTACATCACACAGGGGATAAGGAGTTGTACTCAGTCTGGTAACACTCACAGCAGCTACACATGGGGAAAACAGGTGGGGTTTATCTTCATCAAAGTGAAATATTTTCCATGGACTGATAACCAGGAGAGAAAGCCACAAGGACAAAGAGTGTTCCTAAAGCCAAAGCACATCGGGACTAGCTAAGAGAAGACAAACATATTTAAAATGATCCAAGCCCTTCCAACATATAAACACGTTGCCAACAACAGAAATGCTGTTTTTCAGACCCCAACCTCCTGCCACTGTGGAGGGGTCAAACAGGATTTTTAAGATGCAGCCATAACAAACTGGGTTTTCTCATCTAAATTTTCCTGTCTAAAAGATGGGAATGAGACACCCCTCTCCCTAGGGAGCCCATGGAGGGGGACAGGCAGAGAACAAAGGGAACCAGCCTGAGGAGTGACTGTGCAGAGCCATGAGGATTAGTCTAGAACATGGTATTTGGGAGGAGAATTTCGCATTACACACATCCAGAAAGCTGGAGAGTTGGCTTAGGCCAGTCTCCCCTTCAGCGAGCCTTAGCTGGTGCTCCTCCAGGCACTTTGGATACCTCTGTGAATTCCCCTCCAGAGTCTGAGTAAATTTCAGGCTTTGAAAAAATACACATAATCTGTTTAATAGATAAATGATTAAAGAAGACAATAGTAATAATAAATGTAGATTTTCCTACCTCCACACATGCTCACCAATGGCTTTTCCTATATACAAAGCTGACTGAAGGGAGGGGTGGGATTGAATAACAAATTGGTGTGATACAATCACATCACTCACAATCACATAATGGACTATATCCCAATTTTCAAAAGGCATAAAGTATCCTCATTAATACGATAAGTGCAGCAGTCAAATCAGTACTATGATTTTATCAGGGTTTTTGACTGTACATGAATTAGAATATAAAATGCATACAGAATTTTTAATGGGAAGGCTTTAACATTCTATGAATGTATTTCTTACTGTCATTTACATCGCATTAAAGTGAAATTTCACATAAAAGCAGAAAGAGAATACTCTACGTCCTAAATTACAGTTTTTCATAGTTGTCATGTCCACATACTGGGAATCTTATTCACAAGCTGTAATAATATCTTAAACCTGAAAAGGGTGCAGTGTTGCTGTTTGTTTGGTACGGCTGGCAAGTGGAGTTGTCACACAACAAGGTCACACGGTCAGGATGGAGCCTACAGAGATTTTTTGGGAGATGCAATTGTATTCCCTGCCTGTGCTACAACAGGTTGCTAAACCCTCTACTTCTCCTTCCCAGCAGGGCACCAAAGCTGTTACCATGTTTAGAGAGATATTGTTACCATCTTCTTTTAGCACTTTCCCTTTTCCACCTGCCTTTCCCAACATTAGTTTAAATTAAAGTTTGCCAACTATTATTTTTCTTTAAACCCAAAGGGATGCATTTTGTCTTCTCTCTAAGTATGCACTATTTCTGTATACATTAAATTTCACCATGAAAACCAGCAATATCAGTTTTTACAATCTGTTTTCGCAGAACCAGTAGTTTCATGCTGCCTCAGATTTGATTAATCTCAAAGAAAAAGAGGCTGTAAACTCAGATTTGTTGTATACTCAAACCACCTGGCACAGACCAAGCCATGTTTCTGACCAATATATTCTAGCTGGTTTGAATTCTCCTCATTCTTCCCTCATGAGTTCCTTTCACAGGAACAGCAGCCACCAGGTGCTTCCCTGGGTGCTGAACACACAGGAACCCCAGAAACAACTAGGGCAACATTGATATTCAAATCTGGACTTATTTCCTTGATTAAAGCAGGTATTAAAGTGTTTATTTACTTATTTTGGTAACGTTCTGAGGTTGACAAAAGCATCACCAATGTGGAATAAGCTCCACAATTCTAGGGTGTACCTAAAAAAACCCCTGCATTTTAAATGGTAGAAAACCTTTAAAGTCTTCTTTTCTATTCTTTTCTCATTTTCCAAATACTGAATCTTAAGTTTCTGTTCCTGCTGCCTCCCCTCTCCCCCCCCCCCCCCCCAAAAGATGCACTGGCATCTGCAAGCACTTTTTTCAGCATATTAGGATACAAATATTTGAGGGGAGGAAAGATATGTGACATCCAAGCACCTGGGGGAAAAGAGCAGGAAATATTACTGGATTCATGATAGAAGCAGCCACAGCTTCAGCTGCATCCTGTGAATGCCAGTGAATTTACAGGTACTTTCAGGCTGGAGAGCAGCAAATATCAGCACTGCTATATTCAGGTTCTAGGAACCATTTATCCATGCCGGGGCAGGAATGTTGCTTCTTGAAAGAACCACACAGGCTGTTGCATATGATCAGTGCTGGTTTTAGTACTGCATAAATCACTACAAGACTGGGGCCTGTTATTTAGTCAATGCCAAATGAAAAATTTGCAGGAAGCGATACCTCCTGCAAGCGCCTTTTTGCAGAACAAACGCTCTGCAGAGGAGGAGACGGGGAAGTGAGAGTGGTGCCTCTGCCTAATGTGTCAGGAGTAGGTGAGGAAGGAACTCCCTCCCTCCTTTTGTCTCTGTACACACAACCACATGTCCCCGAGTCACTGCAAGGCTATATTTTAAATAATCATCGTTTTGGCTGCCTTCTGTACTCTGTCATATTGTGCAGTTTCCACCAGGAAGAAGTCAAAGTACTCCTAGCAGGCATGTCCCACTGTTGGGAATGAGGACTTGGAAAAATCCATCACTGGTTAAACAGCTGCAGAGGAAAAGCAAATCTCTCCCATCACAGGTTTCTGCATCTGCCTGAATTCCTGTGTCAAGGTCTGCAAGTCAAGGTGTTATTGCTTCAAGTCTTTCTTCTCCTTGCTGAAATCCATGTTGAAACCTCATTTCTGTTACCCTACTTGTGGCTTTTTTCTTTTTTTTTTTTTTTTTTTAACCTCAACTTTCTATCTTTCCTAATTCCAGACACTGTAGAATGAGAAAATACTGAGAGTAACTTGGGCAAATCTTTTCAAAATTCATTCTTCTGGTGCTTTCTGTCAGTCCTGTAACTCCTTATTGTTAGCTCCAGGTTATAGCCCTGATCAGGGCAGGGCATTACTGAGCATCCCACAGACAACACTCTACCCAGTCAGCTTTCACCTGGCTACAGCCAGAAATTAACAATGCTCTGACTCTTGGGCTATGAGAAGTCCATGCAAACCCAGTGTATTTCCATAGCTGATATGGCTATTTAATAACCGAGTATTAATCCCACAGGAGCCCCCTTTCCCCAAGGCTGGCAGGAACCCTGCGCTGCTGTGGCGTTAAGAGCTGTGGTAGCAGTTTGCAGTATCATCTCAGAGGTGAGATATGAAACACAGTGCTGATCTCTAATCCTATTCATGAATCACAGGTATATTCTAATAAGTGTCAAGGCTGGCAGGCTGCACTGGATTTAACATTGACTAAATCAGTTGCAACTCCAAAACCTACTTTGCAGTTTCGCTTGGATGTAGAAATGATCACATCCAGCTCTAAAAGTGCTGGAATGCTGCAGTTTAAGGAGGACACTGCCATGGTGGAAGTGCTGCATTTCTCTTCAGGTGAGTTTAAGCCCCCACACAAAGCCAGGAGGGACAGGACCATTTTCAAACCTGACCTTCTAAGGTAAGCAGTGAGACAAATCCACTCAAGCCTAGTTCTGAAAATTATGTTTGTTGTTATTTAACTAAAAGGGTTATTTTACTGCTTTTTAGCACAGAAGATACATAAATATTGAACATTTCATGATACAAAGGTACAGATGCAATGTTCTGTAATTTTAAATACAATCTTTTTTGTCTTTCAGCCTCTTTCATTTCTTTCTGTGAATGCCTTTGGCTCTAACAAGATATAACAAATGAAATAAACATGAAGAAAAAAGAAAATCACAAACAAATGGGTAAAAATCGTTTTTACACATAAAAAATATACAGTAAGTTGACGACTTAGTCGGTTTTTATCAGAAATTCAATGGGTGCATATGAAAAATCTGATCAGCTGTTTGCATGTAAGAGATATGTGAATCTTGCCTTTACTTGACATTTTCTGATTAGGATTTTAGGTATTATTTCTGATGTTTTCTCAGATTGACATCCATGGTCTACTTTGATAATGAATACCCCAAGAGAGCACAGAGACAAGGCTGGGTCTCAGAAGCTTGGAGCATTTCAATCAAAGATGGTTTGTTAATAATAAAGTAAGAAAAAAAGCCATTTGCTTCTTTTGCAGTGACTGCAGCGCTGACCCTCTCTTGGTCCTGCTAGGCCTGTCTGAGCAACAGCAGAGTTCAGTGGTAATTAAAGCAACAGTGTTGTGAAAAAAGTGTGAATTACTTTTACAAGAAGACTTGGATGTTGCTACCGACTGACAAAGCACAGCAGGAGAACTCTGCTGGATATTAAAGAGCCATGGTAGTCACTATATTGTAAGGTGGCTTTGCAGCACAATGCAAAATTGTGACTTTTCACAAGTTTATACCACAGGAACCATTTGAGTTATCGGCTTCAAATTTAGTATGTTTTCTAAGGAATACAGCAGACACCGTAAGGGTGACACGCTTGGTAAAATCTGGTCCTGTTTAAATTATGTAGCCCCTAAATTCAATTTTTTCCTTTCAATTATGACTTCACTGGGTAATTATTGCAATATTACAGCCTGAAGTGTTGTGCAAAATTACAGAAATGGCTACATATTCCAACATCTCTCAGCAAATGAGTGCAGTGTCAAATAGCCTGAATTTCCATTTTGACAATTTTAAAACTCAAAAGCACAGCACCCCACATTTTTTGCATCACACAGAGAATTATACCAGGTATTATACAGCAGCCCTGTACTGTATAAACATCCTTTTAAGACAACATGGTTGTGTGAGGCAACACAAAGGACCAGCTCTGACAAATGTTCCACTATCCCAGTGTTTCTCCTATAGTCACTGGGAAAAAATGCATGTACCAGCAGTTTATTTTCCTGCTAGAATGCAGTGAGAACAGGAGACAGATCCTGAATTCAGTTTTGTTCATATTCAGACCCAGTAAAGACAGCATGTACACAGTCATTGCCATCATTCCGAGAAAATAAAGGTTAGAAGTCAGCCTATTAATCCACAGAATAGAGGGAATCTTCACCACAATGGGATGCTGCTGTCCCTCAGGGTGTGACAGGATTGGATTCAACAGTCAGGACAAGGGGCTCCGAATTAGCTTCCAGTACAGTGTGAGGAATTTACACAACCAGCAATGTAAAATTCTCATGGTAAGATTTACCTAAGAGCTTGAAACAGCAAATAAGGATTTTTCTAAATATTCATTGAGTATCTATTTTGAACACTCTTGGCCTTACTCTGAGCAGTCCAGCTAATTTGCAATTTACACAAAAATCACAAAGGGGATATTTACTTGCCTGAACTTTCCAAGTGAGACTTGGCACTTTTTGTCCCAGCAGACAAAAGTCCAATGGAATTATGACAATCTACAGTCCTATAAAGAAACACAGATCTGTATCTGGTGTTATCCCAGGAGTAGAAGCCTCACTTCCCCACAAAAAAAATGCTTCCTTCCCAAATTTTTGATTTGGTGTATGCTCTTCACTATTCTATGGAATAAGGCAGAGCCTGAGTGGTCCATAGGGAAAATGCTGCACATACATTCAGCTCTGCAGTCCTGGGAATACACCAAGAGAAACCAAGAAAATGCAGAAAACAGAGTTGGAGGAAGAAGGACACACACACAAAAAACATTCTCAAGGAATTTGAGGCTCCTTCTCCAGCATACGTTCAAATGACACCAAGACAATGAAAACCAAAAATATTTTTTCATTTTATTCTACCTGATTTTTCTGGATTTTTAGGTAGGCAACATGTACCCTCTGTTCAACCCTGTCCATGTCTCTCAAATCTTAGGGGGCTCTTAAGAACTGTCCTCTGTGCTAGGAAAGATAGGAAAAGCTGAGTTGAATTCAGAAATACAGCTGAAGACAAACCTCCATCAAAAAACTCAAATGCTCTGTACAGAAAAATAATCAGATCTCCAGCATCACCACTGTAAATACAAAAATACCAAAACAAACATTCATTAAACTAATTCCTTTAACTACCACTGACTCCTAGACTGCCCTGTTCTTACCCCTAAATAATTCTGTCCTCAAAATGAAGACTGAGAGCAACACTTTTTGACTAATTCACAATTAACAAACCCTTGATGTCTGTGAAAATATTACTAAATATGAAAAACCCCTCAACTCTCACTAGCATATTATCTTTTCTTTTACTTTTCCTTCAAGGTAAGCTTGATTTTTGCAATGACCCAGCAAAAGATCTGATGATGTGCTTAATAAAAAGCATATAGTTGCTCATTTGCTTAAGTGCTTTGCTGGGTGAAGGTCAGAGTGCATTTAGCCTTAAAGGATGAAATCTTTTTCCCTGCCTGAACACAGTTAAACTTGTAGGAAAAATGGATTAAGTTAGAGCACAGCTTAGTGCTGAGTTTAGGACACCAAGTCAGTCAAACCTCTTTCTTTATCACAACACTGTGAAAGCCACAGAACCTGCACCTGGAAATTAAATCAAAAGACACAACTGCTTCCCTTCTACCCTGATGGATGGGCAGTCTCCAAATTACACATTGGAGCCATCACTCCTTGCTCATGTTTTTGAGAAGGATGGATTGTGTAACTAAGGAAAGGGTTGATGTGGTGGTTTATTCCCAGCCACAGTCACATGGATGACTTAGGATTCCAAGGACTTAAAATCCTTGTTCTGTCAAAGAAATCTGTGTGTTTACTGATTTTGAGGGAAGTTGCTTGTGCTCAATGCCTGCCAGAAACAGCTCATGGAGGAAAGGCTCCCTGAGACAGGAATGGTCTGTGAAGGAAAGGTTCCTTGCAAGACACGGTGTGAGCAAGAGCTGCCCACCAAAGTCAAACCATCAGCCACCTGAAAGCTCGGGACACTGCAGAACCCAGTCAGGGAGCAAAGGTAGTGACAAAGGCTTGGCTGCTTTTGATCACATTTTAGATCCTTCCCTCACAAAGTGAGGCGAAATGCAACATAGACAAACGCATGTGACCTGTCAGTCTTCAGCCCTCTTTGTCAAAGGGAAACAATGCCAACACAATTAAGTGACAGCCCCGTGCTAAATACACTGAAATAAAACCAGGCTGTTGCAGTCATTCCAGTCACATTCTCCAGCAGTGGGTTTATCACTCTGCAGTACTGCTCGGCTGAGCCGTTATTCTTTGCCTGCTTTTTGAGCAATTTTACGGTTAACCTGAGCTTCTCTGATCAATCACATCTTTAGATATTCATAAGCCCAACCTTAGGAGGAGTCAGAAACCTTAATTGAATTATTACCCATATGAAAGTGGGCATATAAAAGCCAGCATTCATAGCAGTCAACAGTTTCCTTCAGAGAACGGTATTGATACTGTGTGACCTCTACGGAACAGAGAAGCAGCAGAAATACCTCTGACTGCTGTTTGTGTGTAGACACACATGGACCCTGAGATGTCACCAGGCAGTTCATACACCTCTTAAAGAACTTTCTCCACACTTAACAATTCTGATTTCTCCTCAAGAAGGGAACAAACTTATTTTTTCTTATTTTTTTTTCCTGTTTCAAAAAGAGTTTATGATAGTGTCCCCTTGCCTCTGAGCACAGTAACCCCCGATGCTAAAAACATCAAGTCCCTGTACACAAAGAGCTCTGGCAGAGGTTAATTGTGAACTCAAACAATGGCACACTTAGATTCAAAGCACAGCACTGAAACCTGTTTCAATGCAAGCACAAGATGACCCACACAAAAGTAAAATTTTTTCCTAAGAAGCATGCAGAAATGGGCACTCCTAACATTGAAATCAACTTAAAAAGTCAGGCAGAAAAGGCTTTCCAAGACAAAATTAACTTTACCTTGTAATTCCTTTCAAGGGCAGAGGGTGATAGAACCAATCCTGACAAGTTCTGAATCTCTCTCGAGCAGTACTAACTGTCTCATGTCACATTTTAAGTTCAGTGTTGCCTTTCCCAATCCATCAGCATCAGCCCCAGAAGTAGAAGTAGGAGGGGAGGCAGGAAAGATGAAACAACTGAATGAGAAAGGCAAACCAACGCCTTTTGGGTACAACGCTCATGGACTGAGCGAAGAAGGCTGAGAGCCCGCAGCTGTTCCACAGCTGGGATTCCTTCCACAGGTACCTCTGAAAGGCACAGAGTGCCGTGGAGAACGTTAAACCTTTTCCTTTCTCCCGCAAAACAAGACTGAAGTATGATCACGTGACTGAGAAAGCAATTTGTTAAAATGACGCAGCAGGTTAGGAATACATGACCACTGAGGGCTTTCCCCACCCAACAACACGGACAACAGTGTGTTCCTAACACACAATTTTTCAATAGACATGCTGAGAACACGGGAGCTCTGGGTGGCATTCCATCACTGCTGCTGCACCTTTTAATTAGTGTGTAATGAACACACTTATCACCGACACCACATCTTTTATCATGTTAAACTGTTGAGACATTTTGCTCTAACCAAAGACACAAAAGAGTGTTTGCTGCAGCAAACTGGTCCCTCAGCAAAGTCAGCCAAGCAAAACCTGTGGCCGTTTTACTTGCAGTATTCTCCTCTAATGCAAGTATTGATAACTTCTCACCTTGGGGGACTGACACAAAAAAAACCCAAAGATGAGCACCTAAAAAAAGCAAAAATAAATAAACAGATGTCTCTATCAGCATCAGATAATTCTGGGGTTTTTTTCTAAAATGAACTTTATCTCAACACCGACATAATGAGCTAACAGTAGGACTCACAGAAAACCTTGATTTCCCCAAGAGATCATACCTTTCTATTACATTACAGATAAACCAGTTCAATTCTCACCATATTCAACTCGAAATCTTACACTATAAAAAGTGTATTTTATTTTTAAAAGTATCTATGGATTTTTATAAAATAAAGGTACAAGCAATTTAAGCAAATTACAGTCTTCTGATGCTCACAAATTGCTAGATGTGCAAGCAGATTCAGGTGAGTTTAAAAGAGCACACAACTTATTTTTATGATGCCATGTGTCACCCTAACAGGATGATTTTAACAATTAGACCTTGATGTAAATTAACACCTATAACAGTTGTGTTTCCAACCCAGTTTTGAAGTGGGATTAAGGGAGAAGAAGCCTTGTGTGTGCAGGACCTCACCCTTCTGCCAGCAAATAAGAGAGAGGGTCTGTTCACTGACAAGGGAACACAGAGGCACAAAATGGGACTTTCTGCCAGAGGCAGAGAGTGTGGGGCTGTGAGAGAGCAGCAGAGCCCCAGTGCTCCACAATCACAGCAGTTCTGTCATTTCCTGCACAGACACTGCTGCTGGGCTCACCACTTGGTTGCCTCAGCTCTTCACCTCATTGGCCTGCTTTGGCCATTTGGAGAGATAAAGTATGAGGCACAAAGGGGCACCAAAATAGGTGGGCAACAAGGGAATAAAATTACATGAATTTACATGAGGTTAAACTAATGGAAGTAAATCTATGACAGTGTCTACACTGCTGCCCTGCTTAGTGTGCATGAGGAGGTGCAGCCCTAATGCAACACTGGTTCCGACAGAACATCCCAGGGCACTTCAATGTGCAGAGCTGTGCTTTCCCCCAGAGGAAACAACCTCTGCATCCTGGCACAGCTCAGAACAGGAGTCCTGAGCAACTTCAGCGGGTGAAGCCTCTCAGTGTGGATATGCGCTTGAGCTACACCCATGCAGACTGAGAACGGAGAACACGACTTACACACAAATTAATATTATCTATTAGGATAGCCATCAAATTATAATGCAGAATGAAGACTACTCCTCTACCACTTCAGACAGACAGTTCATTTACTCAGAGAGGTTCTTAGCATGAAAAGAGGAGCAGAGAACAGCAGCTCCCCTCCTGAGGGACACGAGCAAGGGTGATTCCATGGCAGAGCAGGGGCTTTACCCCCAGCTCCTGAAATCCTCTCTCTGGGCCAATGGGGCTGCTCAGCCTCCAGGGCAGGGCACATTACTGAGCAAGCAGCACAAGTGTTCAGGGAGAGCTGTGCTTTTAAAGTGGTTCTTTTGTCCTGTCTGCAAGATGAATGCAATTTGCAGAAACTAAGTTTCCTTAGCCCGGTTTCTACAGGTATGGAGGCTGGCAATATCTGCAACCAGGCTGTGCAAGGTACAGCTCTTCAAAGTACCTCATATACTGGTGTAAGTGGTAAGTAAAAGCAGAAGAAAATGATGACATTCTTCAAGAAACAGCTTTAGGTCCTTGAAAATGATTATTTCGGTTTGCCTGCAACTGTAAAAATGAGTTTCAGATAATAGCTTTTCTTTTATATAGTAAATGATAAATGAGCATTTAAACATTGACTCATCCACCAACGAAGATATAAAGAACATAAAAAGTCACTGTGCTAACAGGGAGTTTGAGAACTAAAGTCACCTGATTTTTCAACCTGGTGATTACACCATAAGGATGTTCATTTGTCTTTACTTCCACTCCAGTGTTCCAAAAAGTATATATATCTTCACCAAAGACAATCAACCCTTTTAGCTTTGGCCATTTATATTTCTGAGCTAACCCCCACAAGAGCCTTCTGTTCCAAGTTCATGGGTCTTTTATGACCATAAAGACAATCACTGCAATATTCTGACCTCAGGATATCTAGAGAGAGCAAAACTACTAAAAAAACTCTCCACCAGTGTTCCCCCTCACTCAGTACAGGATTAAACACCCTGAGAAAAAAATCCAGTGAAAGTCTTATCCACTTTGATTACCAATAGCAGTTCACACAATCGACTCTGCCTTTGGTCTCCATGTGACAGGAATGAGAAGGAAAATCATTACATCAGACCAAATATTTTCAAAAGGGAGGAGGGGAATCCAAGCCAAAATATTAAGAGTATGAGAAGAGAGTTTTGTTTATTAACATGCAAGTTTTCATTGTTCCTAGAAAATACCTCCCTAAAGCTTTATAAAGCATACTAAGGTGAGAGAAGCCCAACCACAGAGAGTTCACATCGTAACAACTATCATTTAACACATCAGCTGAATTTTAACATTTCAAGAGACAATCTGTGATCACGGTGAGTCACAGGTATAATTCCTTGTCAAGGTTTTACTTTTGTTGTCTCCTGCATCATGAAAGGAAACCACAAGTAGCAACATTTTATTGTGCTCCATACGCACACATCGTACATAAGGTTTTTGGAGGCTTTGGGCTGGGTTGGTTTGTCTGGAATCAGAAGGAAAAACTCAGTGCAATAGTACAGCCTTCATTTTACATCTTCTGTTCCTTACCTTCCCCTTACTACCCTACCAGAGACATGCTTGCCCAAAGTATATGCAAGTCTTGGAAAACAAGTCAAGATCCCTGCTAATTTTAGCAAACATATTTTCAAGTAAAAGCACGCTTTTTACTTTCTGTTTGTCAACTCTTCGCCTGTTTTCTCCAGTGGATTCCTCCTACTAAGATGTTGGCTGACAGACAATATTGCTATAAGTTTTGGAAGTGCCCTACACATAGCAAACACTATCATAACAAAACTAAACAAACAAATTAAACTATGCAGACATTTAAAAGTAGAAATTCGTTTCTACAAAGCTTACGGATCTCTTCACTGGAATCTTTCAAAAGAATCTGTCAGTAAGGAAGTAACAAAGTTATTTGGTTCAGGGGTGAGATTTTTCCCCTCTCTATTGACTGATGGAAGAAGAAGACTGAGCTCATGAATTTGGTAAGAACTTGCTTTCTGGCATTCAAAACCTTTGGAAAATAGTTGTCTGCAGCTCTGTGTGAAAGCACCATGTCCTATAAATGGCTTCCTGTGATCTCAATGCTGAAATAAAAACCAACCAAAGATGCCAGACAGCATGAAAACTAACTGGGTTTCCAATCTCTGGCATCCCAGCAATCAGAGAGCAATTCCTTAATGGGGTAAAACTGCGGATGAGAGACAGAGTAAGGATGAAAGGGGGCAAACCCACAGTTCCAAGCTGAATGTGCTATTTAACATCCACACGGACTTCGTCCCTGCAGCTGAACAAGTGAGGCATGTTTGACAGCAATGCCAAGTTCCAGCTCAGCTTGTCTAACACCTTCTGTTGCAGGACCCGACTTTAAAGGTGCTTATAACTTTAATTTGGGCCAAAATATCCTCAGAACTGTGTTTGGTACAGTTTAAGCAACAGCAGTAGGCTTGTTTCTCAGGTGATGTTTAAGAGAAAACATTGATGTGACAAATAAAATGAAAGAATCTCTCCAAACCCCATCTGCCTTTCAGTCCCCAAAAGAGCTACAAGCAAAGGGAGAGCTGGGATTGAGCACAAGCAAACACCCATGGAATTCCTGTCAGCTGCATCCCTGCCTCACCAACCTTAATGGTGGCTTTTCTCACCTTCAGAGCACTGAACCTTGCAGCCTTAGAATTCCTGCAGCACGCGGTGTAAGTGTAATTCCCGCCCGCATGTGGCAATGGGCAGCCACCAACCCACCAGGTCTCCAGCCCCAGTCACTCCCACTTTAAAAGATACACCCCAAGGACTGACATACACAATTCAGGTTTTGGATCACAGTAACCCCTCTGAAACCTCCTGTCTTGGCTGTCAAAGAAATTGACCTTCCTCAGTTTAAAGGTGCTTCCTCATAGGAATCCTCTCAAAACTTAAAGTTTTTAATATCCATCCAAGAAAAACAATATCCGAAAGTATTTTGGACTCCACTTCTGGACTTTCGAATATATTCATTAGTTCTTAGTAAGGCTGGGGCTACCAAAGTCTTCAATCACTCTGTCCAAAAAATAAATATGTACCACATCTTCTCCACAGAAATTCAATAAAATATATACAGTTAATAAACAGTTCAATAAATAATAGTCTTTAAGAACTCCTTGACATGTAACCCTGCATTTCAAGCCCTTTAAATGAGACAGCTTCCACACACAGGCTCCACACACAATCTGAGCCACCAGACCGTTTCCCTGAGGTTCAGTGTTGGATGGAATTGTACCTGAAACCTCCAGTTCCAAAATGCTGAGCTTTGGAAACTTCTGCTGACTTTGAAAATAAGGCCTAACTGTACAAATAAATGTACCCAAGTCTCTGATTGCTCCCTTTCCACAGTACAACAGTTACAAGGTTGTATTATACATCTCACCCAAGGCATTACTGAGGAATCACTATTAATAACAATAAACCACTATCAACGATTATAAATAAATAAACTTCAATAAGACTACGCCTAAGACACCTAAATGTTACAAAACTTAACCTGGTTTTTTGTTTGGGGAAGCATGGGGACAGGAAGTGCCTCCACAGAAAGAAGGATGGAGATTCACTGCAGGAACAACTGCATGCCTGAGTGACCTCAGCTTTCCTTCTCTAGACATACAGAGCAACTTCCAATTGATCCCTCAAATTCCATTTTACACAACTTCACAGGCTGCATTTTAAAAATTTCTTGTTTATCTCAACCAAAGGCTTTCTACCAGTTACAGGTTCAGAGAGACTTTGACAGATCTTGCTTAGGAAGCTTTAAAAACCCAGCAAGAAAAAGCCCAAGAGATAAATAGAGCATTATCACACAACAGAAGTTGTTTAGACTGGTGTTCTTGTGTCTCTGCTAAAGCACAAGGTTTCCTGGCATTCCTCTGAGTTCAGTAAAAATCTACAGGTATATATTGTTTAATAACATCGTGATCTGGCTGTACCAAAAACTGCTCCTCAGCAAACCCTTCCTTCTCATGTGACTTCTCCAATACATATTTGTAACACTTATTTTGAATATTCTCAGGTTCACTTAGCAAACATAGGACTCTTTGTCCTTTATCACTTAAAAAGAACTGCAGGACGAAGCCAGGAGACTCTGTGAGAGCTTTCAGCTGAAGCTCTCAAACACAGACTACCTTCTTAGAGCGTTTTTCCTGAATAAATTTGATATAGCCAAGCCACTTAAACTGCTGGGTCATGTCCATCTCTGTAAGAAGCATGTTTCTATAAAAAGGAAGTGTAATTTGGTCACAGAACATCAATACTAAAAGACACTGCTTGGGTGAAAGGCTGGATGTACAAAGTCAATGGCACAAGTTTGATTTGCTTCTGAGAGAAGCCACCCCTGGTTCCCTCCCTCAGGTGCCACTGAGCTTTGGGCACTCTGAGGGGCGAGGAAATGGCAAACACTTTGTCTTGCCCTTCACAACACCGAGGGGCAAAACAGACCTCTAAAAGCCTGATAAATAACACTACTTAAAAAAAGAAAAAACAGACACATACTATACTGAAATAGTAGCTACAGGAACAAAGCTGGGTTTCCACTGAAAATACAAAAATTGTCTGGTCAGGGTTTGGTTTTAATGGTTTTCCATTTCCTTAAATCAATTTAAGCCAACCATGATGACTAAAACTTTCAGCAGCCCCATGAGTGAGTCCTAGCCACGTTTAATTCCCATGCAGTGGCCACCAGTGCAATTCAAGTGCAAATTTTCAGGGAAGATTGTTAGAACTGGATCTTTGCTTCAAAGGTATCTTCCTACAAAACACTCCCCCACAAATTTCACAGGTTGAATTCAACTTGAAAGACCATGATCTGCAAAAATGCTCTGTATTTTCAGGAGAAACTTGCAAAACATTAAACATCCATTACCTACAGCACCAGACACTAAAGTGAGGTCTAGAAGCATCCAGCTGCTTCCCCTGCTGGGATGCAGGATGGAATCCCTGTGGTTGAGTGGAGATGTCCAGAGGAAGTTTTCCCTTCCAGACTCACATGAATGCAATGCTGGAGAGTGACTGCAAAGGAGCAATTTCTAAGATATGTAAAGATTCAAACATCTCCTGTACTGTGCTTTGGGACATCTGACTGCCATCTCAAAACAAAAACCAAAACCAGGTCGTTCACTCTTGCATTTTTGTTAGAGAGAGCTTCTGTTTTCATGAGGCAACACTGCCAGGTTAAGCACTGGACTTTTACTCATGGAGTGTAAAACCCAATTAATTCCTTAAGTTAACACATTTAAGTGTTTCAGTGTGGTAATTGCACTTGAATTGCAGTATTGTAGTGACTAAAGTGTATTTTAACAACTTTTTAGCAACCCCTGTAACATCATGAGCATTGTTACAATGACATCCTTGCACAGGTGTGGACAGGATTGCTCACAAGGATGGAGTAATTTGTACAAAAGGTATGGATAAAATAATGGGAGAAGTTACCCTGAAAGACTCTCTTCATCTCCAAGAGGGGAAGAGGACAGAAAGCAAAAGTACAAGGAAGAAATCCGCAGAAGGTGCAGAAAGAGGAAAGACACAACAATAAAGGTTAAAAAATTCATTTGAACTGCTTTTGGATTATAAAAACCATGGAAAATACACAAACGTTTGTCACTTTCCTTACACTTCCATGTAAATTCCTTCTTCCCAGACATGTCTCCCTGCACGTGTTCATTGCTCCATCTGCTCCACCGTTCCTATTCTCTGTCCATCCCAAACCTTGCTGTTTCTCACAGACTTCACTTAAAGTAGCTCTGAGTAACACCCAACCAGACAGAAAGTCTGAATAGGCAGGAATTTATAATATTTTACCTCTTTTTTGCTTTGTTTCAGTTCTTTTATTCCCATTTCACAAAAATGTACATGTGTTTCCATTCATGTAACTCTGAAAATTCAAGTTTTCTCTCTGATTTTAAATGGAAAGATCATATATTTTAGAAGTTTATTCTCCTATGTGATTGCTGCCATTCCTGAAACTGCAGCTATTTGCAGCTGTAAATTTTCCTTCCCTACAGCTGCTTAACTTCAGTGACAATTTTAGATTAAAATGAATTTACATGACTAAATAAATTGAAATATTAAAAATAGAAGTATAGAGTGATAAAAGCAATGTAGATATTTTAGATATAACACAAAGTTTTTAATTAAAACACAGAATCTTCAATTTGCTCCTAAATAAAACAGTAACCTTCACTTGATTGATTCCACAAGAGTTGCTGATATATCTTGTTACAGCAGCATGAATCACATATTAATTAACAATTTGAGTAATTAAAATGTTTTTATTCTTTAAAGATATTAGAGATGAAGCCAAATATCTATCACACACATGCAAAATTTATGGTATCCAGCAATGAAGGAGATTTAAAAAAGGAAATTTAGTCTGGCTGGCTACTCTGTACTAGGTGTGCTTTAGCTTACTTGTTCTATAATGGTATGTACAAACTGAGTTGATCTAAGGCAAATCTGCTGTTCATGAGGATATTTCTGATGTAATCCTTACAACTAAAGGTAAATGAAGCTCTTACATGTTTACAGGGAATCGACCAGTGTTTACATCTTCTGTCAAGCACCAAAAGCAATTATCTGTGTGCAGCACTTACCTGTCCAGCTCTGCTTTCCTGTCTCAGAGCAATTAAGAGAATTTGACTACATCAGCAATCCACACGTGAATTTTCCTCACACAAACAGTGGTCAGAACCCCCTTGTTCACGCCAGCAACACCAGGAACACACGCAGTCACAACAGCCACTAAATCCAAACTAATTTTGTAATTTATACAGAATGAGTGCCCTCAGTGTGTGCCTTCCCTTGGGACGCTGTTCCCAGCGTGGGCTCAGCCCACAGGACAAGCACCGGCTCCCCTCAGGAGCTGCCGCCATCCTGCACAGCCTTCCCGGCCTGCCTCCCTCACCGCGGGTTCTCCTCCTCCCCTGGGGACCCTGGCTCCTTCCTCCTCGTCTCCCAAACCCTTTTTCCTCACCTCAGGAGTTCAGCCCACCTGCCCAGGACAGAATTCCACGTTTTCCCACACGTTGGCTTCCAGGAATCCTGGGATCCAGCCTGCACCAACAACTCGGGGCCCTTTGCTGCCTCATCACCTTGACCTTCATCACTTACTCAACCTGTTGTTCCCTCTACTTTTCCTTAAATTTCTTTTTTTAATTTGTTTTCTGTGATCTTTATCTTTACCTTCTTTGTCAGAAGCTGCCTTGGGTGCCCAGGTGCCAGCAGGGCTGTGAGCGGAGACAGACAGACCGGGCTGTGAGGGGAGACGGACAGACAGACAGACCGGGCTGTGAGGGGAGACGGACAGACCGGGCTGTGAGGGGAGACGGACAGACCGGGCTGTGAGGGGAGACGGACAGACAGACAGGGCTGTGAGGGGAGACGGACAGACAGACAGACCGGGCTGTGAGGGGAGACGGACAGACCGGGCTGTGAGGGGAGACGGACAGACCGGGCTGTGAGGGGAGACGGACAGACAGACAGGGCTGTGAGGGGAGACGGACAGACAGACAGGGCTGTGAGGGGAGACGGACAGACAGACAGGGCTGTGAGGGGAGACGACAAGAGACAGAACAGGGCTGTGAGGGGAGACGGACAGACAGACAGACAGGGCTGTGAGGGGAGATAGACAGACAGAAGAGACCGGGCTGTGAGGGGAGACGGACAGACAGACAGACGGGCTGTGATGGGAGAGACAGAGACAGACCGGGCTGTGAGGGAGACGACAGAGACAGACAGGGCGTGAGGGGAGACGGACAGACAGACAGGGCTGTGAGGGGAGACGGACAGACAGACGGGCTGTGAGGGGAGACGGACAGACAGACCGGGCTGTGAGGGAGACGGACGACAGACAGGGCTGTGAGGGGAGACGGACTGACAGACAGGGCTGTGAGGGGAGACGGACAGACAGACAGGGCTGTGAGGGGAGACGGACAGACAGACGGGCTGTGAGGGGAGACAGAAACTGACAGACAGGGCTGTGAGGGGAGACAGACAGGGCCGTGAGGGGAGACGGACAGACAGACAGGGCTGTGAGGGGAGACGGACAGACAGACCGGGCTGTGAGGGGCTGCTCCCACTGCTTCTGACAGGTTCCAGCCGGTTCCGGCAGGTTCTGGCCGGTTCCGGCCGCCCCAGCCGGTTCCGTCCCTCGCCTCAGGGGAAGGAAGGGGCTGGAGAACAGACAAAATGTCACCCACAGTGAAGTGTGAGGGAAACACACGAGGAAGCTCCCGGTGAGACCAGAGCAGAGAAGATGGGGTTTGTGGCCCCGGATTTCTTTGAGGTTCATGTCAAAAATCCCTCTCGAACACCTTCACAACTTGCACGTTATGCTGCCAGTGCTAAACTGCTGGTGAAAAATACATATGTACATAAATTTATGTCAGGCCAAGGAGTATAAAAAAATACAGGTGCCATATAACTATGTACCAGTACACAGGTTCTTGGAAGTGCTGGCCACAACAACAGGGATTTCCTTGAGTGCTCACATGTATTCTGGCTTATATTAATTCAGTGGGAACTTTGCTCTTATTCCACTTGCTCCACCAAATCACAAAAAACCACAGCAACCTTTTCCTACTGAACAGAAATATTAGTATTAAATCAGGATCTTTAACATTGAACCACGATCTTTAATACGAGCACACTACAGACATTCCCTAGCAGTGTCAAACCTCAGTGCATAATATAACATCAGTATTTAAACCACCATCCCAATCTGGGTTGAAAACAAGGTATTTCTCCGTCTGTGTAACACCTTTCATTCCTCCTCAATGGGAAGAGAATGGCTCAACTGCAGATCACAGATCTTAAACAACCGGAGTCAAGTTGCAAAAGCCAGTGTTAGCAGGTCAACAGTTTGAACTCCTTTCTCTACACATCTCCACTTGCCATCAGGTCAACACAAATATTTAAGGGCTGAGCGCAGCTGTGAACAAAGCGAGCCGAGCGCTGCCGAAGGGGCACGAATCCTTCCCCCTCACACACCACAGCCAAGCCCCCGAATGCTGCGACTACTGTCCCCTTTCCCTCTCTGACAAAATCCCCCTCATGGTGGATCCAGCTTGCAGGTCTGACAACTCCTGTACGTAATTTCAAATTCTTTCAAAATGCCTCTGCAAGGCTGACTCCACCTCTCCATATTTTTCGTAATACTCCCCAGCAGCGATTTAAGTTTTATTCCTACCAAATCTTGTTTCCTACAGCCTGATGCTTACTGTTCTGGAAACAGAGCCTCCAAGTCTAGCCAGATACTGGAGGACCAGCTGACACAGAGCCGTGTGACTTTGCCCTCAGAGCACCGTTTGAGAGAAAGCCTTATCCACTACATTCCCAGCCTGGCTCCAGCTGCTTGTCCCAACTCAGCAGCACACTGCACGGACTATACAACAACCAAATAACTCTGAGATTCCCAAGGTGTGCCTAGATGAATATTTCAGGGTGACTCGGGAGTGGTGTGGAAGTTAATCTGGAGGATCCTCTCAGGACCATACCCCAAGCACTCTTCTACTTGTGAGACCTGACTAAACATTCAATACCTACTGAAGCAACAATTATAATTCTTCTTTTTACCTGATGTCTGATCAGCCAAAGGTTAGTAAGAAAAAGCAGAAGTGTCACGTATCCTGTTCTGTTTTAACAAAAAATCTGGACTTCGGGCTCCTGGAGCCAAGGAGAAATTCCTTAACTTCCACCAGATGTAGAATACATATTTTCCTTTCAGGGCAGCTGCTGGAACAAACGTCTGACATTAAACAGTGAATGCTACCACAGACCTGATTTCATCCAGTCCCAGCATCCTCCAAAAAAGGTAATCAAACACTAACTAGGTAGAGGATTAATGATTACTAATTGATGTTTTCATATAGGATCTGGGCACACTCGTATTACAACTTTCAGCAATAACAGGAGGAGTTCACCCTGGATCAAACAGATCCTTACTGACCATGGCACAGAAAGTTAATTTAGGAGCAGCCTCTGCCAGGGAAAGAAACTACACATGTAAACACCACAGATCAGGAGCCGTAAGTTTAAAAACATTCATTATGACAAAAAAATTACAAATATATATATAGTATCCTGTGTCCCCATTTCCCCATAGCATTTTGAAATCCATTCTCAATTATATAAATCTTGCAGTTTTACTGACATGAGAAAAGGGAGCAGAAAATAGATCTTCAAATTGTTAAAATAAAAAAAAAATCTAAGGTAGATCATTAAGGCACGGAATTTTATACCTGTCCATTATTCCCTGTACCTATATACTTGGGT